>JAKJXM020000021.1:3985000-4296186 GCA_022225955.2 Diaporthe eres
CGGACTTATCGGCACAAGCGCCGGCTCGGTTACGTGGGTCGTGGACTCTGATAACCACAACCACCTCACGCCTATCGGCTCCACTGGAGAGCTCCTGATTGAAGGTCCAGTCTTGGCAAGAGCCTATTTGAATAGCCCAGAAAAGACGGCAGAGGCATTTGTACAAGATCCTGAGTGGCTGCGCCGTGGAGTTGACGACCGACTTGGCCGCAAGGGGAGGCTATACAAGACTGGCGACCTGGTCAGGTACACCAAGGACGGCAATATCGTATACGTCGGGCGTAAAGACACTCAAGTCAAGATCCATGGCCAGCGAGTCGAACTGGGAGAGATCGAGGCCCAAATCTCGGAACACATGCCACAAGGTGCTCGTGCTGTTGCCGAGACTGTCTCCTACCCAGACGGGACCCAGGCCCTCGTGGCCTTTGTCCGTTCTTCCAATAAGAGGGACCCATCAGAATCTTACGTGGTTAGCAATGATCCCATAGCGTTGGAGCCTATGGCCGACTTGAAGTCTTTGAAGAGCAAACTCTCCAAAGCCCTGCCTGGATACATGGTGCCCGCTGCTTTCTTCACCATCCGAGACTTGCCAATGACTACGTCCGGGAAGGTCGACCGCAAGATTCTCCGAGAAGCAGCCGCGCAGCGAGGAATGGTCTACAGCACCGGAGAGAATGCGCTTCGGCCCATCAGCAGCAGGGAGCAAAAGCTTCAGCAGATATTTGCAGACATCCTGAAGGTGGACAAGTCGAGAATCGGTGTCAACGACAGCTTCTTTGAACTTGGCGGCACCTCGGTCGCCGCCATAAAGCTTGCGGGACAAGCAAGGAAGCAGGGGATGAAACTCGCGGTGGCCGACATTTTCCAGCATCCACGACTCTGCGATCTTGCGGCAAAAGCATCCTCAAAGCCCGGCAAGGCAAACCATCTTCCGGTAGCGCCCTTCTCCCTGCTTGGATCATCAAGTGAGGGTCGACTTATTCGGGACCGGACGGCGGCGTCGTACAATCTGGAATCGGACGCCATCGAGGATATGTTTCCATGCATGCCGCTACAGGAGGGCATGTTATCTGTCACAAACCGTGACACCGGTAGTGAGTATATGATCCAGAGAGTTCTCCGCATTTCGCCCAACGTGGACACTGCGCGGTTCCGCACTGCCTGGGAAACCGTTGTCGAACAACTGCCAGCCCTGCGGACTAGGATGTTTCTCGCCGACGATGCAGGAAGTCTGCTTCAAGGCTACATCAAGGATGGAGTGCAGTGGAAGCACACCAACAACTTGGATGAGTATTTACGGAGCGACAGAGCTTTGCCCATGGAGCTGGGGGATCGGCTGGTGCGCTATGCTATTGTGGAGGAATGCCAAGAGAGGTATTTTGTATGGACCATTCACCATTGCATCTATGACGGCTGGACAATGCCGCGCATGATCGCGTTGGTTGAGCGCGCTTACGCTCAGCAAGCCTTGAGCCTTGGACAGCACGCCAATTTCAACTCTTTTGTGAAACACTTCACGAGTCGCAATGTGGAGGAAGCGAGAAAGTTTTGGACATCGTATCTTGAGGGCTCTGAAGCCACGAAGCTCCCAACTTCACTTTACAAACCAGATTCGACAGAGTCGAGAGGATTTGCGGAGAGTCGCCGGCCAATCCCCTTCAGCAGCAGCAAGAATCACATTCCGACGACCACAATACGTGCTGCGATGGGAATTGTTCTCAGCCAGCGTACGGGATCGAACGACATCGTCTTCGGAACCGTTGTGTCCGGCCGGCAGTGCGCCATCGATGACATCCAGGATATCATGGGTCCGACGCTGGCAACTGTTCCAGTCAGGCTCCGGATAGATCCTAGCGAGACAAAAGGGCAGTTCTTGGATTGCGTGCAGAACGACAGCATAGCCATGGTGCCATATGAGCAGGAGGGCATCCAAAACATCGCCGGCTTTGACTCATCGTGCCGAGACGCATGCAACTTCCAGATGTATCTGGCTGTCCAGCAGGAGGACCCTGACCTTCACGATTCTGGAGCACTTGGTCAGTGGCAGTGCGAATTAGGGCGCCCGAATGGGGTGAGCACCTATCCCATAATGGTCGAATGCTATTTGGAAGGCCAAGGTCTGAACATCCAAGCCACCTTCGACCCAGAAACGGTCTCATCATCGGAGATGGACAGGATCATAACCCACTTTTTCTACGTTTTGGAGCAGCTTCTGCAGGGAGATCCGCACCAAAGGCTGGCTGACATCGAACCGGTGTCGCCGCATGACCTGAAGCGTGTTTTGGCGTGGAACAATACCGTCCCTGTACTCTTCAAAGAAACGCTTCACGACATTTCCTTCAGGAAGACCTTAGAGACTCCCGACGCCACGGCAGTCGACGCATGGGACGGGCGCCTCACGTACTCGGAGCTGGACTTCGCCACGTCACACGTTGCAATCCTTTTGGTCAGAGCCGGCGTTGGACCGGACGTGATGGTCCCCATTTGCTTCGAAAAGAGCGTTTGGGCTGTCGTGGCTATGTTGGCCATCCTCAAGGCTGGCGGCGCCTTTGTCCCTCTCGACCCCAAGCAGCCAAAGCTTCGGAGGGAGACGGTCATGAAGCAGATTCAGTGTCCGGTTATGGTCGCTTCCGCTGCGAGTGCTGGTTTGCTAGAGGCAGATGGTCGCGCTGTTATGGTCGTTGGGCCATCTGTCGTCGAAATCCAACGGCTACGGTCCGGCCTGGGTCATGATTCTACAGTCCCTAAGGACATCAGCCCTGCGTCCGCAGCGTATACACTCTTCACGTCTGGAAGTACTGGGGAGCCCAAAGGTGTTGTCATACAGCATCAAGCAATTAGTTCCAGTCTCCTATCACGTGCCGAAGGTCAAGGATATGGTCCTCAGACTCGTGTTCTCCAGTTTGCCTCGTACACGTTTGACGCGATGGTGGATGAAATCTTCATGACTCTGGTATGCGGAGGATGTATATGCATTCCATCGGATGAGGATGCCATGACTGACCTAAATGGTTCGATCAGGGCTTTCGGAGTGAACAGCCTGGCTCTGACTGCAACGATACTCCGCCTGATAGACCCGGAAGAGGTCCCAGACGTCGATTCAGTCATATTCTGGGGCGAGGCTGTCTCTCAGCAGGACCTGAGTCGGTGGTCTCGAGTCCCGGGGAATAGGATCCCAAGACTTCAGGTTCGGTATGGACCAACCGAATGCTGCGTCACCTGCACTCATTACGAAGTTGAACTCGACAGGCTTCCCCGAGGGAACCCCATCGGGAGGGCAGTGGGATCACTATCATGGGTCGTGGACTCAACGAACCACGATATACTTGTCCCCATCGGAGGGATCGGAGAGCTGCTCATCGAGGGCCCAGCGCAAGCTCGGTGGTACTTGAACGATCAGGCCAGAACCGACGCAGCGTTTGTCCACGACCCCAAGTTTCTCGCCAACAACCCAAGCTTTCATGACGGACAGGCTACAAGAAGAAGGCTGTATAAGACTGGCGATCTTGTTAGATACGACGACGACGGGAATCTCATGTACATGGGGCGTAAAGATGCGCAGATCAAGCTGAATGGCCAGCGTGTGGAGCTTGGAGAGATCGAGGCGCACCTTGGCAGCTGTGTATCGGATGCTTCACACGTCCTCGCTGATGTAGTCACTCTTGAGAGCGGTCGGCGCGTGTTGGCGGCGTTCATAAAGTTTGATTCCAACGAGAAGACGGAATTTACGGACGGCCAGCTAGCCAAGCCGATTCCCATCGCTGACAAGCTTGACATCGAAAACAAGATGTCGCAGCGGGTCCCGAGGCACATGGTTCCGACAGCTTTTTTCGTCATCCAACGCGTCCCCCACACCCTTACTGGCAAACAGGACCGCCGTTACCTGCGCGAAGAAGCAAAGCGTGTCGGGCTGCGAGGTAACAGCCAGGACAAATATGAAAAGACCACATCTATCCCCATGACTGAACGCGAGAAGAAGATGCAGCAGGTCTGGTCCAAGATACTAAGCCTGGAGCCAGTGGCAATTCACGTCAACGATACCTTTTTCCAGCTGGGTGGTCACTCGGTGACTGCGATGAAAGTGGCAGCCGAGGCTCGTAAGCACAACATGAGCGTCACGGTGGCGGATATCTTCCGAAACCCGCGCCTGCGAGACCTGGCTGCGGTTGCTAGGTCCTTCACGACCCAAAAGGACGCTGCGATTGCGCCGTTTTCTCTTCTCACGCATCCATCAGAACACTTGAGGCTTTGCAAAGAGATAGCAGCTACACACGGGCTCGAAGAGGACGCGATTGAAGATCTTCTGCCGTGTACGCCTCTTCAGGAAGGCCTTCTCTCGTTGACCAGCCGCGACACCGGCGATTACCTTGCTCAAAGAGTCCTTCGAATCGCAGACGATGTCTCGCTGGACTCATTGCGCGAGGCTTGGGAGGCCGTTGTACGCGCGCTTCCCATACTGAGAACCAGGCTTTTCTTCACGAAAGATCAAGGCATGCTTCAAGGTGTCTTGAGACATGGCATTGATTGGACTCACGCCGAGAGCCTCGAGGACTATCTTCAGTCAGACATGGCCAAGTCCACCGGTGTCGGGGAGTCTCTGAACAGGTACGGGATCATAAATGGCCAATCTGACCAAGGTGGATGGCTCGTGTGGACAATGCACCACAGCCTCTACGACGCATGGACGCTGCCGCGCATCCTGGACATGGTCGAGCGCGCGTACAGGGGCGTGAGTCTCGGGCAGCCCGGTAGCTTTGGTGCCTTCATCAAGTACATCAAGACTCGTGACACCGAGAAGACGAGAAAATTCTGGCAAGATTACCTCTCCGGCGCCCACCGTCTTGGCCTCGTCAAACACGGCAAGACGACCGAGTCCCCCGCCAGAGGCTTCCTGCAGAGCGAGCGAGCCACGAGGTTCAACAGCGACCACCATGTGCCTTCAACCTTCATCCACGCAGCTGTGGGCATCGTTCTGAGTCAACTTTCTGGCGGAGTGAATGACGTGACGTTTGCGAGCACAGTCTTTGGCCGAGCCTGCCCGGTAGATGGCATCGAGAACATCATGGGTCCGACTATCGCAACAGTTCCTGTTCGGGTCCAGTTCCAGACCGGACAAACTGTCAGGGATCTCCTCGATAGACTACAAGACCACGCTACGTCGACGGTCCCTTATGAGCATGAGGGGATTCAGAATATTCGGTGGATGAGTCAGTCTTGCCGGAACGCCTGTGAGTTCCAGGCCTATCTCGTAGTCAAGCAAGACGATCCCGCGTATCCTGATGAGCCCGGTTCTGGGCTGCTGGGAGATTGGAAAGAAGGGCCTGAACAGAGCGAGTTGACCACCTATCCTATCATGATGGAGTGCCGTGTCCATGATGAGGGTCTCAAAATCCGAATGAGCGTCAGTGATGAAGTGGCGTCAGGGAAGGAGATGGAACTACTCATGGATAGATTCCATTCTGTCTTGGAGCGGATTCTGCAGTACAGCCCTGCGAGCACTATGCACGATATCGTCTCAATGCCGACGTCGGGACTGAAGCAGGTATGGGCCCCGGATGGCGACCACGATTCTCTTAACGGCAACGGTATTGGCAATAGCTTGCACAACAGAACCAATGGTCAGAGCCTACCCGTGAAGAACGAGACCCTTGGGCCGGTCGACAGTTCCGCAGGGGTTCTTCAGCGTATTTGGGCTGACGCTCTCGGATTGGATCCTTCTACTTTCGGGATAGAGGATAACCTCTCCTACTTGGGTGGTGATTCAATTGCTGCTATGAAAGTCGCTGCTGCTGCCCGCGCCTGTGGGTGCAAAATCACTGTCTCAAACCTCCTCAGGTGCCCTACCATATCCAAGCAGCTGCCGCATTTCTCGGTCTCGGCCCGGGACGGAACATCTAGCAGGAATGGGCTTGTGAATAGCTCGGCAGAAAAGCTTCAACAAATCTGGGCCGGCGCTCTCGGACTGGATCCATCTGGCTTCAGTATGGAGGACAACTTCTTCCATTTGGGTGGTGATTCGGTTATCGCCATGAAAGTCGCCGCCACTGCCCGTGCCTCCGGCTGGAGTATTTCCGTCTCGGATATCCTCAAGTTCCCCACCATATCCCAACAGCTCCCACATTTTTCAGCCCGAAAGGCTCTAGAGCCGGCGTTGGCCATCCCGCGCCCCTACTCTTTGACACCATCCGGCCTGCAAGGAGAGATCCTCAAGCGCTTGGGAGAGGACAGAATCCGGAACGACGTGCTTGATATCCTGCCAACAACGGACTTCCAAAGCATGACCGTCACGGACAACATGCAAGCTCCACGGACGTCCCTGAATTACTTCTCTCTGGACCTGGGGCCTTCTGTCGATTTCGAACGTCTCCAAGACGCCTGCAACGCCCTCGTCAGCCGCCTGGAAATTCTCCGGACCGTATTTGTGTGTGCTAGGGGGAAGGTGTGGCAGGTCGTGCTAAAGGACCTCCCAGTCGCGTTGACAAGTATCACCTCTCAGAGTGATGACTTCGCGGAGCTCCACGGCAAGATGATGCAGACCTCTCACAATAAGTCTTTGTTCGATCACCCGATCGTGTCTTTCACACTGGCCCACGTACCCAGCGCTGGCTATAAGCTCATCATAGGGATCTCACACGCCCAGTACGACGGATTATCAGTCCCCTTGATCCTGAGAGTGCTCGAAAACGCGTACAACAACATGGTGGCACCACCCGCAACAATCCCTTTCTCCGCATACCTCGGTCTCCAATCCAAGCGCCGTGCCTCGTCCCGCGCCTACTGGAGGACGCTGCTCAAGTCCTCGAGTCTCACGCAAAGATTGCCAAGGCTATCAACTGGCCTGCTTTCCAAGGCTCAGCCCCGAAGGATCGAAGTCAATGGGACGGTAGAGCTGCCAGATATCCCCGAGGGCTTCACCGTCGCCGTGGTGGCCAACCTGGCCTGGGCCCTGCTCCTACACACCGCCACCGGGAACGACGACATCGTCTACGTCACGCTGGCCTCAGGCCGCAGCCACCCCGTCCGCGGCATCGAGGGCGTCGTTGGGCCGTGCATCACCCTCGTCCCCGTGCGGCTGGTCTTCTCCAAGCTGTGGGCGGCCTCGGAGCTGGCCGCGTGCGTGCAGGAGCAGTTCCTGGCCCTTGACCAGGGCGACACCATGGGCATTGACGAGATCCGCGAGCAGTGCACGGATTGGCCTGCCACGCCCGCGCTCGACTCCGTCTTCTTTCACCAGGGCGTGAGCGACAGCCCCGAGCATTCCCTCGCTGGGGCGCCGGTCAAGGCGCAGCTGTACCTGAACCCGGCGGTCAAAATTCAAAGGACGACTGTGACCACTAAACAACAAGACGACGGCCTTGGAATTAAAGTCCAGAGTTCGAGCACTTTGATGACTGATATAGACGCTGCTGCGTTGGTTGATTCGTTTTCCGCTGCTTTTTCTGTTCTGTGCAGGAACCTGAGGAACCTGTAAATTGATTCCTCGGCGGGCATGGAGTTCTCACCGGGTGATTAGGGCGTTTGGGGCACTTATAATTTGTCAACATGCGCAGCTAGTTACATAGGTACTGAAGTAGGTATCATGGCGGTGCTATGAAAACTCTGCATGTCACGTTTTGGTCTAGATGAGTTGATATCTATCGTAGACTTGAAGCGTGAACTGATCTCTGATTTGCCAAGAAAGAGAGGTATATATTATTGTACAAGTTTTGTTCATGAGATGTTAGTGAGCTTAGAAAGCGATGCTGATTTAGGCATCATGGACAGTATCTGCGAGAGCGAAGAAGCTACCCCCTTGATTCTCTCCGTCGAAACAATCTGGGGCGAGTAATGCAGACTGATCTCGACTTTGTCAGAACGCTCAAGCGATGCGGTAATATCGAACTAGATAGCGGGTCAGGCTCTATTACATAACTTCCACGGCAGGCCTTCAAACGTACCTCGGAGTAGGACTGCCTGCCTATCAGGCTCAGTGACACAGTGTCGTTCCCAATAACATCAAGATGCAGCGGTCGGAACATGACGGCAGTATTGAACAGCCGAGAGCGCTTCATCTGAAGAGCGTCGTAGATACTTCCGAGCGATGTCGTCTGGTGCTCCGCGCTCTCCAGGAATTGCCCCTGCATCCCCCGCACGAGCCCGGAAACGGACTGCGAGTCACCGCTGCCGATTCGTGCGCGGCAGACCAGCGTGTTGATAAAGGGGCCCATAATGTCCTCGACATGTGCAATGGGCAGATCCCTGCCAGCCGTGACATATCCGAAGCAGACGTCATCCATGCCCGTGTACCTCCGAAGAACCAGTCCCCAGGCCGCCTGGACAAGGTTGAAGAGCGTGACGTTATGCTTCAGACAGAATGCGTGAAGAAGTGACGACCGCAGATTCGGCACCGGAATCGCCAGCTGCAAGTTACTATCCGCTTCACTACCAAGCGGAGTCTGCGCCGTTGGGAACAGACATGGCTGGGCGCCCGACAGCAGTCCAGTCCAGTACCGCAGGTGTGCGTCCTGGTCCTCGTCCTGTAGAAAGGCGATGTAGTCACTGTACCGCGAGCACGGCGTCGACGACAGCTCGCCTACGAGCGCGCTGGCCAAATCGCGCATCACGATGGCCACAGATATGCCATCTGTCAGGGTGTGGTCGATCTCCAGCCGGCAGAGTAAGCTCCCTTTGCCCCCCTGAGCCAAAGTGAGACGGTGAGCGGGCTTATGGCCAGAAAACTCGAGCACCTGGGGGCACTTGTCGAGCGAGTCTGCTTCTCGGATGTCTGCCGGCCACTGCGAGAGGACGATTTGATCTGAGAAACGGCCATATTCAACGCTCTCTACGAATATGGTCCTCAAAATGGGGTGCCGATCGACCACTCGCTGCCAAGAACGGCGGACAAGGCTCAGGTCGACGGCGTCATTATCTCGGACAGTGTCGATGGAAATAGTGGCGACGACGTTGTAGTCCGGAGCCGAGGGGTCCATCTTGCTCAGCTGGATGCCCTCCTGCATTGGCGCGCAGGGACATATTTCTTCCACTTCGGAAACGTCAACGATGCCCACCTCTTCCAGCTTTTCATCGAGATATTCCTGTAACTCGTCCTCTTCCATCCGTAGAAGATAAAACTTTCTCTGAGAAATTAACGGAGCCATGACTTTTCTCGGGGCGTACCTGCGAGTGACGTGCAACGAAAGCACAGATCAATTGTTCCACAGGACAGGGAAAGAAATCACTTCATCTGGTGATATGATTGTCCGAAATTCTACGCAAGGAAACTGTGGTGACCTTTGATCAATAATAATGCATATTTTGCGGGGCATAGAGACTTGCTTGGCCTATATCGGGCAGCGATAACCATTTGGTGCCATTTAGGACAGTAAGCATAGTCACTCTGATATTGCCGACTATCCGGAATTGTCGGTAAAATAGGCGTTACTCGCAGTTCTAAAACAGTCCTTGCATGAATAATGCTGGACAGGAAACTATATCCCATCTTTGGAAATGCCTGGGCCGATACCCGTGATTACGGGCCATACTCCACATTCCTTGCCAGTTCCAGGTCAGTTACTCAAATAGGTTTTCACTTCCCCGCACCGATTCGCACAAACGGGCTTTGTTACTCCCCTAGAGTCACCACCTGACTTTAATACTCAGATTCTTAACGTTCATTATAAGTATTCAATACCTCACTTTGACGACTTAGTCCCTAGCTTAGTGATATTAATGTTGTACTTTTCTGGCATATTCATTTATAACTACTAGTAAGACTGTACCTTTCGTCAATCGCCACGTCTTTGGGTGTTTACCGCCGTATGAAGGGACCGCATACGCCTTGGGATTATAGATATTAAAAACGAAACCACTTACAGACAATTCCATTTTTTAACGAGGAAAGTATCGAGAAGCATGGGTAGTCATCTGTGTGATGTTCTGGCGGCGGGGGTCACGGGATGTTTACAAACTCGAGGGCATGTTCGGCTGCTCTGAAATCTTCCTCTACTTTAGTTAGGCAAACCTCGGTGTAAATCTTTATGTTCTCACAGTCACCTAGAGCCTTTCTTTGGTAACGCTGTAAGTATTGTGTCGCCTGGTAGAAAGCTTGTATTATTCTAAATGTCTTCGATCCTATGCGATCCGAAAACTGCGAACCAAGGCTCGTCCAGAATCTTTTGTTATCTAGACACAAATTAAGCAACGTCTCAAACCGAACCTTGGACATTTCAAGGCGCTCCACGTCATTACTAATAGTACCGTCGGGCGTACCGCTGAGTAGAATGACCGTCACAACTTCAAAGTCTCCACCCTCACACCTGTTTCCGATCGAGACGACCCATCCCGAGAAGATGAATAAGCCATCCGCACTCCTCATTGGACGTTGTCTAGCAAGAGATTGAGACTTGGCCCCTCGTCCATTAATCTGCTCAATCTTGGTGGCTCTTGTGTGGCGTTTGCTAATGAATCTGACAGTGTAGAATTTCGACAGAGGACATTCGGCACCTGCTCAGGACCTACCTTGGACAATACACAGAAGGTCTCTTGCCCCTGTCGTTGCCTGCTTCATTTTCGACACGCAACCATTCCAGTTCCTCATCCTCTAGCCAGAGGACATCCTGCGAGATTCGATCCAACAGTTCGCCGAGGATGACGCTGCAGACGACGAATCTCATATCACGGGAACCATACATAATGGCTGATCTTGACCAGGAGACTGTGACTCTCGACCAGGCGACATTGAGGGTCATCGAGGATTTCCGTACAAGCAACTATTTTAGACGCTTGGAGGATGCGGCCCACTCGGCTTACATGGAGGGCGCGAAGGTTCTCTCAAACCGCGCTGGAAGGGCGCAAGCGTAAGCGTCAACCGATACAAAGCCAAGGTGGGAGCTTGAGAACCTCGCTTTCAACCCTACTGCGTTCCGCATCCATTGCAATAGTATTGGAAATTTTGGTCTGTTTTTGCAACGGCGTTGTGCTTCAGGTCGAGCGGGTGACCGGAAACTTGGTAGAACTGGTTATATTACTCTAATTCATTTGGGCGTGTTGGTGATGCATTCTTCTTTTTGCAGCTCAAGTCATAATAATAATTGATATTTTCAAGATTGGCACCGCAAAGTCGGAGGTTTTGTCATCAACCTTGCCCCCGTTTTGATCATTCAAGCTCGTTGTTTCTTCCACTGTTGAATTGGAAAGCCTTCGTCATTATGAGGTTGAGTTTCTCAAAAGGAAAGCTCAAAACCATCGAGAGACGCGCTAAGTATCCCAGAGCTGCGCCCATGAATTTGAGTAGCTCGGCCCTGTCCTCAGCTATCTTTAACAAGCTTGCTGAGCAGCAAAACGCCATGATCACCGTTCGCACAAGACCCCTGGCACAATGTCAGCTGTCAAATATCCTTATTACCGGGGAACGTATTGATAGGCTGGGGTTCGGTTTTTGCATACCACTCTGAGGCCGCGATCGGATCGCCAATATCACTAATCAGACATAATATTTCCTGCGAAGTTCTCAAAATTGAGCCCTGGATCTTTTCCAACGAGCCCGATTCTCCCGGCTTCGATATTTCATGGGCATATATGCACAGGAGCAGCTCGAAGTACTGGCCTCGCGTGCACAATTCTCTCAGTGGTCCTCCCGACCCGCGGTGGTTATTGACATTCATGGAGAGGTCCTTCCAAGCCTCAAGGAGGCGGAGACACTCATCCCTGGAGTCACTATGGGGCGAGTTCCTCGCCTCTCTTCCGTGCAGTCTCTGTATCGTGTAGGACCATAGGCGACCGAGAAGGCACTGTGTAACCAGATCCTTCACGTGCTGGTCTGAACTTTCTGTCATACTCGGCAGCGGGTGATCGATGTGATCATCCGGTAGTGTCTGTGCAATCGAGCTTTCAGCGTGCTGATCCACCCCAGGGCTATTGTCTTGTTGACTCACCGAGAACCCACCCATCCGCATACTGTGCTGTTTCTCAATAGCGTAAAACAGCCAGAACCCTTGCTTTAGTTGTATGTTATCTTGAGGATCAATGCAGATTGAACTGAGAGAACGCCGACTATTGAGCCGTAGAGCTTGTACGTGCGCTGTACAATCGACCAAAAGCCGGGGAACTTGGTCCGGTTTCCAACGCATAGCATATGCGAGCTTGTCTTCTGTCAGTACCGCTGGTCTGAGAGAAGTAGCGTTTGCGCCTTACTAGGGTGAGAGTCGTCTAAGCACGGATGTTAGCACTCTCGATTCCGAGGTGATGTAAAGCAACATGAGCAGCGTACTTTGAAAATGGGGATGGAAGACTTAGTCCCTAGCCTTGTATGTATTCCTAAAGCTTTCTCAAAATACCATTGTGCGATTGATGCCTTTCTAGACTTGTTTGCGCCAAGTTGCCGGTCAAGCCTGGCGCCTGTCGCAATCGCTCCGTAAATCAAGGCAACAGAAGCAGCACCAGCTGATTTGGTCACCAAAACATCGTCAAAAATACCACACAGGGTATCTTTGTCGGTATAAATGGCACCCCTATTATCAAGCGTTATCAAATGAGTAACAGAAAAAGAGTGGCGTATACTGACATGTACGGGTACCTGCTGAATTCTGTGTTCTACTTAGCTAATGATCGTGAGGAATGCCTTGCTCAAAGACTCTGGGCTCACCTGTGAGATAAGATTGAAGGTGATCTAGACTAGGTTCTTGACTAATGTCTGTGCTCATAGTCATGGAATTGAAGAGAGGACGATCCAGCTGCGAAAGGATTTGCACGATGATTCTTTCCGTGTGTTCTGAATTAAATTCATGCCTCGGGTTGACACCGGAGATTTTGGACAGCAGCTTTACTCCAGAAAATTCCACCACGTCGAAGCCTATATGGAACGTTAGGCACCTTCAAAACATGATAAACAGCAAGGCCTATGAAGACTGACCCTGGTCTAGATGAAGTCCCGCAAGCTGTGATTGCAGATACTGAACCCCTTGCTCGTGTCCGTGATCGGGGGAAGTAGGTTCGCAAAGCCCAGCCAGTCTGACGTCCTCCAAGATGGGTTCAGACTGGCTTAGAAGCTTAAATACGCCGCTGCTCTGGTTCACTCCGAGGTGACCTCCGCCGAGGAGAAGCCCATCCGACATGTTGAGATCAGTAGAGCCAGTTGACCAGTGAAACGGATCGCCGAGCGTCAAGTCTTCGTCAAATACAGTAGGGAACAGCCACATTTGATTTTCATCATCTTTGTGGATCGTGTGGTCCCTGTTAGACTGTGTCGGTTCCTCTGGGCTTGCAACCACTGTCGATAGAGTCTCGATAGCCGTGCTGCCGGGTGTCGAAGATTGAGCTTCGAGAGTAAGTTACGATGTTTAAGCAATCCTCAACTGATTGAACTCACAAGGCCTCCCTCTCTTCTTCCTGGGAAGGTAACGACATGTAGTGCCGCTTGCCTATAACACATCAGCTTAGATTTGTCTGGTCTATCTAGCCTTGACTTGCCTGGCACTTTTGGCATGCTGGTTCTCGTCCGTCACCTGCATAATCTCTTTTAGTTATTATGTGAGGAACTCAACAGGAGTGCTGGCTAGGAACGTACATTTTAACTTTCGACTTTTGCATCCTTCGCAAGCACCTGGTCGACGTTTATAAGCTCTAGTATCCATAACTACCAGATCATCAGTTTTGCCTTTTTGGTCTGTAAGCCTAGTACTATCTAGAAGCATGAGCCTCGCATGCTGGTCTTAAGTATTTGATCAGTGCCCGCGATATGAATAAGCTTTCGAGTTAGTGGTGGGCAAATTGTCATACGATCCATCCCGTGCAGCCGGTGTTGTTAGTAAGCCGAAAACCCGAGGAGTTGCTAAGTATTCTTAATATAGTTTATATGTAATAAGGGGTAGATATCTTTTAATAAAAAATAGTATAAAAAATATTTATTAAAGTTAATATAAAATCAAAACAAATATATATATAATATATAAATATAATATAATTCATTAATAATTAATTAATTTATTAAAATAAGAAATAGTAGTATATAAACCTTTAATATTTCTTATTTATACCTTTTCCCCGCATTCCCTGCAAAAAGCTATAAAAATCGGCCACATGTAATATCAGCCACGATGGGGTAAACCACATTATAGTACTAGTCTTCATTTATTAACTGCCTGCTAAGCCCTTAGTGACTGCCGTTCAACTGTGAGCACCTGGGGGCTCCGGTAGACCCTTAGCTGTGGAGCTTTAGCTTTTGCTACGGAAGGGGAGGACTCTTGCCCGTCTTGGCTCCCGCTTGCAAAACAAACCATGCACAGTTATGTGGGACTATTCAGCTACGTCACCACCAATGAGCTAGGGTTGCGAACGCCTATACTGAAGATGTGACTGTAATTAAAGCACACAACGTGAACGTGAAGTGATTAGGACCTCAGGGGGTTTGTTTCCCGGTTTTTGTAGTACAAGTGGCCATTTGCAACACCAGACGTCATTCCGCGCAGGACTTAAGCTCATATCTGGACCAGTGCTTCGAAATCCCGAAGCGAGGAGTACTGATACATTTAGAGGCCAACGCCATGAAGACCGAGTGTGATGCTCCACTTTGGCATAGGAATAATTCATACACCTAACACGCCGGAAACCTGATATGAACGCTCAAAGCAATATCATCAGGCTGTATATGTGCCGTTAAGGTCTCACCGCAGTGCTCAGTGTTCGCCCACGAGCCTAGTCCCTCAGGAAGATTCCGACCCGACATGATCGCCCGATGCATCCTCTTCCACGAGAAGACGCAGTAGAGCTTACTGTCCTTGCTCGTAAGCCATGCCTGGTGCGAATCATCTGCACCATTCGACCACTCTGATTCCGTCCGCGTCGTCGTCTTGTTCTCGTCCATGTACAAAGTCCATTCCCGAGCCCGGAACTGACTCGTCAGCTCGTGGTCCACGCAATCCTCAGGGAGCCAAGAAAAGGTAGTGGGGTCGAATTGACAGCCCAGCCTCTTGGCCTCCGCGGCGGTGTCGCCGCATCTCTTTGTCCTCGAGTCGTATCGTTCGTATGCGTATGGCTCGGGGGTTCCCGTGTTGACAACGGCGATGGAGAACACCGCGATGAAGAGGACGAGGACTGCCAGCAGCAAGCCCCACACCAGGAATCGCATCGACTCCCCACACACCTTCTCTTCATAGCGCACCTCTTCTGTGCTTGTGCGCAGAGGCGCGTAGTTGGGCCGCTTCGAGTGAGGCGGCGACCTCCGGCGGCCTTTGCTCTTGAGAAAGTCGAACATTGATATTTAATTATCCGCCTCGTGTGCTGGTTGGTGGTGTTTCCACAGTGGTAGCTGCTGTTGCGAAAAAGCAGAGGTGTGTAGACAAAACCGTCTGAGACACGGTATGGTGGAACCTTTTCAAGACGGGATTGTACTGTGTACTAGGTTGGACGCCGACGGTCACAAAGCCCCGCCTCATCGCCACATTGCCGCTGGGTCAAACAAATGCAGGGTGGGTTTCAAGAAACGAGTACTCCGACCATTGACACGAACCTTCACGGTACACCTCAGCGGGGTCCCAAACTTTAATAAACGCGTCTGGAATCTCGGCGAGAGGTGGAACTACCGATCCGAATACACGGTTATTCGGACGTTGAATTTCGATAGTTCGGATCTCCGAGTAACATCCCCTCACCCCTTCTGCCGCACACCCGATCTGCCGCACCATTTCACATATTAAAGCCTAGTTTTTAAATAACTTAACCTGAATATATTGAAGTTTTAAAAATAATTAAACATTAATATTCAATTTATTAAAGTATATATTATTTAATAATTTAGTTAAAAGAAATGAAAAACTATTCACAATTCTTTAATAATTAATATTATAATTATATATTACTGAATATATAAAACATATTCTTTTCTATTTTTTCATATTCACTTTAGAATGAATACTAGGGGTTGAAAAGTGGGTATTCAAAGGGGTGTTTGCACTAGAAAAGTGGTGCGGCAGATCGGGTATGCGGCAGATCGGGTGAGGGGACATTAGGTACTAAGGTTGATTGTGACAGAGCAACGCCGGTTGCGTTCTCTGCATTGGTCCAATTGGCGTCTCTACGAAATGCTGTATCTACTGGAATCATGCCCTCGTGATCGGTTCGGACAATACTTGGGTCATTTTGTACAAAAAATGGTGCCACGATGGATCACACATCACACATCTTCATACAACATTGAGAGATCGCCTCGCCGCAGCCAGGACACAGACGTCCTCAGAACAAGACTTTTCACATACTTTGGAAACCCTGTTTTCTGCTTGCGCCCTCACTTCAAATCCATTCTTCGTTTTGACCTTTCTTGAAGAGCCTCGAAATCATGGCAAAAGAAGCAAGACTACTCCTCTCCGAAGAACGTCCGTCCGATGACGGCTCTCACTTCCAAGAACTCCCTGAGAAAAGGGCATCCGACTGGTCGCCGCCTTCAGCAGACACTCACGCACGGAATCGCGGCAGAAATGTCCCCCTTTGCGCACTTGTGTTGGCGCTGCTGGTCTCGCTACCGTGCCTCATCGGAGGGGCGTATTACCTCGGTGCGAAAAACTCATATAAGCCTCTACCGGAACCAAAAAACCTGGGATCTTGCGGAGCGTCGCCGGCGGAGGCACGCAGAAAGGGGTGCGTCTTCGACTTCATAATCGGGGCCTGGGTACATCCCGAGTGCCTGGACCAGGAGATATACGATAGGTACATCACGGAGTTTATGACGCTGAACGTGACGCTCTTCTCCGGGCCAAACGAGACGGTCCCCGTCGGGATCGACTATGCACTGGAGGGCGACTGGGACTTGATCTGGGGCATCGGCAACTACCACTATCTTCACTGCTCGTATGTGTTGGAGAAGAATTGGAAGGCGTTGCTGCACGAGCTGAAAGCGGTACCGAGTAACTGCATTGAGGACGAGCACATGTGGCACTGCCTCAAGATGAACGGGAATCCGAATCCTGAGGATATCACCTCCACGCAAAGGAATCAGATATTCGAGCGCGCACCGATTGTTGATTGTCTTATTTTTTCCTAACGTAGTCAGAGCAACAGTCTCGCGGAGTTTAACATCACTAATGGTTGGGGCTGGGAAAGGGGTCAGTGACGTTTTTGCCAGCTATGTTAAAGGGACTGAGAGTTTGGCAATGCTGTGCACGGATTCATCAAGCTGGAACGGACCACCACATGACTCTTTGTCGGACCACATGACTCTCCGTCGGACCACATGACTCCGTCGGACCACATGACTGGGACACCAAATAAAGTGTCGGTCAGTTTGAAGTCTCTGACAAGTGCATCTCAGTCTCCAGTTTTCCCCCGCAGCTTTGTATTACCAGCAAAACAATTACCGAGGTGCCTATTACCGAAGTCCAAAGTCAAAAATCAGCAACATGGTCAATCGCAGCATGCCTTAACAGTTTCATAAAGACAGAAGCAAAGAGAAATGGGAGAGTATGCTTGAGTATCCGAGCTATCGTATCTGGCGGTTTCAACCAGGGACTCACACCTCCCTTTGCTGTTTGTGGAGTCCTTAGCAACTCTTCTCCGAGCACTGGGTTAAAGCTTTCTGGAGGATATGTTCTTCCTGGAATTAATACTTGGACTAATTCAAAGAGGAGATTCCACGTCCGCAACTAGTTTCCACAACAATACCCTTGCAAGATTTAATTGATTCCTGAAATTCATTGATTAGGCCCAGTGTGTATTGATTGAGGAGGGCACTATTACTTTGAATCGAGCTATTTTCTTGAGGCGATCTCATCATTGGCGTCGCTCTGCTGAAGATGAAAGTCATCAAGATCCAGTCAGGAGGCAGGGCTGCCGTCGTCGACGCGCCAATACCACGGCTGCGCCCTGATTGCGTTATGGTCAAAATAGTCACAGTTTCTTTGAACCCAGTGGACTGGAAAACCATCAGCTTTGTGCCCAACACCCACGGCTGTACAGCCGGATCCGACTTCGCAGGCATAGTGCGCAAGGTCGGGTCGAAGGTGACCAATCTCAAGGTGGGCGATCGCGTCGCCGGATGGTCACACGGTGGCAACATCGGTTGCCTTGAGGATGGCTCTTTTGCCGATTATGTGGTGGCCAAGGAAGGCATCATGCTCAAAATACCTGCAGGCGTGAGCTTTGAGGAGGCGGCAACCCTAGGCGTGGGGATATCGACCGTCGGCCTGGGCTTATTCCGACGACTTGGGCTTCCGCTGCCGACCCAATCGGTTAGCAGGAGCATGCCGCTGCTAGTGTACGGAGGCAGTACGGCCACCGGGACTCTGGCTATCCAGTTTGCCAAACTGTGCGATTCCCCTGAAGAGCCTCCCTGCCTGTGAACAATTATACTCAAGACAGTTGTTTCTAGGTCCGGCCTCGAGGTCATCACGACATGCTCCCCGCACCACTTCGCCATGGCCAAACATCTGGGCGCTGACGCAGTATTCGACTATGCGAGTCCCAATGTTGGTTCCGACATCCGGGGGCTCACCAGGAACGGACTTTACCACGCCTTTGACTGCATCTCGACCGATGAGTCGGCACAGACATGCGCCGAGGCCCTCTCGGACGACACGGCTAGCACGAAGCCCGTGTACAGCGCCCTACTTTACTGTGCTTTCCCACGAGAGGATGTGTGCGTAAATGTCACGGTTGCTCAGACCATCTTTGGCGAGTCCTTTACCAAACCTGAGCTGGGGCCTGAGAGGTTTCCCGAGGATACGGGTGACTATGAGTTTGGTCAAGCTTTCTGGAAAATAGCCGAAGGACTTTTGGCGGAAGGGAAGTTCATGGTGCATCCCCCGGATGTCAGAGATGGCGGGCTTAAGGGTGTGTTGGAAGGATTAGAGGAGCTGAAGCTGGGCAAGGTCAGGGGGAAGAAGCTGGTGTACAACCTTGCAACAAGCGGCCAGAATGGTGCAGCAAAGGGGTAGCTTATCAAGGCATCCTTGGAAAGCTACCTGGTTTCCACTCGCCTGAACATATCGGATAGTGCTAGCAATCTTCCTCCGCTACCTTTTACTGGTTGGATCTGAATAGAACCAGCAACAATATTCGTCAGCAGATAATGACCTACAATACTCCGCGAACGAAAATAACAACTACTCCATGGCGCTGAAATTTGAGAGGCTATTCGACCAATCCACACAGTTATCCCGTCCCAAAACGAACCCTTGGGAAGGGTCGGCAAATGCATTGCTAGGCAAGTAGGTTGATTCAGACTGTGGTCAATCAATTAGTGAAAGTTGGTTACTCAATTACTGCTAAATACGACGAGCTTCCTGGGCCCTGAATGGGCGCTGAGCCCGAAGAGCCTTTTTTCTGCTGTACTTGTCCTATACGAAGGTGTTCTTGAGAGGCTGTTCATCCGTGCCAGATTTTCGCCAAGGAATGCCATCGATTCTAGACACGGGGTTGAAGGGGTTGTCATTGAAGTCCATTGACTGCAGAAAATTATTATGCGAGCCCCGACTTGGGATTCAAGGATACCTTTGCTAAGGTCCAGATCACGTAACAGTTTTACACCATGAGAACGAAGGCTAGAAGAGGCGATGTCACCAGAGACAGGCCCATTTTCAAAGCTTGAACCAAACACTCACTCGCACTCAGAAACAGAAACCACCGAGAGGGTCAAGACCTTGTATTCCACCTGTTCCCCATAGAAAGACAGTTCTAGTTGCGACCAAGCCAGTGCCGCTTACCGGCCAGGCTCTGTCACAATTACTGCCCGCTGGTGGCATCTCGTCCAGGGCCCAGTTTGGACCAATATTTGGGCTTCTAGCTATTATGTTTCTTCAGTTCCTCAGGCAGTAGGTTCTCAACAATATCGTAGCGAGCCGCATGCGCAGGGTCGTCGGCCCATTCGCGCAATGCCATGTAGTTACGGCAGTATGACCGTTGGTCCATCGCGATGTGGTGGTCTTTCGGGGAAGTGAAAGATGCTACTGACGCATCGGCAAAGCACGAGACAGCCTCCCGCAGGACGTTCACGCAGTGAGCGATGTGCTCGCTGTCCCACCTGCTCTCCAGCCCGTTGACCAGGTGGCCATATGAGTCGGTGATGAGGATCTGGGCAAGAAGGAAGTTCTATTTTAGCCAACTGAACCGAACGTTGGGCTCTAAGTGCCCGAAGAGGGGGGAGTTAAGAGAGGGGGGGAAGGGTTGTTGCTTACGATGCAATGCATTTGGTGGAACGCCCGGGTGAAATACACGGGGATTTCCTCGGTCAGACTTTTACGGTATGCGGGTTGTTGAGGGAGGTCGTGGACTTTTCTATCGAAACCCATGTACGAGGTTGTCTTTCCGTGAGTCAGAATTCCGGCTGACGAGTTCGTGTTAGCTCCAAGCTTCTAGGCAAATACTATGATCAGGACCACTCACGGTGATCGAGCTCTATGAGCTTCTCAACAATCGCTTCCACTCTTTCAACGTCGTCGAAAATGTCGTACGGGATGTAGTAAGGGTCCGACTCGTCGAAATACATCCATTGCTTGGGCTCGCCGATTTCTTTGTGACGGAAAGACTTTAGTGTGTTTCACAGCTAGGTACTCATCGTGGGTCTCATGGCCTACCGGGAGGTATGAATCCAAACGGGTCCGTCCCGAGTAAGGTGGCAGTGTTGCGCGGATGGAGTCGCACATACGCAGCGTACGTGACTGCAAGAACCAGGGCGAATATCAAAAAGACGTTGATAATTCGAAGTCGACGATATGGCCTTTCGTATGATGGCTGTACGAACCGAGCCCTGTTCTCAGCCTCGAACTCTTCCGAGTCTTTCGCCGTCTCGTAGGTGTTCTTGTCTAACAAAGGAGCCATTGCCTGAGATCAAGCTGCAGATGTTCCGGTAATGCCCACGAAGAACAGGATTTATTCTTTGGTTTCTCGTGAGCGTAGCTAAAACGTGATGTGTCGAAGGAATGGGCTGTGTGTAAAAGTTCAAAGGACACAAAAAGAAGGAGTGGAGGCGCAACTATGTATCTTTTGATGTATCTTTTGATTGTGAGGGAACAATTTCGCTCGTTCATTACCGCGTGTGGATGGTCAATATCGTGCTGCGGATATTCGGTAGTACGGAAATTTTGAACTCTGCGCACTAGTGAATGTGTGCTCCAATCACGGAATGCCTGGCTGTATGGCTTCAATCCTTTTCTGGGCCCCTGTCCGCACAACTTGTATCACTACTCAGCGCTCTGCATGGTCTGTTCGCATCTGGCCATGAATTCTGCATGACGTACCTAGGTAGTTTGCCGCAATAGCCTGGCATGATGCGACCGATGTCCCGCTCACTACTGCCGAGAATCGAAAATGACCTGTTTGATAGGTGGCCATTCTTTATAGTCATCAGGGCTCTTCGCCGTGTATTTTCTATGTACATGGCCTCTCTTTGTTCAGATAGCCTAAGTCAGAACCAAATTCGCCATGTCTTCTAGTACCGAAAGCGACCATTCAGTGAGCGTAGCGCTCGCAGACCTGGATGTCTTCCTGCCGGACTCCCAGTCGCTTCTCGATAATGATACTGAGACGCGACGTCGGAGCAGGCCTTACATCGTCTGCCTTGTTTTGGGCATGGCTGGGTAAGTCTCTACTCCAAAATCTGTGGCTAAGCTGACGGTAATGAAATACAAAGAGTCCAAGTTGCTTTCTCCATCCAATTTGCAAGCGGTATTGTCCGTTTTGGAGTTCTCTCTCTCTTGTGACGCGTGTTAACCTAGACGTCTAGTCCTACTTTCGATCCCTGGGTATCAGCCAGGTTGTAGCTATGCTACTCTGGTTAATCCCCCCTGTATGCGGCTCTTTCCTGCAGCCGCTGTTCGGAAGATGGAGTGACGCGTGCGGCAGGCGCAAACCATTTATCGTCGCTGGCAGCCTCGGCGTCGTCGTCGCACTGCTCGGGTACGCCTGGAGCCCCGACCTAGCTACCCTGTTGGCTGGTGCGAGCAGCGACAAGTTGCCCACGGAGATTTTGTCGCAGGTCTCCGTCTCTTTATTCTTCCTGCTGTTGAATATTGCCATCCAGCCGGTCCAGTCGGGCCTGCGCGCGCTTGTGGTGGATAAGTGTGATACCAGCCAGCAGGCCCAGGCGACTGCCTGGGCCAGCCGGATCAGCTTTCTTGCGAGCATGGCGTCGTACCTTGCCGCCGCGAGCGACTTGACGGGGGACTTCCCAATCAGGACAAATCAGCTACAGTCTCTGGTCAATTTGAGCATCGTGGTAATCTTGAGCTCTATGGCCGTCACCTGCGGCGTCGTGTCAGAGCGAAGGGAGAAGCGACCTCCTCCGTGCGAGGTCAGGGAAGGTATGCTAGACACGTGGAAGATGCTATCTCCTCATCTGAGTCGCATATATGTCGCGCAGTTCTTCTCTTGGTTCGCATGGTTTCCTGTTCTCGTACAAATAACAGGGTAGGTATATCTGGTCACCTGCCTTAAGATTCATTGTGTATACAAGAATGAGTGCTAACAGCTATGCAGCTTTATAAATACCTTGAGTAGACCACACTGTATCTTACGTCCTGACCAACAAATCTCTAACTGTTCTCACAGGTTGTAAGTCTCAGACTACAGCGCAGCGCGAGGAGAGTAGATGTCAATCACTAGGTGCTTCCGCACTGTTTGACCAATCATGCGTCGCGCTCGTAATGTCTATCATACTGCCGCCTCTTGTCCAACGGTTCTGCTCAACACCAGCGGGTCTGAAGTACAGGTTTCTGGGTACCCACCTACATGAAAACCCCAGCTTGGAGTTATGGGTTCTCAGGATGATGTGGCTCACTTCCCAGGTTCTATTTTCGATCCTCTTATGCATGACCTTCTTCAAGTCCGGGACCTTCGCAACCCTGGCAATCGCGATTTCCGGCGGTTGCTGGTGTGTGACGCAATGGGTGCCCTTCGTCCTAGCCAACGAGGAGGTGATCCGGATCCAGGACAAGAGGAGACTCGCAGCACTGGACTCCCGTACAGGTCTGCTCCTTGGTGCTCACAATACTTTTATAGCCTCTCCACAAATCCTGGCTTCCGGGATATCAAGTCTTGTTTTTGAGGTTCTGAAAGCCGCCGGTATTTCTGATCCTCTAAACAACATCTTATGGGTCTTTTCTGGGAGTATCCTCATGTCTTCGACAGCTGCGCTTCTGATTTGGAGATTATGACGGCTGTATATGTAAAACATTCATAGAACTCAATGAGCGTTAGACTGATCGCAGGCTGTGAAGCAACTCACATACACTATTGCCTTAGCACCGCCACATTTTCAGAAACTGATGCCATCTCATAACAGAGCCCCTGTACCTGCCGTATCCACCTCTCGTGTGTTAACAATTAGGGATATTTCATATAAAGACGCAATCTATAATTAACAAACTGAAGTGGGTCTTGCGGTCCGGACCAGAAACAAGAATGTTGGGCCGGGGCATTTTCCAGACCTCGAAGGCGCGGCCTCGAGCAGAATCTGACTCAAACTCATCGATCATGGTCCTACTCAGGTGCGCACTATAGAACGCAACATTTGTTAGTGATCTCAGCAGAAGAAACAGAGCGAGCTTTATTGCTGCTTACCAATAAAAAATTGTCTGCCCTATTTGGTGTGGGAGGGAGTGCAAAGCGTTCCTCTTGATTGAGGACCGTTACCACTCCTTGCACCACCCGTATATAGTAGTCATCTTCTGGGTAGCCATGTTCTCTAACGTAATCCTTGCATATCTGGATGTTCTTGCGGCGCGTAGGATTCGATGTTTCTTCCTCGATCAACTGGTCCAAAAATCTCATCATCACTTCCAACATCTCTGGCGGATCCTCGGTTAATCCTTTGATCGGACCCTCCTGGGCGTCGATACTGCTGACGATTTCGGTAGGCTTCGGGTGAGGGCCTTGTCTCTGGATAGTACGTGGCATGACGGCGGCTCTGAGGAGGTCTGACAGACCACACATGAGGGTCAAGAAATAAGGGTGTGGTTCGATGACGGCAAGAAAGACTTGTTGTGTGTCACGGGAAGAATGTGTGGGAGAAAAGCGAGAGGCAAGCAACCTGCACACGTGCACATGTCGGAGAATAGTAGAGCGTGTCAGCCTGGAAAGTAAGAGGAGAAAGATCAGCTGAGGTAAGTCTAAAGAGTTCCCGATAGATGATTAATGCGCGGCTGGTGGCTTATGTAATCAATTCAAGGGTGGGTGTATTCAAAATCCCAATGGCTGTCCAGATATCCACTGTCGAGACAGAGACTTGTAGTTGCGTCGCGACAGACCGAGGCTTAGAACGGGCAAGATGCTGATTTGTTCTCCTTCCCTAATAGATGCTGAAGCACAAAGCTGAGACAGGAGGTCCCTGAGCTGTTTGGCGATGAGGCATAACACTGTTGTGCATAGTTAAAAGCATGCCTGATTGTCTGCGTGCCCCAGGCTCTGTAGGCAGCGAAGGCCTTCTTATTCAATGAACGGGCGGATGGGAGCAAGGAACCACAGTCTGAGCCGCGGAGAAGGACCTCCGTTCCGACCAACGTTGATATCCGGGATGAGAAGCCACCAGCAACGACGAACGCGGCACTGCAAAACACAGAGAGCAGAAAAATAAGGTACAGCCTGAGGCGGCGAAAGGCCCGCAAAGGCCAACAAAGGTGGTTAACGCAGAGTCAGCTGGTGGTGAGTTTCGAAGAATTGCTTGTCTCTGGTGATATAGGGCACCCTGTGGACATGAAGAGGAAAAGAAGCGATGTCATGCTAAAGAGAGTATCCGCCTGAATCGGACCCCAACAAAGGTGACAAAGACACTGGTGAAAGCTATAACGAGATCGGCATTTTGTCGCGAAATAGTCAAGATGCGCCCAAAGATAGGGCCATATGATGACCAGTTGGCCCAGAAGCCGTGGTAAAGTTCGAAGGCAGGGGCACAGTCCCCGGTGCTAAGACCGAGATTGTCTATAGGCCGTGAAGAGTTGAACAGAACAGCAAGAGAGATGTGAAGGAATGCCAAGATGGCATTTGAAACGGGAGTCTGGCACAGGCTGATATCTGCCAAGACCTGGGTGATACGGACGTTCAGCTGGCCCCTCAACGGGTATAATTGCCGTGATCAACATGGACACAGCATCAGGCTTCACATACAAGTCTGACACGCATAGGTAGGCTGAGAATCAGAGTCTTGATCAACTGCTAGGCTCTTTCGCTTTTCAGTTCAGTGATGCATGGTCACATACGAGCACAACTGATGCCACACATTCTGCTAACCAGGTGGTGTGCAGTCTACAGTGATTAACTTTGATATGCCCTTGACCTAACCTCGGAATCGGGACTACCTATGTGCTCATGACAGCTGCATGCACAGCACCTGCAAGGTTCTAATAAAAGTCATTGCCGTTGTTTTGTGCCATAATCTTGACTTCGGTGTGCCAGAAGGCTGTGTCGCCCTTTTGTGTAATGAATCAGGGGATTGGAGGCTGATGATGCCATCACGGTGATTGGTACGGTTGTTCCACGCTTGCAATAATGCAGTTCAGCTGAGGCAGTTGGCTTTCTCGAGGTTCTGATCTGTCGCCTGTTCATTTTTGGGCGACCCAATATTGCCCCCAATATGCCTAGGGGTCTTTTAAAAAATTTGATACCTGAATATGCTATGCAATGCTGCAATGCAGGTGAAAGGAACTTCATCGATCTTTTGAAGTTTCTATTGGGTAGTGACTGTGGACCGCCTCACACCTATTGCCCAGGTGGGGGCCACGAATCCATAACTGATTATTTCCGGAACATCACAACGGCGCTGGCGAAAAGAGCCTCACCAGGCGAGCACTCGTGCATTGGAGCCGACAAGGGTTACGGCGTTTGCAACAATAGAGGTATAAATGTCTTCGTACATCCGTCCTTGTTCCTGTATCTGGCATTTGAGTTGGACCCAAGCGCTTATATACACTTGACGGGCGTCTCCACAATCACCTACTTACGAAATCATACAAGGCACTCGTACTACATCTTTGCATCACTCTACTCTAGCAACTCTGTCGTTGGGGTGTCTCAAAAATGGCCACATCCAAGGCATGGCAGGGGGCTGAGCCCACCGTCAAGGTAGGCCATCTTGGATCAATAAACTATGTGGGCTTCCATGGGAGATGACTTGCTGACAAATTCTGTAGTTCGTAGTCCACCTCGGAATTTGGACTAATTGGGCCCGTGGGAGCATCATGGGATCCACGCTCACTTTGCCCCGGACTGAAGGCAACTACCTCCTTGTATTCACCTGACGCTCTCCATCATCAACAGCAAGCAGTTCTCCGGAACTCTACTTCCGCGTCTGAGAGCTTCCAGACGTTTTGCACACTGGCATGGGCATGGCGCCACACGGTTAAGAATAAACGTTGCCTGCTTCGCTTGGTTCCCGGGAGCTTCGCAGCTGGCTTTGTTGTTATTTCTTTCGGCATTGCTTCAGGTTTCTCGTCCCAAATTTCATCAGCGATTGGGGCCCAGGTTCGTCTAGATGGAACAAACTGCTCTCTTATCAATTCTCAAGCCGACGATCCCAACTATGATGCATACTCATTAGCGCCGTTTCGGGCGCCAATGGTTTCGAATTGTGCAAATTATGCCCAACAGTGTTATTCAAACAATTCCTCCTCGGGCATATTCGACTGCAAATCTTTTGTCAGAGCAAGGCTACCCAGTACCGTTGACACACGGGCTTCCTGTCCATTTGCAAATGGCGTGTGCCGAAGCGACAATGAAAACATTCGTTTGGATACTGGATATATCGACAGTAACAATGACTTGGGCATTAATGCCCCCGAGAATGAGAGGATTCTGTTCAGGGCCGTGCTAACATGTGCACCCCTATACACTGAAGGATTCACCACAAACATTACCACGGAGACAGGACATTACATCCTTTACGACTATGGGAACAAGACGATGGGGCAGAATTATACCTACAAGGTTCGGAGCCTTCAGGCACAGTACGCAGCTGATGATACTGAGGGGGCACGCGGAGCGACGTTTGTCTTGGCGTAAGTCAATGAACTTAGTTGAGCTCACCTCGAAGCTCTCAGGGCAATCGTTTCATCATTACTTCTAGCTAATTTGATTGAACACTCTGTAGATCGTTCATTCATATCAACATCAACGGGAGCACATATATGCCAGGGTCGTCTTTTGAATCGGCCTCAGAATACTTTCCTCGAAACGGAGATGTTCATATCTTCTTTCTATCCGGGAATGGTATCAAGTTCGAGGCATCCGTGGACGATCCTTGGTATCGTGCAACCAGCCCCGCTAAGCCCATCGTCCGGGCGACTCGGTCGGGCTGGTCTCCTGATCTCCCTGCGTATCGGCCTGATGAAGCAGCATCGCCACTGGCCTGCCTCGAACAATTTCAGTTCTGTGATGCCAGTAAAAACCGGTGCGGACAGTTATCCGGCTGGTTGGATGCTCAGATTTCAACTAGTGACCTGTTCGGAATCACGCTAGATACGAAAAAGCCCCCATTGGAAAATGATCCGGCATCCCGATTCTATTGGTTCGTGTCGCTGATGTCTTACGCTGTTCTTGGACTGGGAGTAATTCTTCTCCACCTCGGTGCGAACTCACTTGCCTCAGCGCGCAACCTGTACTCTGGGGTGATGGGACCGCTTCCGAAGGATCAGTGGCAAGTCGATGTGATGCAGTGGTGGGCTACGTATTTGGCAGGTATCCAGGCTGGTGTGGTTTCCACCGCGTCCGGCCCTATGGATCCTTCCCTAGAACATCTGCGGATTAAGCCCTACAATGATTGGATTCGAAATCATCTTTGTGAAAATCAAGTAAGCATCTTTTCCCTTGTCGTTGTGTCTGAGGCCTGTCAAGAATGATAGGACCTGCAAATTGCTGACATGTCATCCGCCAGATCATCCTCAGCTCCGATTATGCCTCCTTCAGTATGTTTGGTCTTTGCTTCACATACATTTGTGGGCTTATTATCATCATTGTTTCGTTGTCTCTGGACGCTGTTCTTATGTTCTTTGTCCAAGCGCTTCCACCTCAGCCCATATTCTTATGTAGAGTGGGCCTCCACAGAAACGTTACAACTGCAGCGGATGGCCTTCCGGAGCGTGAAATCTGGGAAATGGTCCGGTTATGTGAGCTCAATCCCTATAACATCACAAGTGGGTGAATTCATGGCGAACCTGCCCTTTGAGTACCCCCTGGACGAAGTTCGTTGCGAGAAGCCCACCTCCGACGCTGTGATCGAGGTGACAGCAGCGGACACTTCAGTACCGATGTTACCTCTAAAAACATCAATTGCTCCCTCCAAATCCACCGAGATAACGCGAAACTCGTCAAGGGTGGGCACAGTGTCGACCATGGACATGGAAGTTTCACCTATCACTCCGACAATTACAGCGGCCACGTCCACTAAACCATAACGCCTTAGTAGATCATTTCACACGGGGGAGGACCCATTTCAAAGATCACTGGCATCGCATTACTCTTCCACGAAAACCTCTAGTTCTTTGGTTGCGGTACCGGTATGGTGCTCGATCTGAGGGGGTCAGCGATAGTGAGCTTGTACCAGAAGCTGGTATGTTAGGTAGATTAGACGTGGATAGATATTATGGAGTCACGTTTGACGGGAGATGAATCACACTGCGGCGTTAGATAGTATAATAGAAGCATACGAATGGGTTACTCCTGATACATTTTACAGAGTTCTAGTTGGAAGTGGTATCCATAAGTACCCCAAGGACTGGTTCCTGCCACACCACCTCAGTACAACTATACGATCGATGATCCTAGGAGCGAGTACAAGCTGCGGAAGGCACAGTATGGCGATAGGGTGGAACAATGCACCAAGGACGAGCGTGCTACGGCAAACATCATATAATAACCTAATAAGCCTGCCAGCCCTTGTAATCAACAAGCCCACCCAAGTACATGATGCGTTGCTGATGAATGATTTGACTAATGTGTCCTAACTGTGTATAGGTCTCTAATAGCATTGCTGCACGTGCGCTCCGGCGACTGGAATCTACCCGTGACAATTGCATTATGGCCATGGCCCATCGCTGAATTTCAAGCAGTCCCCGGCGTTGAAGTACTTACAACTAAGTGTCTTGTGGATTTATTCACGAGACAAAGTCACTCCACGTTCGTATTCTCATTCACATCTAATACAGTGCCAGCAGTGTTCATTGTCCAGGTAAAAAAGATCGCTCGTATCACACCCAGGCCTCCAAAGGTCACAAGGCGCAGGGGTGACTGGAGGCAGCAGTGGCTGACGGGGACCCAGCCCTGACTGTGTGGTCCTGCTGAGCGTTAGCTGTTAGCGGCGACCTCGGGATCGTAGCCGCCTCGGTTTCTCGACCGAAAGCACCACGAATGGCTCTTTACGCATTGATGAGGATTCAAATGTACCACCACGCCCTAGAACAAGCGCGCGTGTCGCAAAAGTGATTGGACGCTTCCCGGCCCAGTGGCGCGGCGGGTAAGCTTGGCTTCGGGAGGCCGGCCTTGTTACACTGATTTCTGGAAGAGTCCGAATGTCCTGGGCTGTCTTCTTTGTGTTAGATGATTCTCATACGAGGGCCAATAAATCAGAAACGTTGGGGCGGCCACGAGACGGCCCTGCGGACATTTCGGCCAAGGCGGTGTTGTTACACGGATCCCAGAGGCGGCCTGCTGCCGCACCTCGGGATCTCCGCGCGTGTAAGCCGTGCGGCCCATTCGCTGGACATTTAGCATTTTACACATTCCTAGCACGCTCTAGAGTGGATCGTGGAGGTGTCACAGTCTAGGCGTGGAATTGAAGTGGAGGGTTTGGTAAAACGACACAAACTTCAGCCTCCGGGGACATTTTTCTACAGCGGCAAAAGGAGCGACCAGCCGAGGCCCGCTTGCAAAGTCCTTCTCATACGAGCAATAATTGTATACTTGCTTTTCTCATATCTATCTATATTAAGCCACAAGGAATAAAACGGAACGCATAGCCCACGAAGAACCGGCCATTGGCGATAGCGCAGCAGCATTGTCGCCGACTCAGGCTCCTCGCGTCAGACGTACGCCGTCTCAGCGATGGCGTAGAAGCACTGTCGCTGTCGAAGTGGCTGGTGGTAAAAGAAACAGTTCTTTTGGGGGGCCAAGTTACATGTGTGTGTGTGTGTGTGTGTGTGTTGATTTGTCCCAGCCAAAAACCGTAACCGTAAAACCTTCGCAGACAGCGTTATCCGAACACGGATGGGGTATCATTGTAAAAAGAGGAAAAGACCAGATATCCCAAAAGGAAAGAAACGCAAAAACAGGTAAAGAGCAGCGGAAACCGTCCCGTCGTCTCCGCACGTATGCCTGGTATGCCTCGTTGGAGAAGTTTTGAGAACGCCCGTCCTAAGAGTGGCGCAGCCGCGCCATCAGGCTGAGAGCCTCTTAGCCTTCAAAATCTCTAATGTTGCAGATCTTGTGGGCTGGCGCTTCATCTGCAAAGGGATTAAGCAGTCTTCTTGGCGTTGACGAGACTTTGTATACTGAGAAAGGAAGGTGTGAGATGCACGCTTTGACTTTGCTGTTCACATGCATTTCGTTTTGTGGGCCGTGGTTCGGGGGCACTTTGCGCTGCCCCGAGGCAAACAGGAACCACCTTGTCGATTTTTGCCCACGCCCGAGGCGGATTCCGTCTCCGTCGGCGGGCCGGCGTCGAAATAGGATTGCGCCGCCTCCAGGACGTGATTAGGCAACAGGGGTTGCTGGACGCCCAGCTCTAACCCCGCCGGCCGAGCCGAATCCTCCCAAAGCCTCGCTGCACCTGCTCGCGCCGGGCTGCACCGTCCTGGAAGTTGTCGGCGGAGGAGCCATCGCTGCTGACGATCTTGTGGCTGGGCTTGTTGCCAAACACCTGGATGAGGATTGTCATGGCGAAGCTGCTGAGGATGCTAAGGCAGAGGATGCCGATCATGGCCAGGTTGCTCCGGCGGTACCTGTAGGGCCCGGGAGCCGCATCCTCGGGCCAGCCTGTGTAGAGGGCGTAGGTGGTCGTGATGCTGCCCAGGTTCCCGAGCCCGGAGACGAGGGCGGCTGCGGCGGCGACGCCGACCTCGCCGTGACGCCGCTGGAAGATCTCGTTGGTCCAGGTCATGCAGATTGGCACCGTGGGGCCGAGCCCGAAGCCGACCATGAGCAGGCCGCCGTAGCGGGCCCAGGAGTTATTCAGTGCGAAGGTGACGGTTAGCAGGCCAGCGATCTGGATTAAGACGGCACATGAGAAGAAGACTGGGCGCAGGCGGTGGAAACGGTCCGAGATGGGCGTGACGATCAGGATGGCGAAGAAGTCCATGATCCAGATCGGCGCGAACAGCAGGCTGACTTGAATGCTGGTGTACGACGGGTTGATGGAGGCAATGATAACATTCCCGTACAGCTGGGTACCAATACCGACACCAACGACGCCAAAATACATCAGCACTAGCGGCCAGAGACGCCAGTCGATCAGGACGTAGCCTAGGTCTGCCCATGTCCAGGGACGGGGATGGTAGACTCTCCTAAGATCGTGGTAGTGCACCAGGGCGTCCTCGCCTTTGAGGGCCTCGGGTGGCGCAGGGAAGAACTTCATGAACCTTGATCTCTCCCGCTTCTGACCTGGAGCGAGAGGCCTGTCGGGAAGCCACCAGAGCAAGGTGAAGCCCAGGATCACTGCCAGCGCGCCGTAGATGAGAAACATCCACTGGAAGCCCACGAGCCCTCCCAGACCGTCCATCTTCTGGAAGCCAGCGCTGACGAGTCCAACAACCGCGGCCGAGATCTGAGCGGCACTGAAGTAATAGCCGATGCGCTTGCCCGTGCGGCTCGGGGGGTAGAATAGGGTCAGGTAGTAGCTCATTCCTGGCCACATGCCCGCGATGACGACGCCCAGCAGGAAGCGCAGCAGCTTGACGGACCAGGCTGCGCGCACGGCGGCGAAGCACATGCCTATGACGCCGACCGCGAAGACGATGCGGGCCATCCACACGCGGGGGCTCAGCCTGCTCATGACGAGGTTGGACGGGCAGTCGAAGATGACATACGAGACGTAGAAGAGGGCCAGGGCGGTGGAGGTGTCGCGCGCCGTCAGGTGCAGGACCGACATGAGGTCGTGGCCCTGGGCGGAGTTCATGGTCTGGGCGAGCCCGATGTTGGAGCGGATGGCGGAGCAGAGGAAGTAGAGTATCCAAAAGGCTGGGCGATAATATCGTGAGTCCAGGTACCTGTAGAGGTGACATGGTGTGACATGATAGGTCTGATGTGATGAGGATGTGCGAGCATACCTGGGATGATGCGCATGTCCAGCTTCCGGTAAACTGCCTCGACCCTCTCGACGGGATAGTCCTCCTGATGGGGCGCAGCCAGGACCTGCGCATGTGGCTGTTCCACACCATCCTTGGTGTAGTCGTCGTCGCCCACACTTACGCTGCCGCCCGTGGCTGAGGGTCCTGGCGCCTTGGTGGTGGCCATACTCGAACTGCAAAGCAATGGAGGAGCGTGCTATCAGTTTTTTTCCGGCCAGGCCTCCAGGTGGTCACACAGCGATGATATATCAGGCTTCGGCAGTAACGACGGCGTCTATGATGGTTGCTGAAGCTCTCTCGGGTGAGAGCACTGATCTTGGCGTATATGACTCCGGAGTGAAAATTTAATCGAAGCCGAGGCGACGATGAGATTTATTTCTCTCACCTCATGTTTAGACTGATTCGGGGTCCGGTCAGGAGGGCTATCGGACTAGAAAAGTGGAGACTGCCAATCCCACCATTTTGATGGCCGACTCCGTCCTCGCTAGTTTTCTCGGTTCGGTTGGGAGCGGCGCTTCAGTGTTCTAGCCGCATGTGCAATTTTGAACACGCAGAGATCGACAGAGTAGAACTAAGAGCCTCTTTCATGGATTTCAGTATGCATACGTCTGTCTATGATTCGAAAATTTACAGGCCTTCTCTTTTCTCTTTTGAATTCCGCCTTTTCCCTCGAGGAGGAAACGAAGTAACTGGAGTTATTTAGGTGGGTACTAGGATAGGCAGACTAGGTCAAAGCTTTATCTGATCCGAGCTTATCAGATCAGCTATCTGCTGTTTTAGGGAAGATCAGAGGGTTCGGGTCGTGGGCACCGACTTGGTGGGCCAAAGGGGGGGGGGTCCATTTCAATCGAACAGTAAAGGACGTGATGTTGTGTGGGTGCCTCCATCACCAGCGGCGGGTGACAAGTTTAGTAGACCTTTGAGTCAGAGATTGAGAGGATTTGGAGTCTTGCATGTGCGTCTCACTATCACATACGCGCACATGAACTATTCGTTGTCAGAACCTTGCTTCATGGCACTCACCGAACTCCCCGGATTCAGGCCTCAGGCTGTAAGGCTGAAAAGTGCAATGATGCCTGGCCCGTTTTGTGAGATCTGTTTGCCTGCAATCCCCCGCCTCAAATCCTCATCTCAGGTCAGTCTCACCAGTGACTCGTTCCATAATCACAAGCTCTCGTGACCACACCGAGGCAGGATCAGGTTGACACCACGTTCTTATCTCTTCCCGTCTCTCCTTTCTTCCACAGGTCACGGGGCGCCAACAATGCTGGAAGTGCATGACCTCGCGACCGGACAGCAACCCGTCGATCGCCATCAATGCTGAGATGCGTACCGCACGTCTTACGACGCAAAGCTGTGTCGTTACGAGGTTTGCCAGCTCCCATGGGCCAAGCCCAGCAGTTCACGGGTCCACTCGGCGAGACATATACCCCAGTTCGCCCCCTTCTCACGAGGTTCCTGAGCTTGAGTTCTCGGGAGCAGCGGAGCTGAGTCACCAAAGGTACGCGCGTGCCCTCACGGCACCCTCGAGTGGCTGTTGCCTTGGTGGAGTCCATCTGGGGTGCACCAGAAGGGGTTCTTTACTGCCAAGCTCAAGGCTACAGCAGCACGCTGAGGGAGTCCAGGAGCCCACCTCCTTCGGCATCGCGCCCCGTCCCGCAGACGGATGCGACCTACAATGGAGTTCACTATACTGGACCCAGGACAGGCTGGGTCGACTGACATGGAAGTTGCCTCTTTCGGCACTCGTCTGCCTTCCAAGGTTTCGTGGTCATCGGTCCCGCCTTGCCGCCTTGAGCCTTGGAGACTCTAGGCGTCCCTGATTGGGACTCGGAGACGCCAGCAGGACACAAGCACACATGCACACAAACACGCACACTCGCAGGCACAAGTACGGTACAGTACAGCTGCTCCAAAGACACAGCTGAGCCAGGATGCCACGCTCTTTCTGTCCCGTCGACACTTTTGCCCCTTAGGATGCCTCGTCGTCGCCTGCCCCGCTTGTCAAACACACAAGCAGGCTATGCAGCAGCTCCCTCCTTCGTTGTCGAAGCAAGACCTCTGTTGGCAGTACCAACTCCCCAGCGCCCTGCTGCCTCCACATGTCGTGAGGCCTCGGTGGGTCGTGGCTTGCTGCCGAAGCCTTCCCGTGCCACGGCCCGAGCATGGGCGTGCCTGGGACGCGCCCTGAAGGAAATCCTTCCGAGGGCCACGGACTGGGCCACGTCGCGTTGGTCCCTGCAGAGTGCTTCGGGCGCTGGCAAGTGCCAACAGTCAGGCCGGCGACCCAAGGCCGCCACATGGCATTTTGCTCCCAGGGTAGACGTGGCGGTGCAGCTGACCCATCTTCCTCCCAGCATCTCTGTGCGCCCAAGGCATCAGACTGTGGCCCTGCAGCATTACTGTGCCTGACACAGGGCGAAAAAGGGGCATAGGGCTGAGAGGATCAAAGTTGTTAACCTCAGCGGGATGGATGGATCAGACGGGCTGGACTTGGGAGCGATCGGGTGGATTGGTTGCCTACGAACGGCATAATTTAGCCCATTCCATGGTGCTGTGACTCACTCCTGCACTTCACTGCCTACTCCGTACACGCCGGCGTCCTTCGAGTCATCTCAGATGCCTAGCGCCATCTTTTTCTTCCTTGTCCCTCCTGTCTCGTGGTTTCTTATTGAAGAACAAAGGGGTTCCCGGCTGGATCAGGCCTCGAGGCGTTGTGTGTTGCATCGAAACCATTTGCGACGATGACGACGACCAAAGCAGCCTGTTTGATTTGGTAGAGGCAGAGCTGCCTTGCTTTCGCGTGCATTGTTTCCGCCACACCCCTTCTCTTATCGTTATCGCAGCGCCACTAGGCTGCAGGTACCCCGGTTCCCCAGTACTCAGCACCTCAGGTACATCCTCACCCCGGTTGACTCAGCAGAGCTCCGGCCCAACGCTAGTACCCGCACCGGCCGCGCTCATTGGGCAAGATTTGTTCTAGAGCTTCTGCTGGGAGCACAACAACTCGGACTGAACTTTGTTTCCGCCTGACCAGGCGCAGCAACACCACGATCACCTCATACGCCTTTGTGCCACTTTCTACGAGCCGCAACTCCGGCGCATTACTTATTACTCTATTATACCGTATTCTCCCGGCTCCAACGTTCCACTCACCATCTAATTCGACATCGATCCACCACCGAGTCCGACAAACACCAGCCATAAGTCTGCCGCGGATATCCGCTCCCTGCGCGACGAAAAGTAACCGACTGGCTTTCCACCCCCACATACGACACATCGCGACGCTTCCCATCCCCCCAGCGTCACGATGAGTGTCGCATACGAGCCTCGGTCGTTCCACGAGGACAGTCCGTACGCCCCCGTCGGCGAAAACGACCATGACATGAACAAATTCATCAACGAGGCAAATGTCGACGACATGGCAAACCTGGCTGCCGCCACCTACGAGCCTGCCAACCAGTCATCCCCAGCCGTGTTCCACGCATCGCCTTCGCCTGCTCTCGAGCTGCACCCCGTCGGCCCCCCAAACGTCGACCCTACCAACGTCCCCGTCCGAGACCTTTCGCCGGCAGCTCCGAATGCGTTCAACTCGACCCAGACACAGTCTCAGCGCATCAAGCCCATAACGAAGCCTAACCGAGAGGTGACCAAGAGCGAGGACGGAAAGTACATCTGCACATGGGCGGAGTGCAACGAGCTGATCAAGAAGTTCCAGAGGAAGTGCGAGTGGAGGTAAGTTGACTTCACGAGTTCCGACACCGTGCGCTATTACGTTATTTTTTGTTTGCTAATGATGCCTCTAGTAAACACATGGACAAGCATGAGCGACCCTACGTGTGCACCGCCAAGGGATGCGAGAAGATCCAAGGCTTCACATATAGCGGTGGCCTGTTGCGACACGAGCGCGAGGTTCATGGGAAACACGGAGGACCAAAGAAGAAGCTCCTCTGCCCACACGTCAACTGCAAGCGCTCCAGCGGCAAGGGCTTCTCCCGTCAGGAGAACCTGTCCGAGCACCTCCGCCGCGTCCACACGTCTGCCGGCCCCATACAGATGGAAAGCCCCGGCAGCGAGAATACCGACAACAGCACGAGCGATGTCGCTACTGCAGCCTTTGCGGCTCTGAACAGCGCCGCCCTGAGCCCAGCCAACCTGGACAACCACTCCGCCGGCACGGGCGGCAAGCGCAAACGCAGCATCGACGACGATGGCGGCCGCAGCATTGCTGAGGGTGGCGACGACGACGAGCGAACCGAGGAGGACGTCCGCGCGGAGAATAAGCGGCTCCGCAAGGACAACGCCGAGCTACGCCAGCAGCTGGCGCACACGACCCGCCTCAACAGCGAGATGCAGACGCAGCTGGACACCATCAACCAGGCCCTGGGCAACCCCATCAGCCAGACCCTGGCGTTCCAACAAGCACCGGAGCTCTAGGGGGGTTTCCAGGATGTCGGGGCCGCACAGGGTGCCGGGCGACAAGACCGAGCCGACGCTTGTCAGCCAGCCGCGCGCCGTGATGGCAGCACTTATCCGCAGGAACCGCTCAATTTTAGCATGGTCGGCACGGAGCTGTACTACTTTGACGAGCAGAATGGTTGGCAGCCCTCGGTCTGAGGTGGCTTGCATTTGTCTGGCGCGAGGCTCTACTTTGTTCATTTTTCTACTATCCTGCAAATTTGGAGTTGCATCAAGGGTGCTCACACGGAAGGGGTTGGGTTCTTTGATTGATTTACACGGTGTTTGGAGGGAATCAACGGTCCGCGGAGTGATGGGCATCTGGTGTTCTTTTCATGCCATTATCGAGGGCGAACAGTGTAACATGGAGCTTGAGCGATTTTTTCTTTCTTTTACTGTTTGATTATGGGGTGGATTCTCTACAGCTTTTGGGGGGCTTTACTGGTTTTTCATGGCAAGGATTGGGCTCAGTGTGCTTTTTTGGACAACGCAAAGATATCCCCCGCTTTCTCTTTTGTATCCACACGGGAGGCGTTCAGGCTGAGGAGAGAGGGAGTCCATGATTTCATTTGTCACAGACCTGCAAACTGAGATACCCCCATGTAGACGATTGATACACGATAACTAGATCTGTTCGTTCTTTCACTAAACCCAGGTCGCTTCAAGACATCGATTTTGTTGAGCGGCACATGTTTCTCTTCGGCGTCAGGTCGTATTCCTGTTGTTACTACGTTCTTTTCCTTGCCAACTTATCAGTCTTGTGACACGACTGGAGAATTGGTAACAAGGGTCCGCAGGTCGTTGATGGCTTCGACATGGGGCACAGTGTTGTAACGTGTAATTTATAATAAGATTTCTGGTGGTGAGACTGACACATACTGACAGTTTGACAGTCGCCCGTTTCCTTCCGAGTGTTCTGCCGAGCTGCGTGTGTTACCACAGCAAAAGCTGAGAACGATGCACAAAAGGATGATTTATTTTCGGTTGTGCCTTCCATGACATAGCCGTGAATAATCATCGGCAAGGTACCAAGTCAACCTACGTGGTAAACGCAGTATCTCTTCGTTTTTCGCATTCAGGACGAAGCACAATTGGTGTGCCATCGACGTGTCACTCTCGGGCGAGAGATTGCTTGATATTGGACTTGGCCACGGCCATCGCATTAACAAATTATGTGATCGGGAAACTTTCAAACATAATCCAGGTATATTTCTATCCAAAGTAGCTTGAAATTATGCCAAAGGATCCTCGCCATATGGAAGATTGCTCGCCTGGCTGACACGTCTCCCCTCATGGGCTTTCCGATCCTCCGCCAAGGCCTGTGCAAACTTGCTCTTCTTTCTAATCACTGGGCCCTTCCAGTAGAACACGTAGACTGGGACGACGACCATGCAAGACAAAATCGCCAGGATGGTGCTCGCCCACTCGGTCGGGTACTCGCTGCCGATGCCCTCGTACATGGGGATGGCAAACATGGCGCTGATGCCCGCCAAAAAGTCCCTCGCGAAGGCGTTGCCGCCGCACGCCGAGGCCGAGTACGGCCCGTAGGCGGCGATCATGTAGTCGACGCTGGAGAAGTAGATGGCGTAGTTTGCGATGCCGATGAGCAGGCTGAAGAGCATGGGCGCGATCCAGTGGACGCGCGGCGGGCCGAGCGAGGTCCACGCGAAGCCGATGAGGCCGATGGGCTCGAGGGGCGCGAGGAACAGGAGGATCTTCATGCGGCGCTCGGCCTCGAAGTCGTCGCCCTTCTTCTGCCGCGTGCGCGTGTAGCGGTAGATCCAGGGCAGGTAGATGAGGTAGGTGAGGAAGTAGGCGACGTTGATGGGGATGACGGCCCACGCGGACTCGAGCACCGAAAAGTCCCAGGCCTCGTAGACCACCGTGAAGCCCTCGAGGAATATGAAGATGAGGGCGTCTGAGAAGCCGGACAGGAGGGAGAGGAAGAGCACGATGGGCTCGCGGACGAACATCTCGAACGGGCGCGCCCAGATCTTGACGGCCTCCTTCATGGAGATGCGCGGCACCTTGAGCTCGTTGGGCCCGTAGACCTCGAGCCCCGGGCTTTCTTTCCGCCGGCGCTTGGCCTCCTTGTCTATGAGGATGGTGCTGCGGCACTCGGGCGTGAAGAAGTGGATGAGCTGGACCGCGGCGCCGAAGATGAGCTGGATGTAGAAGAACCAGTGCCAAGAGAGATCTGCGGCCAGGGGGCATTGCATGGGTTAGTTGAGGCTGAGCCAAGGACGGCTTCTTGCAGGGAATAAGTTAGACCTACAGGCTTGGATGGGGCCGCCGATCACTCCTCCTATGCTTGTGCCGATGCAAGACGACAGCACGATGAATGCTAATGGCCACTGCTGGTCGTCGGGCTCATACAGGTCAGCGATGAGTCCTAGAGTCACACTGCCACCTGCGGTGGAAAGTCCGCCCTAAAATAAAATTCACCAGTCAGATCCGAGATGCATTACCAGGGAGAGACGCCCAAGACTTACCAGAGACCGACAAACCACAATGGTGCCGAAGTTGGGGGCGAAGGCACAGGGAAGCTGCCAGATATTGATCAAGAACATGCTCAGCTGCAGGATCGGCCACCGCCCGAACTCCTCGCTCCAGGGCGCCCACAGCTCACAACCGAAGCTGTACAGGACCAGATACACACACTGGCCGACACGAGCCGCCTGCTCGCTGATGCCAAAGTGCTCGGACAGCGGTTTCACGGCGTTCGGAAAGACGGACGTGTTGAAGTTCATCGACACCTGGATGCACGCGATGACACACAGGAAGCTCCACTTCTTCCACCTGGGCCAGCTGTACGCCAGCTTGTCGTTGCAGTCGTCCTCGGTCAGCTCCTTCTTCCCGTCCGGGTAGGCGGGGCGGCCCTTCTTGGTGAGCCCGGCGAGGGAGCTGTGCCGGTGGTATGTCTTGGTGTACGACTCGTAGGGGTTGGGCTCGGGGCCCTCCTCTACTGCGGTGTCATCGTCACGGTCGCGGGGGACCTCCAGGTGGCCCTCTTCCTTGTTGTGTTCGGCCTGTGCTCGGCGGTTTGGGGCCTGGGGGATGTTGAATGGCGGCTGCTTGTAGGCTTCGGGGTCCATTTCGGGCTGTTGCTCGCACTTGGTCGGGTTTTGTCCTGCGACCATGTTGACTCCGATTAAGCGACTACGAAGACTGACAGGAGTTTGTTCAGGAACTAGTCACGAATCAATGGAATTGCATTGCATTGCTTTATTAGACGACTCTCCGCCAACAGCTACTTGAGCATGACGTATCCGCCTCATGACGAGATGCACGAGTCGATCCATCAGTGGAGGCACGGATTTGCAACTACTGAGTGCAACTGAGGGATAAAATGGTGAAATCTTTAACAAGGCATCGCCCTCGTCGGTGTCAATCGAAGTCGGTCGCCATTGAATGACGCAATGCGGCTGCTCAAGTGCGGGCTGTTTCCACTCCCCGGATGTCTGCATAAATGGGTCCTGTGAAAACTGCGCACTGAGCTTTTTCGGTGGATCGTGCATGTGGGAGGCTCGATATCAAGTCCGGAGGTGTGGGAGGTAGGTAACATCGTCAGCACCACACACTCGGAGATAGTGTTTTGTGGAACTGTGGCAATTGACCTGAGTAAGAGTATTGTGTTGCCTGCCGAGCCTCTTGTCGCCGCCCACGGTCCGACCCATCTTTAATGACATACTAGTGGGTAGGAGATCGACCCCATGGTTCTGACTGCCACCCCACCGATGAATTCATGCCTGTTGGTAATGTCCCCTTGATCCGGTCCAATGTGTCACTAGACCTCGATCAGGTCCGTCCTGCAGCTCCAATGCTCCGGGCTTTCGGCTCTAACCCGGCGAAATACGACGTCAACTCTGCCAGAGTCCGCTTTTGTCGGCCGATACTACGGCGGAATCGGATCCGCGTTCATTGCCCACACTGCCAGACATTTTAGCTCGCATTTGCGGCATAGTCTTTGAGTATAGGCTACCTTCAGTGGCAGAAAACGAGGCGACTTTTTCGCGTATATCAGGGTAGTATGATGATTGAGGAACAAGGACATGAATACGGAGATTCGCACCTGCAAAGACGAAGTGTGCACCGGTATATCACCCACACCCAAAAAGCCTAAACCCAAAATACCCACCCACCCACACCCACACCCACACCCATACCCATACCCATACTCATACCCGTACGCCCATCACCCATTCACCTAACTCACATACCTAATTGATATACCTAATTTAACTTAGATGTATAGGTGCTAGGCGTGGGTGGGCGAATTAGGCCTGGGTAATACGCTCTGATTAACTATAGCTAGGGTGCGAGTTAATATATCGGTGTACCCCCGGTTTACAGAGGTGCGAAAATCCAAATTCAATATAATCTGGCGCTGCTGGTAGTGCTAACTGCCATCAATCAATGGTGACAGATCAGACCAAATTGGTGGTGGAACCACACTCGTCAGGTGAAACGTAAAAAGGTCCGGTGGCCGGCATATATCCCTCGATTTGAAATAGCATGGCACTATACGTTGGGTTCGATCAGTTGTCGTCAGAGTCATCCGAAACTTGTTTCTATCTCCCACCAAGAATCCACCCGCCATGCATCACTCTCCGGTCACACCAGCGCTTGCAACCCGGCCACGAGGAACGAACTATGTGCTTTTCTCTACTGATATAATCACAGGTATCAGATGGCTTCGTACACGATGGCCTAGTACTATGACTGACACTAAGACTTGTGGTGCAATTGGTGGCTTCTAACACAACACTGGCTTGCAGAAGATTGAATACACTGTCCAAAATCATGCAAAATGAAATTAACTGTAATTACCTATAACATACATTGTCTCTTGCCCCAGTAGGACAATCCTTATCGTTCCAGCTTAGTAGAGGGGCTCAAGAATACAAATACTCTATGACCACAGGTACTCTACCTCAGCTCTGAGAAATTAACATCCGACCTAGACATGCTATCGCAGCTGTGCGGCGTCTGGAACGCAAGAGCCTACGTACGCAATCAATGCCCGACATCAGAGTTTCTCGAATCTCATGTGCCATGCCGCCCTTCGTACATTAATTGTTCTTCAACGCCGGCGTCTGGCTGCCTTGCCTACCGTCATGGTCCTGACTGAAAACGAAGCACCGACCCGTACACAGTCGCATCCCAATCTGACAGTCTCTGCGTTGACCGGCTCTCGCAAAACGTCACCTGAATAAGGCTTGTCATAGGTGCCTTTTTGCACAAGTAGTATGACCCAACGCATGGATAATGGTGATATAAGCAGCCTGTGAAGTGGTTTCTGGAGCGGGAGGCCAGGTGAGGTCATTCTTGGTGTAACGCGGAGCTGATTCAGCAACATGCCATGAGCGACCAATTCAGGCTACACAAGTTGCAGCCACGGCAAACCAGCCTGCCACACTTGTACTACCCAACTGGATGGGACGACTCTGGCTGCCAGCCAATCCACTCCTCTCGTCGAGCGGGGAAATAGTGAAATTCGCGCGGGAGCTTCCTTGACAGGGCACACATGTGCTCCACCTCCCGTATTTCTATTCTTGACTTCCAGAAGCGGCCCCTTGGTTGTGTTGAACTTCGACGGGCGTGTACTCACACTTGATCACCTCCAATCTCATATCACAACTATTGATCGAGTTTCGATCAGAAATCATCATCGGCGTCGTCACGGATCCCTTTACAGTTGTTTGCAATACATATACCCGGCGCACGCCAGACTTCCCGATGTCCACCCGAGCCCGTCACGTACTCACTGTCCTGCTACCTTCCAGAAGGTACCGTTACCAAACACTCCCGAGCCGAGGAGATCATATCCGACGCCTTATTCTGGAACCCGGCGAGGACGACGCACCACTTGTTGGGCGTCTTGAGACAATCGAGCTGCGAGGCGCCGCAGACCTGTATCCGTTCAGGGCTATATCGTATGCTTGGGGTTCAAGAAATAAAGATCAGATCATCACCGTGAACGGAAGACGCCTCGAGATCACGACGAGTCTGCGAGATTCCCTGTGGCAAGCAAGGGATGCACATACAGCGGTAGCACTATGGGCAGACGGGATCTGCATCAACCAGGATGACGACGAAGAGAAGAGTCGACAAGTCACGCTTATGGGGCGGATATACGAGACATCTCGGTGCACGCTGATCTGTCTCGGTCTCGGTCTTAATACAGAGGACCGGCAACACGCTAGCGACGTGGCTGGGCTAATAGCCGAAGTGGAAACATTGACACGGGAGGTATTTGAAGATCCGAAGTTCTCGTGGGACTGGAACAGTTTTCCATATCCTCCAGCAGATCATGCCCTTCTTCGCGAGGGCAGGTGGGATTCGTGGAACCGACTGGCTCAACAGCCATGGTTCCGTCGTGGGTGGGTAGTGCAGGAGGCAGCGCTTGGGCCAGATTCTGTTATGCTCTGGGCCGGGGAAGCAGTAAGGTTGATCAGTGTGCTTCAGGTTTATTATTGGATATACACGCGGGCTCAACCAGTAATTCCAACTTTAGCCTTTTGGACGATACCGATGATTCATCTCGATCTATATCACATCCAGCACCCAGAGGAGGCCCGGACATTTTTGCAGCAGAACGAGCAACATCGCATCGAGCCGACACCCGCTCTCGACATCTTGCACCGCGCTCGAGACTTGCTATTGAGCGACCCGAAAGACCGGATCTACGCGTTTATGGCTTTGAGGACTTTGGACAAGGCGATGCCTGCTGTGCGGCCGAACTATGGGAAGGACGTATCGCATCTGGACGTCTACCGGGACTTTGCCATCAAGTATCTTGAACAGACCTCGGACTTGGATATTCTGTGCTTCGTAGAGCACGAAGAACAAGAGAACAACCCGTCTTTCATTGCTGCATCCGATGCTCGCGTTCCCTCCGTCCCATCCTGGGTTCCGCGCTGGGACTGCGGGTCCACCGTTGCCTCATTTGTCGACAATGCACACAGGAAAATCACCTTCATAGAGGGCGAGCCCAACAATGCAAAAGAGTCGCCAGTCTCAATTGTTGATGGCCTTCAAGTACTTCGAGTTAGAGCGATCGCTTTTGGTTCAGTCGTATATGTATCCGAGCCAATCCAGGACCACTACGATGCACCCGAGATGGCAGTTGCGCAAGTGTTTTCCTTATGGAGGAACCTCGCGCGGCAGTCGAACAAGATTATTGAGCCTCACTGTGGCATTTCCGGATTGGCCTTCCTCTCCGCCCTCAGAGTCGGGCGTTTCAATGGTGATTGGCAGGACTTCTCGCAGAGTCAACTTGACCTTGCACGAAGACTGGAGTCAGATCAGCCATTCCACCCCGCAGACGCCCACTCACAAGATCCGACCGCCCAAAGAATATCACTGTTTGCCGCTGAATTGTCAGGAAATCGACGAGTCATTCTAATTGATCGCGGGTATTACGGAATAGCCCCCGATATTGCCCTCGAGGGCGACCTATGCACCATCATTCACGGAACACGCACACCGTTCATACTTCGTAGGGTTCCCGGCAAGCAAGACCAGTACAACGTTGTCGGGCCGACGTTCGTCTTGAGCAATGAACTTGATAAAGATGGGATTCCACATCGTCTAGCCGCGGCAGAGTCCTACGACGATTGGAAGGATTGGGTGTTGCACAGCGAGGAGATCATTCTCGTGTGACATAAACAAGAGCACCTCAACCACAGGTGAGCACTCAAATCCAACCATGGATATACTATCTGAGATTCTTCTGAGATGTAGTGTCAGGGTAGTGGTACATTGACATTGGTTAGCAAGTGCGAACTAACACTTGAGTAGCAGGTAGCTGACAAGAACCCCAGAGTCGGAATGTGTGGAACGAAGATCAATTTTAAGCGCCATCCCGGACTGACTACCCACGCCATGGGGTTCACTTGCATCCGTCAGGAGGAAGTCTAGATCTCACTGGGCCAAGTTCTACTCCAGAAAGATATAAGCTCCATCAATCTAGGACTCAAATCTTCAACGATGACATGATAGTCAAAGCAGATGCCGGCGCATTGTCAATCTTGAACTCCGGGACAAAGGAACTGCCTCGGCCATCCATACCAGAGCTGGATTTTGGCAAAAAAGCGCCAAACAACGCCGTTCTCACCTCACGAGCCATTTTGCCTGTGGCAGTTCCCCCATTCCGATTGACCCGACCGCAGTTGTCTTCTTGTGCCAATGAATCCACAGAATGATCGAGAAATTTGAGCAGGTCGCGATCTACTAGCACTGAGGCGCAAGTGGGCTGGTGGATAAGAGGAAGGAGATCGGTCGGCAAAATCATGATCAGCATAGTCGACTCTTGTCCGCTGGAATAGATTAGGCGAGCGGATTGATAAAGCAACTACATACAGACTGGCCGTCAAACATTGATGCTATCTTACTCATGAATTGTTGGTTCGTACTCTACAGCATGTAAAATATCGCGGAGGGACCTGTTACTGCGGATGGGTTGGCAACTTCTTACAAATTGAACTTCCAACATCGACTAGGCAGCCATCTGCATGCAAGGAGCTACTACTAGTGTGAGCCAAGGTCATTACTCATTCCAAACTAGATTGGAGTCTTTGACGCATCTGAAAATCGCTGGCAGCTTCGATAAGAGACTGTTGAAAAGAGAACGGGTATTCACACCAAGAAACCCTGAAGGGTACACCCTTATATCACTGGCATTACAGCCACAGACATTTAAACCATATTGCGAGGCTTATTTACAAACCCACATAGTAACACACCCAAAACCCACACACCCAATACCCACACACCTAATACCCATATGCCCAATACCTGAACACCCAACACCCAACACCTATATACCCAACACCCATATACCCACACACATACATGTCTAACACCAATATATACTCAATACCCACATACCTAACACCCAGACACCCAGTACATTTATGCCTAGTACTTATATAAATTAGGTATTAGGTGTATGGGTTTTGAGTAGGTGTGCGAATAGGCTCAGGCAATGTGCTCTAATGGGCTGCAGTTATGGCGTGAGTTATACAGATGTATCATCCGTTTTAAGGGTGCGAATATCCGTTCCCCTTGAAAACGGGCAACCCAAATCAAATAGAGGGCAGGTCCTGCTGGTCCCCTTGAAAACAGTAGAGGGCGAATTGCAAGTAAGTTGTGGAATAAAAGAAAAGGGTGGATTGAATTCGGAGCGGGGAATTTATAAAGCAATAATCATCTGGGACTTTTATATACCCGCCCCTGGGAAAGCCAATGTAACCCACTATAACCCAAAACACTATTCATAGCGCGTTCTTTAATCTCGTAACGTAAACGAAGCCATCCCCCGGATAATGCGCCACATGTGCCGCTCAAGCGTCTTCAACAAGCCAAACAGCGACGGCGAGATGCACCTGAAACAGATTCTCTCGCATCCCTCAGACAGTAGCTTGTGCCGAATACACCGAGCTGCATCCTAGGTAGAGAAAACACAGCATTTCGTAGGAGAGGAACAGAGCGCTAACATCCAGAGCGCAGACATCACACATATCGTCGCTCACTCACAGCACCCCGGCAGCTCATAGCCTGTTCAGGCCCTGCACTGGTGCTCGGCAAGGAGCATGTACGATATGAGCCGGCTTGGGAAAAGTATCTAGGTACAGCCCACCGGGGCCAGTGTACGTCAGCCTTCGGGCGCCGGGCTCGGCCGGCCAATACGCTTGTCATCTAAGCCGGCAAACTTGACATTTTGTTTGACACCGTTCAGAGACTAAGCTTGATGGTGCTTGACGCGATCGAACTCCAGGTCTCTCACGACCCGAATGATTTCTTCGATAAAGAACCCCAATGGCCAGCGAGTTCCACCCCCGAGCAAATATGGGAACCTTGATCTCCGCTACGCACCGAACCTATCCCCACTCCCAACAACAACTCCTCTATGAGTCGACTTGATTTCCCGCTTTGCAGCCGCCTGACCTCTATGATCTGTGGGACTCTACTGGAATACTAAAAATGTGTATTATTACGCAGTGGATCCGAAAGCGCCTGAAACAACGCCAACTTCTGGAGGAGAGGAAGAAGTTGGAGGCCGAAAGGCAGATTCAGCGGGAGAAGCAGGACTATGAATATGGACAAGCCTTGCGATTCATCCTACACACGCTGCAGCGTACTACGGATCCGCTTATTGCCTCGCAGGCTTACAACAACCGTTTCTGTCCCTTAACGCGGCTCCCGGAAGAGCTCCTCCTGAATGTGCTCGACTTCCTTCGCGGCGATGATGTGACGCTATGCTGTCTCCGCATTACCTCGAGGGTATTCCTTCGTCTTCTCCACGATGAATCGACCTTTTGGACCTTGAAACCCATTTGCGGCTTTCCTTTCGCTCCGGGACAAGGTCTGCCGTTGCGGTTCCGACGGATCCTACAGAGAGACGAGCGATGTGAGAACTGCAGGCGCTGGAACAACGCCCATGTGCGTTCATCCCTTGACCCCTGCAAATTCAAGGGGGATTTCCTACGCAGGACGCCAAGGTTCTTGGGCCGCGAGTACTGGTACACCGATTACGGCAGGCCTCACTGTAGCGCCTGTGGAACTGACCACGACGCTTGTCAGTTTCCACTGGCCTACCAACAGCCGCCACGGGCTTAATACCGAGGTCCCCAATTGTGTCTGGGCCAGCAGGGATCGGTGCAGCTGTGTGAGCATGTGCACATTGCCTGGTCCAGCATCAATGCGCATATCGACAACTGGCGGCGGCGGTAGAAACGCGGAGAAGGAGGAGAACCAGGAAAGCAGGAAGAGAAGATAACTGGGAAGCATGCTTAGACAACTTTAGAATTAATGGCAGTATCTATATAACACGAAAGCAGGTAGATAAAAAGTAGTATATCCCCTGCCTATACTTATCTAACTTATTTACTCTTCTTTACCTATATTACATTATATTAATAAATAACTAGCTATAATATTATTTTTAAAATTATATTATATTTATATATATAATATATTCTTTTAATTTAATTAATTTATATAAAATTAAAATTTTTATTATATTAATAAAGCTTAAGGCTTATTTATTATATAAGTTATATAAACTTATTAATTCCTCCTTTTCTTTATTATTATAAAAATCTATTTATTTATTAGCTTTAAAAATAAATAAAAAGAAGATAAATAAAAAAAATCTACTCTCTTTATTTATTCTTTTTATTTAAAAAAAAAAAACTTTCTTTTTTTATTTATTTTATCTTTTTATTATTTATAAATAAATATTTAAAATAATAAAAAAGCTTTTTATACTTCCTATTAATTCTTTAAATAATTTAAACTTTAAAATTAGCTTTAATAATAATATTAAAGAAAATAATAAAAAGATTCTAATAACTATTTATAAAAAATAACCTCTTAAAATATTTATATTTAAATTAAAAACTCCTATTTTAGCTTTTAAAGCTTTTATTTAAAAACCTACTTTTTAACCTTTTAAAAATATTATCCTTATTTATCTTTTAATAATATTAATAATAACTTTATTATTATATAATAAAAAAAAAGTATTAATAATTATTAATATTTATTTTTAATTTAATTTAAGCTAAAATTTAATTATTATTAAATTTACTTTAGCTTCTTTTAATAACCTTAAAAAGAGAGATAAATATATTAAATATAAAAGATTTTAACTTAAAAAAAAAAAACTAAATTTCTATTAATATAAACTTAATTAATATTATATAGCATTAAATATTATTATTTTTTTTTCTTAATTAATTATTAATAATACAAATAATTCTTATAAATATCTTTAAATAATTTAAAAATATAAAAACCTTTTTTATAATATTATCCCCCTTAAATATATTTATTATATTTATAAGAACTATTTAAATATTAAAGCCTTTATTTACCTTTATTATTATAATAATATCCTTAAAGTTTATAAAATTTCTTTTAAGGGTAATAATATTACCTTTATTATATAAGTAATTTTAATTAAAGATTTTAAATTATTTAATATTTTTATTAAATATTTTAATAATTATAAAATTATTTAAAATATATTCTTTAAAGAAAAATATAATAATATTTTAATTATTATAAATTTCTAACTAAACTACTTTATTTAATAAAAAATAAAATATTAATATTTTATTATTATTAACTTTATACTTAATAAGCTTTAAATTATTTTTATTAAGCTTTATAAAAAATTCCTTTAAATTAATTTTAAAATAAAGGCTAAGTATTTTAATAAAATAATTATTAAAAAGGCTATCTTTATTATAAATAATAAGAATATTAAATAATTTAATAGGCTTATTTATAATTTATAAAATTATTATAATTTTTATATTAATTTTAATTATTATTTTAAATATATTTATAAATATTATTTTAATAATTATATTATAATAAAATATTTTAAAAAGGATAAATCTTCTTAATTTATAATATTAAATTTAAAATAAACTATTAAGTTATTAATTAATAAGAAGCTTAAATTAATTTAATTAAATATTTTAATATTATTACCTTATTACTTAACTTAAATACTTTTTTTTTAAATTAACTTTACTTTATTTAAATAATTAAATAATAAGTTATTTTTTTTTGCTTTTTATCTTAATAAGCTATTTTTATTAAATTCCCTTAACCCTTTTATTATTTAAATATAAGAAAAAAGCTTATAATATTACTTTAAAAACTTTAATATTATAATTTATAATATTATTTATTTTAGTATTTAAATTAATTATAATAATAACCTTAATTTATTTATTTTTTTTAAAAACTTTATTTTTATTTAAGATAATTTATTTATTTTATAAAATAGCCTTAATAAAAACTTAATATTAAGGTAAATATTTTTATATAAAGTATATTTATTCTTTATTTATTTCTTTTAAAAACTTATTTTAAAAAAAGATAATAGATTTCGCTAAATTTATTACTTATTTTACTTAAATAGCTTTTTTATAAATAATAATATTTTTAAAAAATAAAGCTTACTTAAATATACTGCCTTATAATATATATTTAATTTAATATATAAAATAAGGTAAGGTATATAAATCTTTAAATATAATTTTAAAGATATTTTTTAATTAATTCTTATTATAATTTCTTAATAAATATTATTTAGCTTTATATAAAATAAATAATTTTATTATAAAAATTACCTTTTATTTAGCTTATATATAATTCTTTTATTTTTTAATTTATTTATTAAAAGATTTTAATAAATCTTTATAATAATATAACTAAAAGGATTAATTATCTTTATTAAATATTATTTAAATAACTTTATTATTATATTATTTTTATTAACTCTTATTTATTTTAAAAAGCTAATATTAATTTAATAAATATTAATTCTCAAATTCTTAAATATAATTATTAATAATTTAAAAGATTAATAAAAAATAATAATTAAAATTCTTAATATTAAAATTAATACTTTATATATAAAAGTATAACTCTCTTAAAAGTAAATTAAAGAGATATATATAAAAGTTATAAAGGCCCTTATATAATTAATAATTTCACTTTATAATACTTAATTACTTAATAATTTCCTTAACTTCTACGCTATAATTATATAACTTAAGCATATATTTCTTTATTTACTTTAAAAATTTATTATAGCTTTCTTATTTATCTTTTATTATTATAAAAAAATCTTATTTTAAATATAAAAAGATTTAAAATAATAATATAACCTTTTATTAAAATTTAATAATATTATATTATTTAAAGATATAATATAATAAATTTATTATATATTTATTAATGCTTTTAATATTAACTTTAATACTATTTAATATTTATTATTATTATTAATTAATACTAATTAATAAAGTTATTTACCTCTCCTTTAATTTAATGCTTTTATAATATCTTATATTAATAACCTTTTTATTAATAATAATATTAATATTATTAAAACTTTTTATATTTTCCTAGCCTTAATATAATAACGTTATTTATAACTTTATAATATAATTATTATTTATATTAATAATAAAATTATTTAAGCTATTTTTATTAATAAAACTTTATAATTACTTATTATCCTTCTTATTTTAAAAGTACTTTTTTATATAGCGATAATAATAAATATTAAGGTTTATATTATTTATATTTTTATATATAATAATATCTTTATTAATATAATCTCTTATTATAATTAAATATTAATTATTAATATATATTTTAATTAATAAAGCCCTTTATTAATATCCTTAGTTTTAAGTTTTTAATATATATAAGTAACTTTATTATTAATAAAGCTTATATATATTTAATTTAAGTTAATATTAAACCTTTTATATAATATTTTTATAATATTAATATATAATCTTACCTTAAAGTTTATAAGCTTTATTAAATTAATAATTCCTTTTTTATAATAATTAAAACCTTATTTATTTATATTATTATATTAATATATAATAAATATTATATAAAATAAATTAAGTTAATTATAATTTAAAAATATCTTTTAAACCTTAAATTTTAATATATTAATATAAATATATTACTTAATATCTTTTTAAATAAATATCTTAAGCTTTTAATTATAAATATTAACAACCTTTTCCTTAATACCTTTATAAATAAGCGCTAATTAATTAATATAAATTTATTAAAAGCTATATTATCCCCTTATATTATTATTTTAAAGAATATAATTATTTAATTAAACCTTAATATAGCTTTTATATTAATATTTATAATATTTCTTTATATAAATAAATTTATATAACTTAACTTCTATATTATTACCCTTAACTTTAATTAATAATATATTATATAAAAATATATTATTTTTTTATTAAATTATATAATTATAATACTTTTAATATTAAAATTTAATAAAGTAAATAAGAATATTATTATCCTTATTATTTATATAAATAATTTAATTTATACTTATAATTATATAAAATATCTCTTTAATTTTTACCTTTATAACTTTAAAGCCTTATTCTTTATTATATTATTAAAGTTATTTAATTATTAAAAAGTTATTAATATTATATATTATTATATTATTATCCTTAACCTTTTTATTTATAAATATTTTAATTATATTTTTTATAAAAAGATTACCCTTATTATTATTATTATTAATATTTTTAAAAAGGAATATATAATATTTAATTATTAAAAAAACTTTATAATTAAATATTATTTTAAAAATTACTTTAAAATAATTTTAATATTATAATATTATATATTTTATAACTTTAATATTATCCTTTTTTATTATAAATTAATATAATAAATTTAATAAATTTAGGCTATCTTTAGCCTATATTTATTTATAAAGATATATTATATATTAAGTTATATATTAATTAATTATATAGCTAGCTTATAACCCTTAAATTCCTTAAATTAACTAATAAAGTTTATTTATTTATTACCTCTTTTAATATATAATATAATAATTAATAAATAATAATATTTATATAATATAAAAATAAATAAATAAAAAATAATATATTCCCTATTTATATTTATTTAATTTATTTATTCTTCTTTATTTATATTATATTATATTAATAAATAATTAATTATAATATTATTTTTAAAATTATTTATTTATCTATTTCTTAAAAACTTATTTTAAACTTTTTATTTTTATATAAATTAAAAATCTTAATATTTCTTAATAAAAAAATAAAAAGATATTATATTAATATTAATATAATATCTTATAAAAATAATTTAATAAAAAAAAGTTTTATTTTTATATTTAAATAAAAAGCTATTTTTAGCTTATACTTATTTATAAGGGTATATTATATATTAGGTTACGTACTAGCTGGTCGCGCAGCTAGCTCATAACCCCTAGACCCCCTAGACCGGCTAATAAAGTTTATTTACCCATCACCTCTTTTGACGTGCAATGTAGTGGCCAGCAGAGTGCCACGATCCTGCCCACGATACCCGATGTACGGCCTCGAATGCGCCGACCTGGCCCCGGGCACGTCTCGCGACACGCCGTGGCTCCGCGTTCGACGATCCCGACATTGTGGTTCTCTATCTGGAGTGGGTTCCCCACGGCCGTATTGATGCGCTGATGCCCACTGCAGACGGACGGATACCCGCACCAGAGTTACGAGCCCTATTCCGGAGATTTCGGCGAATGGGCCCGGCTGATGTACTATACCCTCCAGGTCGCCCGGGGGCTCTGCCCGAGATGGCTTGTTTTAAACCTTCATTCCCTATCTACTACAAGATGAAGGAGCAGAAGGAAAGGAATGAGGATGCCGAAAACACGCCGCCGCCTCCACCACCACCGTCATTCGCACCACCCTCTTCAAACCAGCGGGAATTATCACTTCATTGCCGAAGCATAAGGAGCCGTTATATTATAGGGCAAAACAGCCAGAGGCTAGAAATCAGGCCTCATTACCTAACCGACGCCAAAAACCACAGCATTACCTCTCAATGTCTCACTGTCAGCTATCAGAAAGCTATCATGGTCTGCCAGGCGAAGACCCTGACGGACCCTGCCGTTAAGCTCATTCCCTCCCATCACTGGCTCCACGCTATGGATCCCCGTACTTATCATCATCAACAGGCGGGCCAGTTCAGGCCCCAGTGCCGGGACGAGTCCTGCACCAATTACTATCTGAGGACAAAGTGTTATTACTCGTGCAATTAACGTGTGATCGCTCAGCTTCCTGCCGACAACCTACACGCATAACTCACACTTCGAGAGACTGACTACTGGAGTACGTCAATGCAGAACGTGCGAAGTAATGCGCCCCCACCGAGGTCATTGATGAATACAAACGGACTTGTTTGACAATATAAGGGCATGAAATCAACGGCCACGCGCAAGCTCCCCTACCCTTTGAGCTTTGAGCTATGACGGAGGTGTCGACGATGCCACATCGCCTTCATGAGAGAAAATCGGCACTGAGGAGCTCGAGAACAGGGGCAAAATCAGCCATCACATCAGAAAGTATTGATGGACAGGCGAAGACGGCAACCGCTCCCTCCCTGTGCCCAAGACAGATCCCGACACTACAAGACCACAAAAGGATGGCGCAATGACGAGCACCAACATAATCTACTTTCAAGCCGCTGGATGATTTTCTGCAAGAGCGTCTAGGTCAGGAGCCAACATACAAATTGCATGGCCCCGGAGCCTGGGAGAGGGTTCCGCGCAGGGCCACAGTACAAGTCTCGTTCGCTTGTATTGGAAAGCGCTTCAGCCTCGCAGGTACCGGAATTCAAAGAGAGGACATCGAAATTAGATGGTGAATAATTGGCCTCAACCAAGAGTAGCAATCTCGAGATGGGAAATATGCAGCCCGAAAGGGGAGTCGGCGAGTCGCTACCACGTGGCTCCTCACAAGTCACCAAGTAAGGAGGCCACTAAACAGCGCAAGGTCCACCGCCAGCAAGATGACCAACGAAATGCATCTGGTAGGCATCTTCAAATGAAACCTCATGTATCTAGTCATTTCTATATTCCACAACCTAGCCAGCCCCGTTACGATGAGCTTTTGATTTCGCCCTAGGACCTCTGGATTGGCTGATTCTTACGATGCTGACTGCTGTCAGGATTCCAGCGCAGGCCAGTCCCACTTCCAAGCCCGTCGAAACTAAAATATGGTCTTGAGAGACCTCTGGGACTCAATGCGTGGTTGATACTGTGTAGACCAAAATCGCCGCATAAAGCCTAATACATACATATATTAATGAGAGCGGATATTCGCACTGGTTAAAACGGATAGTACATCGCTACTTACAGCCCACCCTCCCTACACCTATAACCCAATTCGCACAGCCACCCATAACCACCCACACCCAAGCCAACGCTTAATTTATATAGCCAATCTATATTAAATATATAGATATTGGGTATATGAATTTAGTATATGGGTATTGGGTGTGTAGGTGTTAGGTGTGTAGGTGTTGGGCGTGTAGGTGTTGGGCGTGTAGGTGTTGGGCGTGTAGGTGTTGGGCGTGTAGGTGTTGGGTGTGTAGGTATTTGATATGTGGGTATTAGTGACATACCGGTGCACCATCCGTTTTGACCAGTGCAAATATCCGCTCTCATATTCATATGTTACATGCCATTAAAACAACACATCAAAGACATCCGGCCTCACCTCTCAAATTTCCTTTCGGTCACAAGAGACTAGATGTCTACCTAGCTACCCTCTTCTTTTGTTCATCACATGTATAGCATAAGCGGCAGGTTAAAAGCTTTTAAGCGGTATGCACTTTAGGTGTATCGGGGATCCATCACCACTTCGAGTTAGTAGGCACAGAACCCCTCAACTTAGCAGCATGTGGTCATGGTTGCACAACATGGACTTGAAGGCCCTGATTTGAGGACAGGATGAGAGGCCTCCAAGGGGCCTCAAGGTCAAGCCCCCTCACTCATCGCAATTGATTATTTTCAACCACCTCAAGCAAAGCCTGGACATCCTGATGACTACTCTTTTACAAGATTTTGAACAGTAGCGAAGGTAAAATCTTACACACCATGTCCTCACCCATGGACCTCTGCCAATTTTGCCAGAACTTCGCTATTTCGCTGTGTGGAAGTCTTCACCAGCGCACCGGCTTCATTGACAGCGTCTCAGATTATTTCGCTCCTCTTGACGGAATGCTTGAGAGAACTCGATCCTGCCGTCTATGTCACCTAGTAGACTATCATCTAACCAAAATTCGCAAAAATGCCGCGCGCTCTTTCTACAGCGGAACTCAATTCGAAATCTTTCCTGCGAGGTCTCGAATTGAAGGCAACGAAAACCCCCTGACACAGATCACGATTTGCTCCACTGACAATTATCCCCACCTTATCATGGCAGTCTGGGCTAGTCCCGGTAATGGTAGAACAAATCGACCGTCTCTTCCTCTTCTGACTATCAATAGGTACCCCTGCCGCCGCATCGGGCCTCATCAGCTGTGACCCACCATTGCCCAACGATGGCTGCCCAGAGGCCTTCACCCAGTTCCGAGACTGGTTCGAAAACTGCCGCCAAAACCATAAGGACTGCGTGTGTGCCCTCGATGGCACACCAATTGACGAGCACCTGGGGCCGCAGCTTCCCACACGCGTGCTCGATCTGGGCGAGCCGGGCGCTACCGATGTTGTCCTTATAGAGACGAAAGGACGACGCGGGAACTACTGCGCATTGTCCTACTGCTGGGGCCCTCCAGGCGCGCAGACCTTGACCACGACTCGACAAAACCTTCGTGAGCGCCTTTCCGGCATATCCTTCGACTCCATGCCCAAGACCTTTCAAGACGCAGTCCAGGTCACACGTCAGATCTCGGTGCGATACCTCTGGATTGACGGACTCTGTATTATACAAGGAGATGCAGGCGATTGGACGCAGGAATCAAAACGAATGGGATCCATTTACCAGCAGGCTTGCCTAGTCATCGCTGCTTCAGGTGCCACAAGCCCAGAGGACGGGTGCTTCGTGAGCACCTCTCGAGACCTTATGCCGATAGAGCTTCCCTTCTATACGAGCATAGGCCAGGAAAATGGTTCCTTCAATGTCTGTGCACTCTCGTGGGATGACCAATCCCCAGACTTCGGACACCTCAACTCCAGAGGATGGGCCGTTCAAGAATCCTACCTTTCAAGAAGAAGACTAAATTTCATGCCGGGAGGTCCAAGTTGGGTTTGCAACACAATTGTCGGACTCACAGAGAGAAATGTCGGCTTGGATCCAGCAACCTCATGGCGCGGTTGGGAGAATCTGATGCACAGATTTTCTCGCACTGAGCTCACATACAATTCGGACCGATTGATGGCTGTGGAAGGAATCGCCACTGAGTTGCTAAAACAAGCGAAAGATACCTACAATCATGGCGTTTTCTTGTCCCAAATAGCTTCTCACCTCCTTTGGATGTGCGATAGCATAGCGCCAGAGTCAGAAGACTTGGATAATGTCCCATCATGGTCATGGGCCTCAAAGGGTGCTAGGAAAACCTTTTGGGCTATGCTTACAGACCTGGAGGCCAGGATCGACCATGCCAAGGCTCACATTGACGACAAAGGGTGTCTCATACTTCAGGGCGACGTTATAGAGTGCAAAGTATATAACACTGCCTTTGGCACCACCGAAGACCTGGAAGACACAACAAATCAGCTGCTATTCACAGCATTCACAACATACTCGGACTTTCCTAAATACGCAGTCTGTATAGAGGCTGCTAATTCACAATGCTGGGGTTTCGGGATGTTTGACCGTCAAAGGTTCGAGACGGTACACTGTCTCTCCCTAATGTCAACCAGCTGGAAACTATTTGCGCTTGGGCACTTGGAGTACGGCCATAATCAACCAATTTCATTGTGGAGGATTCGGTCAACGAGTACTGACGTATTTGTTCCACAGAGCGTGGGAGAGTGATGCTTTTGCCACAACAAGAGAATCATTGAACACAGATCAGGTAAGACGATCATACTCTACTGTTCCACTCATCGTTAATTCGTTATATCCAAGCAGGAAGTTTCTTTTGTCTTGCTGTTAGTACCAAGTATGGATCCAGTGGAGTGCTATCAACGTGTTGGCTTGGGGATATTGTTAAACCCATCATATAATGAGTCTTTGGTGAAGACAGTCCACATTGTCTAGCTACCAGTTGTACCTGGGATCCTAAACTTGTGAATCTACTTGAGCTGACAACATGGGCAACGTTTGCTAAGTCGAAAGTTGTGCAAGTTATTACAGTTTGGAAAAGCATCAGGATATAGCGTTGTGTGTGTATTATATACATGAACACAGGACCATGTGTATGATATATACAAGAATATTGGAGAATCTACAATGTGCACCCCTTCATACTCGTCTAGCAGATGCTGGTGGCGTTTGTCCTGATCGCCAAAACCTGTCCGCCTACTACGGTATCGCCATTGACGGGCGCCACCATGCCACCAGCGGTGGTCACATACAAGACATTCGAGTCGTCCGTCCTCCTCCCGAACCTCGCAGAAGAGGGCTCCGCGATGGCCGTCGAGTTCAAGTCCCCAGCCACGACCGCAACGCTACCCCCGGGGGTGACCCTCTGGATGGTGTTTGACCCTCCCGTGGCCATGAAGACGTTCCCGTCGCAGTCGATGGCGAAGTCGTCCCACTGGTCCAGCGACGAAAGGCTCTGCGCGACTGTCTGTGCCTCGCCGGCGGGCGTGCCGTCGTCGGGGTTCAGGGGGACCTTGACGAGCGTCCCCTGTCCGACGTTGGACAAGTACAGCTCTGCGTTCCGCACCCGCAGCCCGTCGGTCGCGACGCTGCCGAAGCCGTACGTGACGGCGGGGGCCGTCTGGGTGTTGTTGATGGTCACGGCGGCGGCCCCCGTGTCGACATTCACGGCGTAGACCTCGCCCGTGCGGATGTCCCCGGCCATGAGGAACTTGCTGGCCCCGCCGGACAGCAGGTCGATGCCGTTCAGGCAGGTCGCGGCGGGCACGTCGGTCAGCTTGCTGATCTTTGGCGGGCTGGCGGCGAGGGAGGCGGTCGAGTTGATGGTGGCGCCGCCGAGGTCGACGCTCCAGATGGACCACGAGCCCTTGGTGCACTCGCCCGTCGAGAAGGAGAAGTTCCCGGCCAGGACGGCGAACACGTCGTCCTCATATTCGGCTATGCCGGTGATGCCAAGGGCGTCTGGGAACTCGTGGATGAGGACGGCCTCGCCGGGCACGTGCGGGTCGACCAGCCAGAGCTGGGGCGAGGTGAAGACGTCGAGGAGGATCTGGCCGTTGGCTCGGACAGCCAGGTTCTCGACGTACATGTTTTCCGGGAATTGGTAAATTGTCTGGATGTTATCCGTGGAGCGTGGGAAAAGTTTGGCGGCCACTACTGCGGTCCAGCCGGAGAGCATGGCCATGGCGATGGAGGAGTTGGCCAGCATGATGGGCGACGGGTCTGCAGGCGTTCTGAGTTCCAGAAGGCGAAGTCTTGCAAGTGTCTATGCATGCGCTGCTTCTAGAAGCATCGTGGGCTTCTCCTTGTTTTATAAGTCCCTAGACGGAGATTGACGGGAAGCGGTACAGTCCGAGGTTGGAAGATTCTTGCTCCACCGGGGGCAAATCGTCAAATTCCACCCGCTCTTGAAACCTGCAGTAAAAATCGGGGACACCCCTTTTACACCCAATCCCAAAACGACTTCATCTGAGGCATATTATCCCAGTCCTCGTCACTGGGGCGATTCGGGCCATCTGCTCATTCGATTATGGGGCGTAGGATGCCGCTAGGCTACGCGATGATTTGCACCTCGGCAAGTCGAGGATACCAATTCCGGGGCGGGGCTGAGTGTGATGCAGGGCAAGGTCTGTCGTATTATTGTCCTGGCATGGTTCCGAGAAGATGTTTTGGGGGGTTAAACCACAGGCCCCATGTGTTGTAACTTTCGGTGGCCGTTGGGAAAGCCTCAGCCGTCCGTGAGTGGTTTTTATAAGGCGAAGAATGAGTGACCCAGGGTCCGGTCTTCCTGTGGAGGGACCTTGCCGCGGCTCCACTTAGGACGGCGTCTAGGCCAAAGGCGAATATAGCGCTGAGAAAAAGAAAAAGCCCATACCGGGCAGAATTTTGTTCGCAATACAGCCGGATTCAAAATAGGATGGGGTTACTCGTGAGTTGCAACTCCGGTCTTTATGTGCAGCGGCCGACACAGGTCTAGCATTGTCCAGCTGCAAGCCAGCTGAGTTCGTCATGACCTCGGTCGTTTTTATGCCGCCAGCTAACCAAGCAGCGTCAAGACGCGTGTCTCCATCTCGTCCCGCCTCGCCTCGTCCCGGGATCCGCCAACCGGCGATCTGAATCAAGACAGTTCGCCGTACCTAACGACGCACTGTAGACAATCCTGCAATCTCGTTCGTAGCTACACTATTCACAGTGGTCCGCAAAAAGTCTTGCACACACGCGAGATCTCGGCCACTGTCGAATAATATTACAGTGAGTCGGTGCGCTAAAAGTAGGGTTGTCATGAGAAACTATTCGGTGTTATAACGATGGCCGAGTTTCATTATAAGTTTCATAGATCGAATTCTTCACACTCTCTGTACTGCTAATCTGCAGTATTATCGGCGCCAGCGAATTCCATGGTAGCCCGGATAGTACGGGAATGTATTCAGAGCCCTCAATCATGCCTGTGTTTCCCGTCGTCTTCTTCAAACTATGTTTATCCTATGGCTTCCTTCCCTGTGTTTTGCTCGATCTCCTAGGGAGTGCACCTGTGTTGTCCACTATAAACCCACTGCTGCCAAATTTGGTAGACAAGCGTACAGGTAAACCCTTTGAAACTTTCTCCATACTAGCAAGATCGATCGGTCTTTCTTTGGCGGGATCCGAATTAGCCACCACAGTTCTAGAAGTGCCCAGTGTCTCCTTGTCGTCCCGAATCCCGTGGAACACAAGCGGCAGGGTGGAAGACTTCCAGATAGGCCGCCTTCCATGGTCTCGCAAGCTCATAACGATAGCCGTCACAAGCAAAACGAGCGTAATTAGTTCCAGAGCAGCGGGGAATGCCATCCAACCCCATTCCACTTGCGTGCAGACAGTTGAGTTCCACATCGTCCCTGACGCGAACTCGGGTGCTGTCCAATCGGCGTTGGTGCCGTGAGCTCGCATCTGGTTGCTTGCCGCGAGAGACATGTTCTGCAGGAGAGAGTCCACACTCTCAAACGTGGCGAAGCCCCGGTTGAATAGTGAATCGAGCCACCATGCATTGTTGGAACAGGTGATCCAACTGAGATTGGTGCCATAGTTGAGGATCTGAGGTTCCCACCAGCACTGATTGTTTCCGAAGAAAGATTCACGGAAATAATCGCTCAAAGCCTGAGAGATTTTGAAGGACATTCGATATACGCATTTTGCAGGTGCTTGCAGGGTACCTTGAGGTGTCCATAGTGTGGTGAAATTGCGACCTGTTATGTTTGGAACTCGGGAGATGTTATAGCGGTCGAAAGGCTGTCCGTCGACAAAACATGGCTCCAATAGCGCTCCAGGGTCCCGATACCAGCTTTCGTTTACCTTCATTCTGATTTGCGAGACAGGCGTTTCTTGCAGAACGCCGGTCCCTATCCGCGCGTTGTAGCTGCGAACACATGGGTAAAAGGTACAGTTAACGGCCAGGACAGCCAGACTTCTGTCCATTTGAGGAATATTAGGATAGTTCGACGTCGGACAATTCCAGTTATAGAACAAGCCTTTAGTTTCGTCGCCTCCAGAGACAGGGTCTGTTTCATTTATCGTGCACGGGGCCCAGGTGTAGGTCAAGTACGTTATGTTCTGGCTTCCAGAATCCTGACCAGAACGAGTCTCGGTACTTGGATCCTGTGACGTTATACTAGAACAATATCCGCCCGGACCCGTGACCAAAGAAGTTTGAGCACTCATTATACCCTCAATGGTGAGATTAAGTCCATCCCGTTTCACAGTGGTTTCATTCTGGCCTGGCCACTCCCGGACGAGTGAGGTAATATCAACGCACTCCTTGCAGAGTCCAATAGAGGAATAGGCGCTTCCCGTTGGATCGAGTTTGAAGGTGCAGTCTCCGGTCGGACATGAGAAGTCCAATTCGTTCGTACCGTCGTCTTTTGTGGTTAGCGCGTCGAACATGGCACTCTTCAATGAATTTCCCAACCTGAAGCCCACCGCCAATGAAATCAAGTCTGCTGTCATTTGGGCGTCGTCCACTGAATTTAGATAGTGGGCTACAGGAACTGAGACGCCGTTGCTGGCCACTACTTCTACCCTGCACACAATGGACCGGATGGCCTGCTGGGTAAACGGACCGAAAGCCGCGAGGAGGATAACAAGGAGGGCTGCGACCATGATGAGGGCGCTAAGGACGCCATAATCAGCGGAAATTCTCTTTGAAACAAGAGAGAATCCTCGGTCACTTACTGCCGGATCCTAGAGAACAGGAGGCAGCAGGATCCCCATAGCCCGACGCTTGCTCGATGAATTGTTTCGAGGTCACTCAGTGGTCGTGTATCATCAAACCACCGCCATTTCAAATAGCTGATAACTATACGAGGCATCACATCAAGTTAGCCTGTCTGCCAGATCTTCTTCTGGACGGGGTGGACCCTACCTTCCGCGATAACCAGCATCAACATAGCGCGACAGAGGGTAGAAAAGATGGCAATCAGGGAGTTGAGAGTCAAGGTGATTCTACGTCCCCAACCAGGCTGTGGGACACCGTCAAAGGCAGCTAGGACCGCGACGATGGTGGCTAACAACAGCAGAGACGTGATCATCGACACCATCTCAATTACCCACAGCTTCCAGAATGGACTTTTGGCAGTAATCGGGCCCGACGTGGTCCCATCTTGAGTAGGCGCCGGATCGGGGTTTGCTTGTCCAGCCGGGGCTTCTGTAGTATGTGACACAGCTGCCGTTTGCTGGCTGGTGGCGCTGGCCGTGCTTGTGCCCTCAGGCCGCAAGCTTTCAAGTTCGTGTGACTCCCCGGCTGGCAAGGCTGGCAGGCCCCCATTCGAAATGGTCGAAGTAGTTGGTACGGAGGATGACTCCATAGTTGCAACGATTCTGGTCGGGTCGAGTCTGCGATCCAGGTCAGGGCTCAAACAAATGAAGGGGAACTTTTCGTACGTGGGATGAGGCTGAAGTCGTCAACGACGTTATCCGCTGTTACTTGAGAAGCGGGTTCGAATCATTGACCCGCGGGTGCAGTTTGCTTGTTCTAGTGGTGGTAAGAAAGTAGGAATAGATTTGAGAAACGACAGATGGGGTCTACCACCAGAAATGTCAGACTATATGAGCAGAGCCTCCCAGCTTTTACCTCCCGGGTGATGGACGGCGACGACATCATGTACGACCTACATCCTAAATTATTGCGCTAAAATTGCAGTTAGGGATAAATGTCTCTGAAGCCCTGTCAGCTGCCGCCGGGTTTCGCTCACAGGTGGTTGCTTCTTGTCAGCTGAAACATTTGCGTGGTACAACAGCCACACCGGGCTGGCTCCAAAGGTCAAACCCCTTTCTACCATGATTCCAACCCGTTTTTGCGAGCAGACCGCAACAATTAAATCGCCACAGCTTGATACGGATGGCACATGCACGTACCTCCAGCTTCTGTAAGCCGGAGAGGATCCTCCCAAGATATGGAAATTCGTGATAATGGTTCTCACTGCTCTGAAATCCCGCCCGTTAAGATTAGAGAACATCTCGTTGAGCAGCTAAAGGAGATAATAAGGAATACGGCTATTCGCATCTGCAAAAACGGAGGGTACACCAGTACATCACCACCTCACCCAACACCAACACCAACACCTAACACCCACACGCATACCCATACCCAACACTCGTACACCCAACTCATAAACTGAATTTATATGCTTCATTCAACTTAGGCATATAGTTGCTAGGTGTAGATAAGTAGATTAGGCCTGGGTGAGGTGATGTACCCTGATTGGGTATGGCTGTTCTGCAAGTCGATGTACCGGGGAACCCTCCGTTTCCCCAGGTGTGAATCTCCGTATTCATAATCAGTACTTGAGGTGTGTGATGTATCGATGTCTGGAGCCTCCATATAGATATCTGGGGTCTCGCCCATACCTAGGTAGAATGCAAGGTTCTAGACCACCATGCCCCGGCACAAAGCCCAGGATGAATGATGCGACTTGCATACTAGCAACCTTGCGTTGAATACCATAACTCGACTGACTGTTGCAGACGTTGCCGAATCAAGGAAATCTCAAGAATGCAACGGAATCGCACCTGCCCATCATGATCATGTGGCTGCATGCAACAAGACAAGCAATAATTAAGGTTGCTCTGTGAGCAAAGCTTGGCCTGCGCTTGCTATCACTCGTGATTGTCAGGGTATGTTGCGGCATCTCCCACGGCCTCCTACGTGCTGTCTTGGCCCGTCCGAGCTAATTGCTCTGCTCCAATTGTGCGGGAAGACGCTTGGCACTGTACGACCCAAGACATGGGCCACCTTCCCTTCAGGGTCAAGCGAGGCGATATAAGTTGCTAGTCCTGGTCAACTCCTCATAGCAAAGAGAAATCCGGGGGCAGGACACTTTGGAGTTCTTATCATTCCCACTTGGCACAGTGCTGGGCAAGGCTTAACCTTCCTCATCCACGATGGCGCCCGCTGCTGTTACTTTGTCCATTACTCATTCAAAAGAGGAGGTTGACTATATAAACAGAATGACAGTTCGTCTCCTAGACAGTGCACGCAGTTTTGGAGGGCAGCCAACTTGCAACCGCTCATCTGCCCATCATGAAGTCACTGCTGATCTCCTCGCTCCTGCTGCCCCTGGCAACCGCCGTTGCGCTCCCGGAGAGGGAGGCAAAGGTTGACTATACCGGCTACAAGGTCCTGCGCGTCGACGTGGGTTCCGACGCCGCGGTCGAAGAAGAGGTGTCCCAACTCGCAGCCCATGTGCTGAACCCTGGCAGTACCGGGGCTGTCGATGTCGTAGTCGCCCCTGACTCGGTGTCTGCCCTCGAGGGACTTGGCGTAAGCAGCACTGTTCTGGATGAGGATCTCGGCGCCAGTATCGCTGCCGAAGGCGAGATCTCTCAGGCTCTGGCTGGTGAGAAATCCCGTTCCATGCGCTGGTCATTGAAGCTGTTGTACTGATGAATCCCTTCAAGTTCCTGACGCCTCATGGTTCACTGCATATCACGCCTATGCAGCCCACCTGACCTTCCTGAACGACCTCCAAGCCAGCTTCCCAGCCAACTCGGAGATCTACACCGCCGGCGCGTCGGTCGGCGGCAGGGCCCTCACCGGCATCCACATCTGGGGCAGCGGCGGCAAGGGCTCCAAGCCCGCCGTCGTCTTCCACGGCAACGTCCACGCCCGCGAGTGGATCACGTCCAAGACGACCGAGTACATCGCGTACACGCTGCTGACGCAGTACGCGTCCAACGCCGCCGTCAAGGCCGTCGTCGACAAGTTCGACTTCTACATCACGCCCGTCGTGAACCCGGACGGGTTTGTGTACTCTCAGACCACGGACCGCCTGTGGCGCAAGAACCGCCAGACCGTCAGCGGCAACTCTTGCGTCGGTCGTGACATCAACCGCAACTGGCCTTACCAGTGGTCCGCCACGGGGGGCGCTTCTACAAATCCTTGCTCTGAGACGTACAAGGGTAAGAGCTGCATTCCCAATGGATAGATATGTGTTATATTGAACATGGCTGACCGAGTTATCTCTCACCCAGGCCAAGCAGCAGGCGATGCCCCCGAGAACAAGGGCCTCGTGGCTCAGATCCAGCAACTGAAGGCATCCAACGGTATCAGTCTTTACATCGACTTCCACTCTTATGGCCAGTACATTCTCTGGGGTAAGTTTGAAACCCTAGGGCCGATTTTCCCACTCGGCTCTTTTGATCCCTGCAAGTATGGAAAATCATTTGCTGACCTTTACTTCCAGCTTACGGCTACGATTGCTCTGCCACGGCCGAGAACAACGCCGCCCTTCAGTCACTGGCTACGGCTGCTAGAAGTGCCATCGCGGGCGTCTCCGGAACCTCGTACACAATCGGAAAGTCCTGCAGCACGTTGTACGCCACCACCGGGTCCAGCGTGGACTACATCGATGCCACCGGCAACGCAACATACAGCTACACCTACGAACTGAGGGACACGGGCACGTATGGCTTTGTGCTGCCCGCCAACCAGATCACGCCAACAGCCGTGGAGACTTGGGCTGGTGTGCTGGTTATGCTTCAGAGGGCTTAAATAGTCTCTAGGGCCACCGAAGTCGTTTTCATGCGGGATTGGCTCTCGTGGGCCGCATTTGGCCTGTGCATGATCTGGCACGCTTTGGATTGGCTCAAGTACATAGGGTATAGTTACTTGCCAATATAGTTGATCTCTTGTTGATCATCTACACAGGCTCAGTTTCGCTATATGAGTTCTACCGTTTCGAGCCGATCGTGCCTCGTTCGCGGTCCATTGAAGCCGATGAAAGCGCCAACTCGCCGGAAAGCTCTCACTGATCGTGCTGCCCCAGAGAACAAATTCTGTATCCTTCTTATGTTGTCTTTGGCGAAACCTTTGACTTGACTTGCATCAGGTTCGATGGGGATCAAAATCAGCCCTACACTGTTTCCCAAGAAGAAGAACCATGTGTCTACCAACTCTTTTGTTGCCCCACCGGCCGTCTTTCTGTTCGCTAGTGGTATGTCGTCCAGGTCATCCACGAAGGTCTTCGTCGTTCGATGAAATCGCATCCAAGGCCGATGGTGCTCATATACGCCGTAGTAGCTGCCCTCTACTTGATACCTAACCGTGTCGATCTTAATAAGGAGACCGGTAATGACCAACGATCTTCCATGGATTTCCAACAGCGCAGGCTTCACAGCACCTTTCAGAAACTCGACTCCACCATCGACCGAGGCCCAGGACCAAGTTGGGGCACGAGAGGACTCCTGTCTGGAAAAGACCAGGCCGTCTTTATGTCTTCGCCCCACATGTTTCCACATAAGCATATGATGTGCTTGGTGATTCCAAATACCGTGGTGGAACTCGTGCCCGAGAGCCTCTGAGACAACCGCTGCCAACCCACTAATAGCAGGCAGCTTATCCGTCTGGAAAGTGAGGTCCCTGCGGCTGTATTCCTCGACGAGCTTCGCCCAAGCGGAAAAGATCTCTGACGCTGTGCCCAGCACGCTGGTGAATGCTGTCTGTTTGGGCAACGCGCGCAGCACCGTCTCTTGGTAGCTGCAACAGCTACACTCCCAGGAGATTTCTGTAGTTCCAAAAGTTACCAACCGCCGAGAAAGGACAGCCTCTTGCAGTGCCCAGCCACGACGGCTCAGAGGCTCCATTCGTTCTTTGACGTTCGGCAGGTCTGCTCCCAAATACACAATTTCATCGCCGTCCTGTCTCTGTAACACCGGGCAGTACGGAGTCTCCGGATTGGGCCGGGTGTGGAACAGCCCATCGCGGCAGCCTTTTGCTGCCGCTGCCGCGATGGTGAGGGAAGCTGACCTGTATATTCTCCCCATGTCTTGAGACTGTTCTTCCCAGTCAGCGGTCGAAAGGCCACTACTCCCTTGGATGATACAAAGACTGTCCACCCACAGATAGCGGAAACCGAGATGTTTCGCAAGTACCATGGCATCAGTTATTGTCTGAGGCAGCAATCCCATAGGCAATGATTCGTGTAGGTCGTCGACGTTGTCGGAAGTTAACGTGAAAAACGGACCACGGCCCCAACAGTAGCTCAGTGCCAGATATTTACCGCGGATCCCATTGCTAGTGACAAGCCGTGAGCTGAGAGAGCCATCTTCCAGGATATCTTCTATTTCGATCACTCGTTTCGGGAGGACTACTTCATCGCCATCTGAGCAATTTGTTCCGTGGCTCTCTACACAGTCCGTCAACCACTGTGTCACCAGTTTCAGACATTGAGGAGTTCCAGAATTGGCTGCTGGGACGCTGAAAACTGCATCTGATTGAATTCGACGAGTTCCAGCGCTATGTTGATCGTCAACATCTCCTCAACTGCCACGAGCCAGCATCATTCTCACCTAGTCGCGTCTGAAAACACCGTGAGCTGAGACCGCACTACCGATGGGTTCTCACCCGGAGGCCCTATGCGCCATGAGCCATCTTCTGCTGGCATCCAGTGAAAATTGTGGCTGCCCCCCGGTGGCAAGACCAGAATGTCCACGCGCTGGACTGCCCCGGCCCCACGCGGCGGATTCCGATAAACCCTCACGTTGAACTCTCCCGCGACAAACTCCCCATGGCCACGGTTGAGAGGGCGTTTTCGCCACTCGTGTCTTAGAGACCACCATATGATCGCGCAGAGGTCGCAGGTCCGGTGGTTCTGCCCACCCCCGGCAGCCAGCTTCAAGTCCTGGGCGTCTTCGAAGAGGAGCAGGCCGTCGTCATCTATATCGCATACGGAGAAGGATTGGCAGTTCTTGCATCGTCTTTGCATCTTGATGTCGGAGGGACTGATTAAGATGTTGTATGGTCTGTATTTCGGGCGGGGCACACTTCCGGTCAGCATCAAATCGTCAACCCATGAGGGAGGGGTCTCATAGGGTTACATTGATGCTAAGGCTCTATTGCCGACGTGGTTTGCCAAAACCCTTGCTGTTTGAATCCTTCGAAAGTCAGCTATCCTGCCATGGCTCTCAAATTCTGCCATTGGCTATGTAACTGTCAGTGAGACGGAGCTACGGTCAAATTGAAGTCTACCTAGGCATTTCGCTGACTCCTTCCAAACATCATGTAGATGATGAGATCTCTTCACTTTTGTCACCTGCCAGTGGATGCCAATGTGAACCCAGGAAATTTTCAATTATAGGTAACCTTGCAGCTGGACAGAAATGTGCCTTGTATCGTGCGGCTGGACAAGAAATCCAATCTAGGTCAAATAGAAGCCGTGAGCCAACATTACTCCTGAAAAGACCGTGAATATGGACCTAGCAAATTTTATCACCGCCATCTTCAATGAACATTTCCATGAAGATGGACATTCTTAGAAATGATCCGATAAGACAAGAATACGGGGGTTTGCACGTGCAAAAATGGGGGGTACACCAATCCATCCTCACCTCACTCAACGCCCACACCCAACACCCATATACCGAAGTCGAATTAGGCGTGCAAATAAGGCGTGTGAGTTGGGCATATTGGTGGTCGGTGCAGTGGGTGTTGGGTGAGGTGGCCATGTACTGGTGCACCCTCGCTTTTTGCAGGTGCGAATTTCCCATTTCCAAGACATCAATTGATCTGACCCAATGGCAATGCAGCCTCGGAGATTTACACAGACGCATGCTATAATATGAGATGGGTTTTCGTGATCGGCAGCAAGAGTCATACCTGATTTGTAGTTTAACGAGGAGTGAAACCCTACCTCCTAGATAGAACCCGACGACTTTCCAGCCCCGATAACTATCTTGGGACCAATATGCACCATTGGGTGGCGGCGAAGATTCCAAGCAGCGTGGCCAATGGGCGCGTGTAGACTTTTGTAGCAAAAACAGGCATATGCGGCATCAATCACACCTGGTATGAACGCCACCATTGTGAAGCCTATCGAGTATAGAGTTGGGCAGCGGAGTCATGGCAAAAGGGTATTCTCACAAACACGCGGGGAACAGTGTTCGTCGCCAAAAGTATGCTGGCCGCTACGTGCCCAAGATTGTTTTGGCTAACGAAGCTTACCTGATTCAGTCTATGGACAGTTGCCCGTGGGTACATCAGAACTTGGAGTCGTGATGATGATGGTGATTCTCGGCAGTGATCATGGATGACTGGACATTGGCGGGTATCATAGTCTTTCAGAAGCAGCCTGGCATGGTCTTGAGTGCTGAGCGCGTGGTGTCTCGCCATTTCGTTTGATGCGCACAAACCGGGCAGGGTGGGCAAGCGGGTATATATGCTAATGGGACCCAACTGTAAGCGTTGCCAAACATATGGCGTTGTGCAAAAGCTTCCGAGCTGCAGCGATGCTTGTGTATTTCCTCATCACTCCAGTTTTGAGTGTCATGGCAGCCGGGAGGTAGTCGAGTCACTTTATGATCATTGCCCTCGCTACCAAATTGGAGTGCGGTTCACGTTGTGAACTCACAGCAATGGCTGCCAAAGAAGCTTCATCCCTGTGATGATTGGACCCTTGGCCACCTGAGGAATTTGGGGGCGGGCGGGATGCTGGGGTGCGCCATCCGGACATGGCAAGCCCTGGTTGGACGGGTTGGAGGGGTGGACCCGACGCGTGAAGCGGAGGGTTGTTGAGACTCGAGCTCGATCGAGGTAAAACATAGGATCAACACCAATGGTGCGCGAGCAGTGTTCGTGTAACCTGACGATACGCAGCCATGTTATCTGTCATATGCTGCAAGATGGTGTTCGAGATTCTGTTCTAGATCGAAGGCTGTGAATGCTGTCAGAATCACGGCTGCCGGCAGACACATGCCAAAGTGGTAACATGGCGGGAGTAGATGGTGAGCCACATGGAGACGAGTCCAGACTAAGCATGCATGCACGCTTATTAGATGTATGCCCTGGACGGTGGGAGCGTGGGGGTTTGGGGTGACAAGAGGCCGGACGTGGGAAGAAATTTCTCCACGGACCGACCGCTCTGGTCACGCCGAGACGTCTTTACGTCCGATGGACGGCAGTGCCGGGCGGGTTCGCGGCTCGCGAGATGGACTACCCACAGCGAGACTGGGCAGCTGGCTAAGCATCTTGTCATAGCTACCGTACATAGATGAGCACAGGGCAAGATACGACGGGATCCGCAGTGTCGAGCGGTGCTGGCTGTCGTCGCAGGGGAAAATCGGCGAAAAGACCCCACCATGGGCGGAACCAGCAGCCGCGGGGTCGTCAAAGGGCGCTGAGAGCCCATGAACGACGGCTTGAGGGATGAAGTAGCACTTTGTGCTGCTTTGATGGATGGCTGGCCATGCATGTTGCTTATCTCATTTAATCAGTGAGGGCAGAGCAGCAATGGGAGCATAGGAAATCGTGAATAGAATCGCTCCAAAGCTCGGTAGATAAGCGAGGGGCCAATTACTCAGTCGGTGATTAATATGGGGATGGTGACGTCTGGCTGAAGAGACTGACGCTCGCGCCTCAAAAAGCCATGGCCGAGTTGGCGGTGACGTCGGTCCGGCTCATCCGCGGGGCAGCAACAGCGGCAAAATTTGGAATTTGAGACTGAGAGCAGACCCAATAGACCTAGGTAGTAGACTGGACAGGCCAGACAGGTTGACAGTCTGGCAGGCAGTTTGAAAAGACGCCATCGTGGTGGCAGCGGGTAAAAGGCGACATGCCATGGGGAATTTCTGTCAATGATAGCCCGAGCTAGCTGGCCCGCCGGGAAAATGCATGGCGTGGCATGGAATAGCAGGAGAGGAGCCAGGCGAGGCGAAGCGCTCGAGTCGTCAAGCTTCGTGCCTGAGTAGGAAGCGTAGCAGCCGGTAACTGTCTGCTGTCTAGTGTGAACAGTCTGTTGCGACCACGATGACGGCGATGCTAGTACTGATGCTGTTATGATGCCCATGCGTACGTGTTCTATGGTGGTGCTGGTCCTGAGGGTGGATCCCGAGCCAAGGCGTGTCACGAAGGTTGTGAGGTGTTTCGACAAGCTCAGTCTTCACCGGCAGGGTGTATCCAGATGGGTGGTTGCCAGGGCAGGAATGGGCCAGAGGGATGGATGGAGCTGGGATGGGGCCACCACTTGAGGCAGGAGCACGAAGCACGAAGCAAGCAAGCAAGAAGGAGGAAGCCCTTCCCGCCCTTCCACGCCTGCGGCCGAGCCCAAGCTCAAGCAAGCTCAACCATTTTACTGGGCCCGCCTGCCTGCCCTCTTCTTTACCCCCTCACCCCTCCTTCTGGAACTTGTTCCTCTCTTCACATCTTCAACCTCCCAACTTTCCCACCTCTCAAATCATCCATCAACCAGACCATTTTTTGTACTCGAAAAACAGTCTGCCAAGATGGGTTACACAAAGACCGACGAGCTCGCCATCAACACCATTCGGGTCCTGGCCGTAAGTCAAGAATCAAGCCAAGCATTCCTTCCACAGCATGCGGCAACGGCCAGCTTGCCCCTCCATCGCCGTTGCCGCCGCCGCCGTTGAGAGCTGTTTCACCATGAAAACCTGCAGCAACCACGCCTCGATAATGATCAATTGTGCTCACCATATCTCTCTCTAGGCCGATGCGACCGCCCATGCCAACTCTGGCCACCCTGGTGCGCCTATGTACGTTGTTCTCTCCCTTTTGCCTCGCCGCGATCCGCCCTCCATCCAAGTGTTGAGGATCGCGGGGTTATGCGCGCATTAGAAAAACCTGCGAACCACACGCTGACAATGCTCTCAATACAGGGGCATGGCACCCGTGGCCCACGTCCTCTACAGCAAGTTCATGAAGTTCAACCCAAAGAACCCAAGCTGGCTGAACCGCGACCGCTTCGTTCTCTCGTGAGTCCTCCTCCCTCGGCTCCTCTGGCCGCCGTGCCAGCGTCAACATGACGTGCTTCTGACCTCAACAACCCTCCAGGAACGGCCACGGATGCATGCTTCAGTATGCTCTGCTCCACCTCTACGGATATGCCCTGTCCATTGACGACCTCAAGGCCTTCCGTGTAAGTTTCGTGCCGTGTGCTCAGGACCCCGATACCAAAGCGAATGATCTGGCTGACAATCGAGCTTCTAGCACGTTGACAGCATCACTCCCGGCCACCCCGAGGCCCACGATACCCCCGGTATCGAGGTCACCACCGGCCCTCTGGGCCAGGGTATCAGCAACGCTGTCGGTCTCGCCATTGCCCAGGCCCACACCGCTGCCATCTACAACAAGCCCGGCTTCGACCTGGTCAACAACTACACATACACCTTCCTCGGTGATGGTTGCTTGATGGAGGGTGTCTCATCAGAGGCCTCTTCCCTGGCCGGTCACCTGCAGCTCGGCAATCTGATTGCCATCTACGATGACAACCACATCTCCATCGACGGTGACACCAACCAGGCCTTCACCGAGGACGTCAAGAAGCGATACGAGTCCTACGGCTGGCACGTCCTCGAGGTCTCCGACGGTGACAGCGACCTCGACAGCATCGAGAAGGCCATCAAGGAGGCTCAGGCCGTTAAGGACAAGCCCACTATCATCAAGCTCAAGACCATCATTGGCTTCGGCTCCAAGAACCAGGGCACCCACGGTGTCCACGGCTCCCCCCTCAAGGCTGACGACATCAAGCAGCTCAAGGAGAAGTGGGGCTTCAACCCTGAGGAGAGCTTCGCTGTGCCCCAGGAGGTGTACGACCTGACCGGCAAGGTTGTCTCCGCCGGTGCCGCTGCTGAGCAGGAGTGGAACAAGCTCTTTGCCAGCTACGGCGAGAAGTACAAGGCCGAGCACGACGACCTGACCCGTCGCCTGTCCGGCAAGCTGCCCGAGGGCTGGGAGAAGTCGCTGCCCGTCTACACCCCCGCCGACTCTGCTGTCGCCTCGCGAAAGCTGTCCGAGATCGTCCTGCAGAAGATCCACTCCGTCATTCCCGAGCTGGTCGGTGGCTCCGCCGATCTGACTGGCTCCAACCTGACCCGGTGGAAGGACGCTGTCGACTTCCAGCCCCCATCCACCGGCCTGGGCGACTACACTGGACGTTACATCCGGTACGGTGTCCGTGAGCACGGTATGGGCGCCATCCTCAACGGTCTGGCCGCCTACGGTACCATCATCCCCTACGGTGGTACCTTCCTCAACTTCGTCTCGTACGCCGCCGGTGCCGTCCGTCTGTCGGCCCTGTCCCAGCAGCGCGTCATCTGGGTCGCCACCCACGACTCGATTGGTCTTGGTGAGGACGGCCCCACCCACCAGCCTATCGAGACCCTGGCCCACTTCCGCGCTCTGCCCAACTGCATGGTGTGGCGCCCTGCCGACGGTAACGAGACCAGCGCCGCCTACTACGTTGCCCTCACTTCCCAGCACACCCCCAGCATCCTGGCCCTGTCCCGACAGAACCTGCCACAGCTCGAGAGCTCCACGATCGAGCGTGCCGCCAAGGGTGGTTACGTCCTGCACGAGGTCGAGGGCGCACAGATCACCCTGGTGTCGACCGGATCCGAGGTGTGCATCTGCATCGACGCTGTCAAGGAGCTGGAGAAGAAGGGCATCAAGGCCCGTGTTGTCTCCATCCCCTGCTTCGAGGTCTTCGACGCCCAGTCCAAGGACTACCGCCTGTCCGTCCTGCCCGACGGCATCCCATCCCTGTCCGTCGAGGTCATGAGCACCATGGGCTGGGAGAGGTATACCCACGAGCAGTTCGGCCTGAACCGCTTCGGTGCCTCGGGCGCATACCTGGATGTCTACAAGAAGTTTGAGTTCACGCCAGAGGGCATCTCCAAGCGCGCCCAGGCAACCATTGACTTCTGGAAGGATGTGCCCAACATCCGCTCCCCCATCAACCGGGCGTTCCAGCAGCTCATCTAAAAGGGGAATTGTGACTGGGTAGAAAAGGTTTACGAGGGATGATACAGAGCTCGCAGCAAGGAGTATTTAAATAGACTACTCCGGTGCATGTTTATGAAGACTTACACCATACACCACAATCAATGAATTTCGATGCATTTGACACATGAGTTCCAGTTTTGCCTTCGTTCTCAAACTTGTGATTGCCTAGTTATGTGCCCAGGCTCTACTGGAAGTCGAGACATGTCACCGGCAAAGAATCACGGGATGGGAGTTCACAAAAGTTAGTACTGTGATTCCTAATCTTTGACGGAGGAGCGAGTCACTCCTCTCCCACCCGCTGGCGCATGCTCTTCCTCCCTTGTAGCAGCGGACCTGAATCAAAGTCCAAGGAGTCCAAAGTCAAGTGCACGCCTTCCACCCTTCAGGCAAATTTGACAATCTTCCTGTATCTTCCCGTCTCTCACGTGGCTGATCCATCATCCACAGCCCGAGGCCATTGATTGCGCTTTTGCTCTATGAAGCTCCAGTGTTGTATGTTGATAATTGTGGGAGTCGGACGCTCGATATCGATTACTACCCCGGATTTTTGGGTCGATGGATTTGTCCAACAGTCTTGTCCATCCCTCTGATTCACGTCCGGCTGCTTTACCGGCTGCTGGCCTAACCTGACCTCTATCGCATCTGCATATCTCCCCTGGTTTTGTTTTGGTTGGCCGCCCAGGCCTTGATCAAAAAGAAGGGCCCTCTTCTGGCCCCTCTAAACTTGGCGCCTTTTCTTTTTGTCAATCCGAGGCTCCTTTTCGCTGAAGGCACGGTCGCTTGTCGCGATACCAACGTGCGTCATGCACGGCATTAGACTTCCCCTCCCTCCCCATCCCGCCGAGAAAGCTGCTGCCTCCCCGTAGTTATCATCGCCGGCCCGTGGAGACCCACTCGGCCTGGAACCCCCTGGCCACCTTCTCGAGCCTCGCCGTGGCCCTCCTCGCCTCGCGCAGGTCCTCCGCCCGTGGTGCGACGACGGTACTGGTCAGCATGGGCGGGTCGCTCGGGTCGATGCCCTCCATGTCGCCCCCGCCGTCGTCCACCGCCGGATCCAAGGCGAACGAGAGCGGCCTTGTAGGTGTCCGCCTGCCCACGTCGCCCCTGGGAACCGCATCTGAAGCACCACCTCCCCGAGTTCCCCCGCCCCCTCCTGCCTCGTCGCCGTCGCCGTCGTGGTCATCCCCGCCGTTGACGGACCCCGGCGCCGACCCGACCGCGCCGGCGGCGGTGTGCAGGCTCGTGTTGCTCGTGTTGCGGCCAGGCACGCCGAGGGCGAGGCCCATGGGGCACATGTAGCTGTGTAGCACCACGGGCCCCCCCTCGGGGTACTCGACCATCGTGCGCAGCGGGGCGCCGCGGCCGAGTCGCTTGGCGGCGTCGTAGGAGAGGAGGGCGGTGGCGGAGAGGGTGGTTAGTGCTTCAGCTTGTCTTGAGGCCGGGGAGGGTGGCTCATCGTCGTCGTCTTCGTCGGAGGACTGTGGGGAGGAGGTGGGCGAGGGGGACGAGGGCGGGGAGGTTGAGAAGGTTGTTGGGTGGCGTTTTCTCTGTTGTTTTGAGTGGTGTGGTTGTTGTGCTCGTGGCTTTGAGGAGGAGGAGGGGGATGTCGAGGAGGTCGTCGAGGAGGCGGATGATATCAGAGGGGTGGTGGCCCTATCTGTCATGTGTATGGCCAGCGTCGGGTGCTGCGCAGGGAGAGTCGCCATGTTGGCCGTCCGGAAAATGGGGGCCGAACACTGGTGTGTGTGTGTGTTGGATTGCAACCCCGGACCGGTAGTTGAAGGTTTTAGGTCTGGCGATCTTGACCAGCAGAGGGAGGTGGTCAGGGCCGAGTCTTTGACGATCGCCGGGCTGTGTGACTTGGGGGGTACAGTAGCCGCCGTGAGCGCGCCGGGGACGATGTGCGGGGTCTATTTGACCAGTTCGCGAAGGGAAGGCCGAAGGATTGGACGGCAAAGCGGCGAGGGAGGGTTGCTGGTTATGTCGTTGGCGTATTGGGATGTTTAATTGACTCAATTGGGTGGATACCAGCTAGCATATCAGTATATCTGGTCGTTGACGTGAAGAGATGACCGACGGAAATGCGACTTGTGCTGAGGTGATGTGCATTCATTCCGTCAGTATCACGAGCTCCCCCTAGCTCCCGGTCGGAATGGCCGAGTCTAGCCGCTGCATCCCGCCATGTGTCATTGCCAGGGTTCGGGGTTGCTGCGGTAAGCCACAAGCAAGCAGTGAAGGCTTGCTTTGCTGTACCTTTTTTTTTCGGAAGCCTTTTCAAGAAAGGGATGCCGGGAAACGGTAATATCCTTAACAATCTTCCAGAAACAGCATAAGCATGTGTCTTGGGTGGGCACTTTTTCAGCAAGAGGGAGATCAGTAGGGATGGAGAGGCACGGCTCGTGTTGGGTGGAGTCGTGGGCGACTGCAGCTGGGGGTGTTGATGAAAAGAATTGTAGCTTAGTGGCGTTTAAGCCACTCACGTGCTGCACTGCTTTATACACGTCGGATGCCCTCTGAACCCCACGAGATCGCACTTGAGCCACCAGCCGAGGAGTCTCCTTTGTGGGCCGGGCGTCGCCCGGAAACGGCCTTGTTGGCATTGGAATGCTTTGGCCGGGACAAGCTTTGGATACAGGTGGGTATGAATTTCCAAGTGTCTAATATGGAATGACTGTGGCCTGCACTATGTATCCCAACTTCACATTTCCACCATCGCCTCCCACCTTCAACACCTGTAAAGGGTCACCGAAGACGATGTCAGAGCACCCACTCTATGACTCACCCAAGACACCCCGTGCCTCAGCCTCATGCTTCCCATCGCCGTTCCACACAATGAAGCAGTGGCTGTGGCGGCCGGCACCCCACACGCTTCGCCTCGGGCCTAGAGGTCTGGGCATAAACAGACCCAGACAGCCCCCTTCCTTCAGAGAATAAGAACTCATGCGCTCTTTTCTATCTGAAGAGACACATTGTAATACGGTAACTATGTTTTCCTCGCGATTTTCGGGCGCGTAGGCCCCTAGAGCTGCGACTTGCCTACTCGCCGTCTTGACAACCAACCTTCCAGTCCAACATTGCTAAAGGTCTTGCAATTCCAGAAGCAACCCGTTCCCACCTCAATGTCTGCCGACACGCATTCTGACAAGGCCAAGGTGGCCTCCAGTGGTCCTAGCGAGGCTCCTGCCGCGCCAGAACAATCAGACGCACAGAACCCGCCTCAAGAGAAGGACACAAAGGCCCTGTTCAAAGCGGCAATTGATCGAGCATGGAACAGCACTAGAGAGGAGATCCTGGAGCGTCATCCTACCTGGAGTAAGTCACATGACAAGAGCCATCTTATTCTGCAGGTGAGCACGCCTGACCGCTGACCGTTGCGGAACTCGATTGTACAGAGGACAGGCCGCCCGCCCGTGGCGTAAGCCCAGCCACGGCTATGCGGGTCCTGGAGGAAATGGAGAGGGAGGATCGCGAACTACCTGATGGAACGGAAACAACTGAGGAACACAAGGCCTCGTGAAAGCAGAGCTGAAATAGACCAGGGCCAACATATGTGCCCTTCACAAACCCCGACCAAGTTGAGAAAACACCAAATTTGCGCTGCACTTCAGCGAGCATGTTCAATCTCACCAAGTTGCCATCAGCTATTGGTATGAAGGAGTTTGTTCTATGGATGGGTTTCAGCCAAGCAAGGGTTTTGCTGATGGGAGATGTTCCCAGAGGAAGTGATTATTCATGAGTTTCACTTATCAGGGACCAAAATCAGTCTGTTCTTTGGTAGGTGAAATCTAAATTCTTGGCTGCGGCCACTCGGAAATGCCCTATTTAGACCTTGGCTGCGGCTTTTAATACTGTAAGTGGTCATTCTCACCTTCTGAAACGTCAGTGGCACTTGGACTTCAAGGCATAGAGGCTCGAAATGTGGACCAAATCATGTAGATTTAAAGTTTAGGCTGGCCGAAAGAAGAAAAGAAAAGAAGAAAGGAGGGCTCCGGAGGGGCCCTCTGACCTGCAGCTGTTAGGCAAGATGGGGCTCAAGGGGGCACTTGCAAGGGTGTATACCCTAGGTACGAGTCTAACTGACCTGCCCACAGCCACCACCCTTGACTCCTCCAAAGAGACCTGTTGGTGTGGAACTGCTGCCTAGATATAAAACTTGCACCGACCAAAGCCACTACTGACAGTATCGAGTCACCGTTATTTACAATGAAGAAATAGATTTCCGCCCATTGACGCCACAACATCAAATCCACCGTCATGTCACTCAAGCCTTGGTGGGACTACCCAGGGTACGACGACCCAAGGTACGACACTGTACCCCCGCCGGATAAATCAGAGACGAGCAGAGCCGAGCAAGCTTTGGACGAGGACCATCTGGCAGCATATGCGCGAGCAGTAACAAACGTTCTGTCGACGGAGCTTGCCGAATCAACATTTGCCCAGCTCATTGACGGCTTACCGTTGTGGGACGTTGTCTCTGCTCTCGGTCATTATGGACTCGACAGGGAGGAGCCCGTCTTCAAACACCGCGAGCTGTGTCCCGGTGTACTGCAAAAGACCCGGGCTTTTCTTGCGAATTTTGAACCTGGAACACTCGACATTCGGGCTGATGTAAATACGCACCAAGCTGCCAGCTTGCCTTCCAATATTCTGACACGTGTCCCAAGGTCTTGCATCGATACCACTCCGCGCCGGTCGGCTCCAAGGCATCAGAGTTGCCTCTGATTGAGCTAATCGCCGTCACGGTGCATGCCATTGCAGTTCAGCTTTTCAAGCAGGTCGACGGCGGACTCCATAAGAGCGATAAGTATCCAGACGATGAGCATTATAAACAGTATAGTTTTCTTCGGAAGAAAACAACTCCATTCTCGCTGTGGCGCTACGATGACCCTGAGCAATACCCTGACGGAAACGCCGACATCGCGGCTTACTGGGCAGAGGACCAGATCCTTGGGGGGGATTGTCTTATTTGATCGGGGAGAGAGCGGGAATGAAGTGGGTATCTCTTGATTTTGACTCTATGACATCTTCAAGGGCACCCCGAGGTTGCCCACAGGGTATGATTTGACTAATGATTGTTAGCAAAACGGTGTCTGGTTCCACTCCTCCCGTCGTGGGATTACCGACCACGTTTACGCTCTCAGAGACGAACAGATCGCATCTCTGCTCCTTTTTCTCGAGTCAGAACCCGGCGAGACAACTTCTCCTTTTCCTATATTGGGGGCTAGGGATAGCGTACGAAGAGATTGGCAGATCTCTATCCCAAAGTACAACATCTACAGGGACCGCTGGGAGCGTAAGATTCGCTTCAGAAGTTACTGATGGTATAATCATTCCCAGAGCAAGTGCAGAGCGTGCGACGAGGATCCGGTGGAAAAGCCTGAGTGGGGCCACGAGTACGAGCCATGATGTAGTGGCCTCTGTGTCTCCTATATCTCCATCGGATGTATCTCGCTGCCGCCTCTTGATGCGGTGCATGAGTGGTCTTGCATGGGAGTTGTACACAGTTACCTATGAGTATTACCTAGACAACGCTGAATGAGGGCTGCGCGCTGTGTAAACTGTGTTCTGTCCAGAAAAGTCTTATGGGCAGGGATAGTTTCCTCGTGGTCGTGCTGGCACATATGCCCAGGTGTGACCCTTCTTGAGGCTAAGGGATCGTCTGGCTGCATGCCAATAGATAGATATTGTTGGGGCCTTTCTCGCACCCAACAGAGAAGAGTCGCAAGCCTGCCAATGTTTAGCCACTGAACTTGTGCTTTGCTCTAATATACAAGAAAAATCAAGTCGATGACATGATCCATTCTCAGACTACAGTAATCAGTCTAATTTAAGCGCTCACACTGTACGGATATCATTACAGCCTTGTATTACAGATATACTGACTCGACACCGTAGTAGTGCCGTTGTGTCATTGTTCTTTCGTCTTTGCAAGTCGTCCTTGGCCTAGCGCCCGAATTTCCGCTTGTAAAATGACCTAACCTCCTTGTTGCCACCCACCCCAACCGCCAGCCCTCTGGCATTGCCCACGACTTCAAGTCCCTGAAGGCTTGTGGCGCGCGACAGAGCAACGTATACCTGGCCATCGGCGAATGCCTTTGACACGTCCACCTTGACCTTGTCCAGCGTCATCCCCTGTGCCCTGTGTATACTGAGGGCCCAGGCGGGTGTGAGGGGTATCTGCGTGCGACACAGCAGCGAGTAGGGCTCGTCGTCGCCCAGCTCGTTCACCTGGCACTCTGCTCGGATGGGGCATTCGATGCCGTTGCTGAAGCGCACTATGGGCCAGACCGGCTCGTCCACGGTTTCCTCGTAGGTCGTTCTCTCGATCTCTTTGAGCCCGGCGTGGTCACCAGAGCTGAGAGGTAGCTGGGTTCCACTCCTGTCAGGTAACGTCCATCCAACAACGACGCCCTGGCTACCGTTGCAGAGCCCGTTGTTCATGTCGAGGTTGACTAGCAGGACAACTGGCATCCCGCATTTGAGTTCCACCAGACGGTCCATTGAATGTTCATCGAGGGACTTCAATGACCCATCTGCGTGCTTGTCGCCCCTTCCCTCCAGGTGTGGATGCTTCTCCCTGTTCCAGACAAATGTGTCATGGCACTGGAACGAATATGACTTGGCGACCAAATTCCGAAAACCGCTTTCGTTCACAAGGCGAACTTCCTCCCGCGTCGAGTACAGCTCAACGGCTCCTGTGGTATTTGTTTCGTGATTCATCAGGAGGTTGACTTCCTCTGGGGTGAACGCCTCGCCCAATCGACACTTGTTCAGTAAAGAGATGAAGTCTGCATCGCGTTGCCGATGGATTGTGTCAAGATACACGTAAGCAAAGTCGCACTCCTCCCAGGCCTTGCTCTGGAACGCCCACTTCTCACTCTCGTGATATTTCGCATCGCACCGACCGCAGTGGTGCGTCTCATCCCCATCATCCCACTCCATCTCGCCGCCACATTCCATGCAGTGCCTGAACGGCCTCACGGGCGGGAGCTGCGCAAAATCACCCGTAACTATGACCTGGACGCCGCCAAACGGGTACTGCTGCGCCGGGTACCCCGGCTTGTGCCGCCCCGCCTTCATGACCTGGTTCAGGCGCTCCAGGTGCAGGTTCTCTACCATGCTGACCTCGTCGATGATAACCACGTCTGTCCGTCGGAAGCGCCTCCGGACCACACTGCCCTTCTTCCTTGCCATCGCTCTCAGCTGCTCGATCCCGAGCTTGTGGGAGTTGGGGCTCCACCCGGCGAAGGTCCAGGTGGTCGTCCCGTTGATCGCGAGAGCGGCCCGGCCGGTCGGGGCGACCACCCTGACGCGCTTGCCCATGTGGCTCAGCCGCTGCACCAGGGCGCGCAGGACGGTCGACTTGCCGCATCCTGCGGAACCTGTGTAGAAGATATTGCGGCCGCTTGCGGCGAGCTCGACGACCTCGGCTTGCTCCGGAGAGAGCCGTGGGCCGTCGACATGGAGCGGCTCGCTGCTACCCCGCGACTCGGGTTCCTTTCTCGTTCGGCGCTTTTTAGGCTTGGATTTTGGCGCCTCTATCCTTTCTGTATTGGTGCAGCTTAGGATACCCGATATTGCTCCTTTGGAGAGCTCTTTGGCGCGCTTTTGGGCATATTTGTTGACGGAGGATAGGGCACGGCAGCCTAAGCCTGACACGCGCCAGGGCGGTCTGCCAAGACCCTGGGACTGTTGCACCAGACGAAGCGACAGCACGCAATGGAATGAAGACCGATAATGAGGCCCGAAAATGGTCTGTCCTCGCGGGAGAACCATGAGCCTGAGGATGATCGATCACCTGAGACCGTAATCAGACGTCGAGGGCCGGGGTGGATGACATTGAAAGCGCTGGGCGTGGACAGATACGGCCGGATATTCTGCGTCACAAACATGCTAAGCTAAGGTACCGCAGGAGAGGACTCAGTGGCCGGTAAATCCCGCCCGGGCTAACGTAAGGTACCAACCTTGGAAGGCCGAATTTCGACATACCAGTACTCACGCAGAATTTATTCCTCGAGGGATATCTTTGACAGTAGCAATTAAATGATTCTGTCCGCGGATAACAGAGCTAGAATCTTCCTGCTGCTCCCCAAAAAGAATGCAGATCAACCGAGACACCGAAGGGGCTGAAGCTTTCCGTCGAGAATGTGGCGTTGATGCCGTCGACATCAGCATCCCAACAACTGCTGGAACTTTTCCACTGAACTTCTGGGCGAAATTCAAGCTAGCATTCAGTCCGGATCAGCCACTGAGGTTGAGTCCGCGAGGCATTTGGGGCAGGGCGGAAGACATGCTACGTATCTGTTGAAAAGAACAGGTACAAGTGACTTAGATATGTCGTCGCACTTAATTTTTTCATGTCTCCCAAATCTTTCAATCGATACAATACTTCATAGTCATGTCATAAACCTTAGAAGGCCAGGGTCTGGGGCACATTCAGCGACCGTCACTGACATTTCCACGCCATTAGGTCGGAAACTACCATGCGGCTTCGGTCTTCAAGAGGGCACGTATGAGAGCTGCCAATTTGAAATTCTGTATTCACTGCGAAGAATTTCAACGAATAGCAATTGAGCCGTTTGTCTCATCATACCAAAATGTCTTCGCATTAGCATGGCTGTGTTCCTGGGAGGTCACAAAGCTCGCAAGACTCCCCTCGTGTCGCTCATGGACACCGGTCTCCAGAGCCCGGGGCCTGGGCCTTGTCTTCCATCCTTCCTACCAATAGATAACGCGGCTCGAATTGAGGGAACCCCCACGGCGCCCAAGCGACGAGGTTCGGTCCACGCCGGTCTCCGCCTCGAGATCAAAACAGCCCGTCGTCAGGCCATCCGCGCAGAGCGGCAGGACATCCCGGGTCTCCATATTGCAGTGAGTACCCTCCGTCAGAGACACGAAGCTAGGCCCACGGGACGTGGGGTGCCGACAGAGCTCGTCCGCGCTGTGGGCAGGCAGGGAGCTGACGACGAGGCGGCGGTCGTGGTTTAGTCGGCGGCGGCGGGTAGAGTCGTTACCATTTGCGACCTGATGCTGTTTGTCCGTGGATGTGTTGATGACCGACTTGCCGCCTTCCTTATCCCATGCTCCGAAGTCGGTGCCGCACCTTGCTACGCCGCCGTCGACAGGGAGCACGGTGTTCGTGAAGCCGGACCAGTGGATGGCTATACCGCCAGCCTTTATGCCCTTCGAGTGGTCTGAGTCGATCCAGGTGCACATGGGGCTGTTGCTAATGCAGAACACACCTGGTCAGCTTCAATATCCAGAGGTGCTCCAGCATCATTGTCTTACTTGTTCCATTGAGGTTGCTGTTGGACATGTCAGTCAGGGTCGTTTATGAGAGGTATAATCTCACTGAGGTCACTCACCGTTATCCCGCTGTAGTACCAGTCGATTCCGCAAATCTTTCCCCAATCGCCGACCCAACCCCAGTGAGTACCGTCGTGGAGCGTTGCGCCAATCGCTGCGATGCAAACGGCGTCTTTGCCCGCGAAGAGCTCGACAGTGACCGCCTGTTGCGGAATATTCTGCCACATGGTGATGGTCTATGGCTCTCATGGTTAGAACCCTCAAGCCTTTCGAAGTGTATGACAACAACTCAATTTTTCTCTGAGGCGCCAGCTTCAAATCGACGTACCTCGTCCGAGCCTGACTTGAGTTTGGGAAATTGACCGCCGCGGCCGATTTCGTTTCCGTAGCTGTTGAACACCTTGGAGTAGTAAATGTCGCCGCCGGCGTCAAAGAGGCAGCACTCGCCGGGGTCACTAGGGTTTGCAGTGCCGTCAATGCCGACGAAGACCTTGTAGTTGGAGTACATGTCCTTTTGCTCCGGGAACATGTTATCGCCAAAGGACCAGAAGCCCATGATGCCGGAGACCACGCCGAGAATCTGGAGGAAGCCCATTTTGTCTTCGTGGTTTGCATGTGAAACGGGAGATGGTGGATTGGTCGATACTTGGAAGGAAGGATCTCGAATGGCTCGCAGAACAAATGAAATCGGACACTTAGATTGCTTGGGAAGTAGTGGGAACTCAGTGTGGCGCAAGGCAGTCACTCAGGCAGGCTGAGGTTTTATTTGTGCTGATCAGCGCGAATAATTGAGCAGCAACTGGGGGCGTCACTTCAAAAGTCCAGAACTACAAACAATGTCGTTGACATCACTCTGACTCACTCATCAACCTGTGAAGGCATTCCTTTCTGTTTACCTTTTGCTTAACCGTTTGGTACTTGGCAGCTAGCAATGCAAATTTGACTTGCCTTATACAGCAGCCAACAATTACTGCATTTCTATTAATCACCTTCTCCTGACTCAGGCACTCACCACTGGCAATTATTGAACGCCATCATGTCGCAACAGAAACTGCATCTCCAGTATCAAAGTGTAACGTGTCTATCTATTTTTGATATAATTGAATACCCAAATTACTGAAGAAGAAAAATCTTTATGTTATATACGTAGACATGAGTAGTCCAGAGACGTATCCAAACATCCCTCAATGTCAAGGGAGTGAGCATTGAGATCTGGAAACTGTAAGAGCCCCCCTGCGTCATCAAATGGGCCGTTGCTAACGGCAAATTCTGTCTCCGCGCTCATCATCATCCCAAGATCATCCGTCTGCAATATCCCCAAAATCGCAGTAAGTGCGGTGCCTGGAGTTGTAGGCACCAGTTCCGACAGCTCGTGTTCCATATTTTCCAAGGCAAGGGTGTTCATGCATGCCAACACCACACAGCGGGCTCAAGTCACCTGTGACCGTGGTTATGCCTGGTGCCGACGACGACAGCGTTGTTCCACTCGAGTTCGCGCCGTCCTTTCCTGTTCGGTTGCAGTCCTTGGCGTATTGTGCCGGCGTCATCCCCATTCCTTGCTTGAAGACGGCGTGAAAATACCGTGGTGAGAGCCCGACTTGCTTCGCGACATCCTTAAGCCTGCTCACGCCCCGACTCTGCTGCAAGATTTCGCATGCCCGATTGACGGCCTCCTGCTGCCGATCTTGCGAGGTTGTTGAACCAGCTTCCGGCCTGCACCGCTTGCATGCTCGGTATCCAGACGCAACTGCTGCGTCAGGTGTATCGAAAAAGACGACGTTCGCACGACGAGCAAGCCGTGCAGGGCAGGTGGGGCGACAGTAGATCCGCGTGGTGGTCACGGCGTAGACGAACGACGAGTGAGCAGAGGGATCGCGGACGCGTACAGCCTGCCAGCGAGAATTGGGCGTGAAAAAGTGCATTTTGCCGAATCGAATCGCAAAGTAGTTGTCGTTTGAGGTTTTCTTGTGCGTTAGCCAATTACTAGCTAGCTTCACTTTAGCATAAGGTTGAAGTTGCGTTTGCACCGAGAGTCAGCGCATTGCTTTGATCAACTGCGGTCAGACAGAATTTGGCGCCTCCAGCATTCATCAACAGCAGAGCAGGCAGCGATGAGGCAGAGCACGCAAGGATGAGCTTGCTCCCTGCCGATGTCAAAATTGCCTCGTACAAGACTAGCGCACACAGTATTGGAGCTAATATTTTGCAACGGGCGAGAGTGTCTTGGACCGAGGTCTTCGAGATGTCCCAAGAATTTATTTTGTGAGCATCCGATTCTAAATTACAGCACGCATATTGTTGAGATGACAGGAGATAAATGTCTTGATTGCAATCTATACCTCACTACTTTATGGAATGACAAGGCAAGACGACGTGACAGACTGGAGTCTGTCGTCCTAAGGCTAAACCTGCTTTGCTCACCCCTCGTATGGATACCTCACTTCCTTTCCCGGGTTGGGACCCTTTACAAGTCCCAGCTGTTGCAACGCCGTTAGAGCTCCCTCCTCACCAGTCTCATCAACGATCTTCCCATCGCGTAGAGTGAAGATGGTTGTCCCTGAGAAATGTATCTTCTTCCCAGTGTTGGGAGTTTCCAGCGTTCCAACAGCTAGATCGTGAAACGAGACCCCTGTGTGAGTACCGCCACCAATCCAACGGCCCACCACATAGGGTCTGCTGGCGATGAGAGGATGTTGGTACGGCCTGAAGGAGATATCGGGGAATGCCTATGTGACCCTGCAGTCAGCAAGGGTGTTTTGGGTTTGGGAATGTTGGCGCCTCGGTACATGCCTCCTTGAATTCGGCTAGCATCTTTTTTGCCGCCTCCTTTCCGTGCCGGGGGCCATGCATCGGGTAGTTGATGACAAAATCATCCGCGCACAGTTTGTCGACAATATCGGGATTGGCCTTTCCCCAGAACTCAGCAAAGTACTCGGAGATGACCTCGAGATTGGTAGTTTCTTCCGGAGTGGGCATTGTGAATGAAGTGGACGACGATTCAAGACTGTTGAGTTGGGAAGAGCAGAGAAGAGAATGCTGATGGGACAACTGGGCGGATGGAATGAGCTTGTTCGATGCAAAAGCCAGACACATCATACTTATAGCTCGAACATTTGAAGGGTTGCAACCATGGAAATCAGGACTCCCGCTTCACTGTTGGCCACTTCTAAGCATGTCTTATCCTTGGATGACTTTGGTGGAGAAGAAACTGATGTCTCCAGCCGCCATGGAGCATGTTTTGGCCAAACCTGTAGACGACTGGCCACAATTGGTTACTTCTGGAGCATCGAGACACGTCATGGTTGCGAGCCGGCTTGATTTCTGCGAGGTCAATTCTCTGGATGCTGTGACATAGACCGTCATGAGCTATGATTGGGTACTTCTAGAGCATGCCCCACACATGCGATGACTTCAAATTGACCAATGATACTGAAGGCCGACTCATTACACGGCCTCGGCCATACGATGCTGCATTGCCTCCGGCTGTTCACCTAGCAGCAGACAGGTTCCGTCCAACTAGATGGACTATGGATCATGTCGTTTGTCGTTTAATCTATGGACTGAAAAACAGATAAAAACGCCACAGGCAGCCCAGTTCTGATGAATTGGACAGCATCAATCTCCTCTCCAAATACTTCGTCCTCGGGCTCTTCTTTCAAAATGCTAGCCGTCAAAGTCTATCGTGGATCACCCAGCGGGACGGTCGAGGCGGCGACAACTCATTTGAGACCGCCGCAGGGGCGCCAGGTCCTGGTCGGCATTACACATTCAGGTCTCTGTGGAACAGATGAGCGCTACATCAAGCAGAGCATGGTCTTGGGCCACGAGGGTGTTGGTATCGTCGAGGCCGTCGGTGATTCCGTCGTCGGTCTCAAAATGTAAGCGTGTGCAACTGAGCCTATTTCCTTTTTGGTCTTGTCTTCAATGACAGATTCAGGTATCAGAGAGCTGACGAAAGTTGCCTTCTCATCAGTGGCGACCGCGTTGGCTGGGGATACTGCCACGGAAGCTGCAGAAGTTGCTGGGCCTGCACCAAAGGCGAAGAGCTCTACTGCGACAAGCGACAGCTATACGGCCTCACAAACCTCGACCAGGGTTCTTTCGCGTCCCACGCCATCTGGGACGAAGACTTCTTGTTCTCCATTCCGGAGAAAATGACGTCGGCGGTGGCGGCCCCCATGATGTGCGCGGGTGCCGCGGTCTACTCGGCCATATCCCGCGCAGGCATCCGCTGGAGCGACTGCGTAGGGGTTTATGGCCTAGGCGGCCTCGGCCACATGGCCGTCTAGTTCGCGGCGAAGATGGGATGCAAGGTCGTCGTCTACTCGCACTCAGCGACTAAAAAGTCGGAGGCGTATGGCCTTGGAGCCACGGAATTCTACGACCTCTCGGGTGAGGCGGGAATAGAGCAGCCGCCCCAAGCAATCGACTGCCTGCTCCTCACTGGTGCTCAGCAGCCGGACTGGTCGCGTATGATGCCGTTCATCAGGCGCGGCGGCACTATCAGCGCCATGACGGTCGACCCGGCAGAGCTGCGCCTCCCGTATATGGACCTGGTCATGAACGCGGTCCAGATCCAAGGTAGCCTGCCAGCGCCGCCGCTACTGCAGCGCGAGATGCTGGAATTCGCGATGCAGCACGGTATCGCTCCCATCATAGAGACATTTCCGTTTGACGAGGAGGGCATAAATGCGGCCATGGAGAAGTTGAGGAGCGGAAAGATGAGATATCGGGGAGTGATTGAGCGCATGGCTACCTGAAGGCATGGCTAGGATGATATTTATTGAGCGCGGATATTCGCACCTGTCAAAACGGATGGTATACCGGTATTAATAGCCTACCCTCTTTACGCCCACACCCCAATTTATACCGCCGCCCATAGCTGCCCATGCCTACACCCAATTTATATAGGTAATTTATATTAAATACATAAATATTAAATATATAAGCATTAAGTATATAGGTATTTAGTATATGGGTGTTTAGTATATAGGTGTTTAATATATAGGTGTTTAATATATAGGTGTTTAATATATAGGTATTTAGTATGTGGGTGTTGGGTATATGGGTACTGGGTGTCATAAGAGGGATTACAGAGACAAGGCAACTGTCCTCAGAACGGCAATTCAGATTAAGACGGCGCTACCTTTTATGTAAGGAAGAGGTCTTGTAGAAATTGCAAGGCAGGGGTTTTGTGCCTAAGGGGTGTGGGGCCCAGAGCCTCAGTGAATGCCTGCAGTCAATGGGGCCCTTCACCCATACACCCACTCACACTGGGTATATGGGTGCTAGGTATATAATTATTGGATGTTGGGTGTTTGTAATATATTGGTGTATCATCCGTTTTAACTAGTGCAAATATCCGCTCTCTATTTATTTTAAAGATATAGACAGACCAATGCGCTTGTTGCACACTCTGGTTCGCACTGCTGCCCTGTGAACGCGAATTCTTCCGGCATTTTCTCAGTTTCACTGTCTCCTAGTCCATCGTCATTCATCCAACCTCCTTTTCCTTGGGTTCAGCTCTAGGACGCTTTCTAACTCCTATAGTATAGAACATTTGTCAGAATGGGCCCTCCAGACCTGAGGTCCCAGCAAGCCAGGTATAACAATCTTACCTGTACTGCATCTGAGATGCTCTGATCTGACTTGGTCCCTAGTGTGTACCTGGCCAGGTTTGTCTTTTTCTCTTGGAGCTTGACAATGTTCTGAAATATATTCAGCAGATGCTTCTTAGTTCATCTCGGGCGTAACGAACCTGTTCTACAGTGTTTTGCAGCACATATCGATATATCGTGACCTCGCGTGTTTGGCCCATCCGCACCGCTCGTGCCACAGCCTGCTCTTCCACCGATGGATTCCATTGTGGCTCGACGATATGTACTTGGTTTGCTACTGTCAGGTTCAATCTGGTCAAGGTAAATGGGTCAGTATGCCTTGTGCCAAACGTGGAGGCCTTGGATCGCCCCAGCGCGAGAGTAAGTGGGACATGAATGGCCTTGCCCTACAGCACCAGTCTCGACGGTCATGAGCAAGACGTGGACGTTAGACTCTTCCTTGAAGGCTCGCAAACGACTGGATCTATCGACGAAGCTAGTGTCTCCGTCCACTTGAAGGTATGGGATACCGGTACCTCGTAGGAGACGGGCCAAAAGGTGCAGCGTAGTCTTCCAATAGGAGAACACAATGCTGAGTCTGGAGTCAATATAGAATTCAGGCTGACTTCATAGGAGATAAATGAGTGCACGTACGCTTTGTCCCCTGAGTTGCTTCCGCTGACCAGCATTCCCACCACGGCTTCCAGCTTGGTGGAACATTCCCTTCCTTTTGCGCTGACAGCCACGTCTTCCAGGCGAGAGGCAAGAGAAGAGAGTGGGCTGGGAGACCGCTGACGCAATGGTCTCATGCAGTCTGGGCAGACCTCGCAGGTGCAAAGCAGCATGAGAGTGTCCCCGTCAGCTGCTGAACATCTCTCACACTGGGATAGTAAGTTTTCCGGCCTCAGAGGAGATGGACTTGTCAACATATCCTGGGACCCTTGGATCGATGCATAGGTTCCAGTGTTGCACATCATCCGCATCCGCAAGAGCGCTGTGAACAACTTAGAGCAGCGCACGCCTGCATGCTTGCCACTGCTGACCATGTCGTCAATCTGCCTTCGAGCATCGTCCAGGACCCCATCATAAGCTTGTCGTTCTGGTGGCGATAAGTATAGTGGGACAACTTCCTCGCGGCTAGCCGGAAGTGACAGGCAGGATTCAGAACGTCGGAGACAGTAAGCCTCCATGTATGCCCTTAGTGGCTTTGAATTCGTGGTCGGTTCTGAAAGAGGCCTCAAGACGTGTTTCTCAAAGGAGTCCTTGGAGATCAGTGGGGGAAGTTGGAGAAATCCGGCGAGGGAGGCAAGATCTTCCATCTTGTTTTGAATTGGCGTTCCTGATAGACACCATCTCCGTGCTGTCCGAAGATTTGCGGCCGCTTTCCATTGCTTTGAGGTGGGATTCCGGATGTGATGAGCTGGTGAGAGGGTAAGCGAACACGTGCGGGAGGCGGAAAGCCATGTAACTTACCTTCATCCAGCACAACTCTGTACCATTCCATGCGATACAGAAGACCCCAAGTGTCTTGGTCTGCAGCCATGGTGGCATATGTTGTAAGAACTATGTCTGCTTCTGTGAGAGCTTCCACAGTCTGCGGCCGATACGGACCATGGAATCTTATATGTCGAAGGGCATTCATCGAGAAGTGCCTAATACGACATCAGTCTCACTTTTACTCAATTTTCATCAAGCTAGCGAAGCATAAATCCACTTACGTTGAGATCTCGGACTCCCAGTTTTCCAGCAGCTCTGAAGCTCATTGTCAACCCTCATCGGCCTGCTGAAGTTATTTGTTCTCAGAGGCTGCAAACTTACGGACAGATGGAACGACTACCAAGGTCGCTTTTGTAAGCGAAGCTTCCGTTTCATAACCTGGTACTGGGTGCCGAAAGGAACAGAAGTCTTTGGCTTTGTTTGTTGAGTGCAAGATTGAAGCGAGCATCGTCAGGGTTTTCCCTATCCCCATGACATCTGCAATCAGACCACCAAACGCAAAAGACGTGTCATCTGCTTGCACAGGAGACTCAGCACCAGTTATTTGCGAGATGTGTGCTCCGATTCGCTTGCAAAACAACTCATCTTCCCGCTGAAGAACAAAGCGAACACCCTGTTGTTGATGCTGCGTGAGTGTAGAGACCAGGCCTCCGAGATGACCCAATTCATGACCCTCTGCCACCTGGGTCAATGACTCAAGTATTCCTCGAACATCTCGCGACAACTTGCTCTCCTCCAAAATCAACTGCGATTTCCCGATGAGGTGGTTCATCGCGGTGTCTTGGCCAGGAAAGATCAACATGTCTGGGTTGTAGTACTCGACGTGGACATTCAGAGTTTGAGGGTGCTGAAGGAACGCATTGACCTTCGACAACGCCGTGGAAACCTCATCAGCAGCTTTTTTTGGACCGAATATGTTGATTGTAATTTGAAAAGGTGCCGAGGACTTGGCTTTTCGCTTGATTATAGTGCGGTTTGGGACCACAGCCTCACATCTCACGCCGAAGATTTGGAGCAAGGCCACCAGCTTCGAGGTCGTACGCACATCCAGTATGGCAATCTGTGTCTGCTCAACGGTCATGGAAAATATTCCCTTGGGTTGCTCTATGAGGCTGAACGTTGAGAAGACGTCTGTTGCTTGAGTTGTTGTATGCCTCATGAGGTTGTGGTTCCCACATGGCTTGGCGAAGGCGTCAAATAACTATTATGTGCTTTCATCAGTGTCGTAACCCTTAGCTTGCGAGGCTAGCTTGTTCATTCTCACCGCGCCATAACAGATTTCGGTCTCGCATTCCTCCGTCATGGTGAATCGGTTTATATTCTGTGGGCCTCTTCACTTTGTGCGCAATCAACCGAGACATGTTAAACAGAGCGACTTTCGGGCTTCGGAGATCGTCAGTTCTGGGGATAATGATGTTTGAGCGTGAAATGTTTCACACTCAGACCGATAGCTGCTGTATCGCAATGAAATAGTTCGGGTGCATGGCCGTATCTGCGCGTTCCCGCACACTGCCTCGTTCTAGTCCCGCCGTGGCTTACAAGGGCTGCTTATAGTCAGAATTTGTCCGTGGTATTTGGAACTGAGAAGGGTATTTGGGCCTATTGAAAACGGCCTGTCGACATAGTGAGATAACGAAGGGTGTTCGAGGCTGAAATGCGCCCTCTCTGCAAGAATTCGGGGCAGGACTGGTTCTCTTTTGCTTACGAAGTTTTCGCGGTTGACAGGTTAGCCGGGCTGACGTGCAGCATGCAGAAGCAAATAGAACTACTGTACTCTCCATTGGACGAACACTTGCCGCTCCGGCACACTGCCCCAATTTCCCAGAAACATGTTCCACAGAGTATTTCTGGGCGCACAAATGACGTGGCCAAGTCCGGACGGGCATTTGGCAACGAACGCCTGTCTCATAACTGAGCATCATTTCCCACCATCACATTGCCTGATCTCAAGTTCGTCAATTTTCTATCACACCTCGCAACATCGAATTCTAGGTCGTGGAGTCTTCAAGATTCAAGACGAGCCCGAAGCCAAGATGACAGAGCCGAGCCCGGAGAGATTCCAGAGAGCTTTGACGAGTTTCAGGCGCTCGCTGTCCACAAGATCCCCAGATCTTCTCAATCAGTTCTCTTTCACTAGTCTAGAAGACCTCAAAACAGCTTGTAATGATGTGCAGAATGAAATGGGCCGAGATGGTCGTCTTCTCAGAATGCGCCGTTTGGGGGGTTTCATCGAGGCAATGCGGCAACTGGGCGAATCGATCGAAGTCTTCGTGAATGCGAACGACTTGGTCTGCTTCATTTGGGTGAGCAGATCCTTCCCAAGGTGTAAGCACTTCGTGCGACAGGACTAACATGTGTCAATGTTAGGGTCCAATCAAATTTCTACTCGGTGTAAGACTCAAGAACTTTATACTTCCTCACTTACACATGCTTGAGGCCCACCTAACATCTTGTGATCATTCAGATCGCCAAGACACATGTTGAGTCTTTCGACAAACTTCTCGACGCATACGAAAAGGTTGGCAGTATCATTCCGGGCTTGATGGCATACCGGTCCATGCTGGAAAAGCATCCCCCACTAGCGACCGTACTCGAAGACTACTACTCGGATATCCTTCGGTTTCACGAGGCAGCCTTGAAGGTATTCGCTAGGCCCAGTGAGTAGACGCTTGAATCCGGGATTATTTTATCAGATGCTTTACAAACCAACATTGATTGCCACTAACGCGATGTTTGCCATAATACAGCATGGAAGAAGCTGTTCAAGGCAGCCTGGAAGACATTCGATACTGAGTTCCAGCCTCTCCTCCAAAGCCTTGCCAACCGCCGAGAATTACTGGAAAGTGAGAAGGGATTCGCTTCTCTCTACGAGATCTCCAAGGCTCGCGAAGAAATGGCAGCCAGGCATGAAGCGAAGAAGCAAGAGCTCCGTCGAGATGAAATCGAAAAGCATAAATGGCGTCTTCTTCAAATCAAGGCGCAACTTGGTGCCGCAGATTACCAACAAGATCTAGAGATGGCCGCCGAGGCTCGGAGTGTGACAAACTCTGGTGACTGGGTGTTACAGTCTCCGACTTTCAAGCACTGGGCCGACAAGGCAGCCACCCGACACAGTGTTCTCTACGTCCACGGGATACCGGGGGCAGGTAAGGAATATACTGTCGTTTTTTCTCTCAAAAGCCAGTGTGCAGTCTTCGATGCTGACGATTTCAAAGGCAAGACAACTCTGGTTTCATCCATTATCGCCAACTTGCTGGATGAGAATAGCAACAACAATCACGACCAGCCTACTATGATAACGTATTTCTACATGAAACACAAGCAACCGGAGAAAGACACACATAATGGCCTTCTCCGGGCCATGATGGAACAGATAGTCTCTCGAGACTGTGTTTTATCTGATCACCTCTTTGACAAGTTTACCTCAGTCGAAGGGATGCAGTTACGGTCAGCGAAATGCTTGGAGCCACTAATTGCCACAGCTCTGGAAACATACGAACGATCCTTCATCGTTGTAGATGGTCTAGATGAAGCTGCTCCTGGGGAGGCTGCGAAGTCACTCAAATGGCTGCTTTCACTAGCGAACGGAGGGATCAAAGAACCCACAGCCTCAGTCCGGATCCTCTGCAGTGGGCGACGTGATGGGATAATGGATAGTCTTCTCTCGGATCAACCTGCCATCGCCCTGGAGTCTATCCCTGAGCACAACACGGACATACTGAGTTATTGTAAACATATGGGTGCCGAAATTCGACAAAGCCTCGACATCTCCTCGACAATGGAGGACGAAATAATCTCCAAGGTGGCTAGTCAAGCCAATGGTAAGCAAAAAGCCTATCAAATCCTAATAAGCCGTCTTCTGACGGCGCTGATAATCTCATAGGGATGTTTCTATATGCTAGAGTAGTTCTGGATAACCTTCTTGGCCAGATAACACTACGTGACTTGAAGCGGGAGCTGGAGCCAGATACGTTTCCAAAAGAGATCGACCAGGCGTGAGTGACTTAAATGGCTCCCAAAAGACTGAGTCTCCCTAATCCGGAGTCGTCAGATACGAGAGAGTCGCCATCCGAATGCTCCAGGAAGCACCACCAGGTGCACGCCAAAGCGCATTAAAGATACTTGGCTGGGTTACCTGCGCTGCAAGACCACTACGTTGGCGGGAGATACAATCAATCTTCTGTATCGACTTAGAATCAAATACCGTGGACTATGAAGAAAGAAGGCTCCGAGTCTCATGCAAGAAGCTTTGCGGGTCGTTGGTCGACGTTCATCAAGTTTTGTACGGCCACCCAGGGCCAGATGATATTGTGACAATCGTCCACGGAAGTGCACGCGAGTAAGTAACGCGAAGGAGGTCATGTCGCAGTTCATTTTCGACTAACGGTTTGCCTAAGGTATCTCGTACAAAAACCCTGGATCAACATTGCCCTCGAGCATGCCCAGGCTGCCACGTTCTGTTTTCGGTACCTCACGTCTGAGCCATTCCGCGTGCCAACAGAGAGTATATCCATGCATGTCAGGCAGGGCTACTACGGTTTTCAAGACTATGCCGTTCAGCACTGTCTTGATCATTTCGAGCATCGCACCAGACTTGAGTCACATGAAGATATTTATCAACGAACAATGGAGTCCGCCAGAGAATTTCTGGCAACATACAGCCTGTCAGTTCCCCCGAATCTGGCTGAAATGTCCCATCAAGACATGGCCAATTTCTTCAGCCAGCTTCCCAAGGACAAAAGAGAAAGGGCCAGCACATTCAGTATTGAGTACTCGACACTGGACATACGGGCAGTGATTGAGCAAGTCCGCGTCGAAGACTTGACACCCGAAGACAAGGCACTCATCAGCAACGTGTATGGAAACCAAATCACCTACAAATGCCCAAATATCTGGTGTGACTATTTCTCGACGGGGTTCGACAACAACAAGGATCGCCAGAAGCATGTGGACAGCCATGAGCGACCTTTTCGCTGCTCAGACGAAGGCTGTTTTGCCTTTCAACTCGGGTACTCCAGGAAATCTAAACTGGAAGAGCACAAGAGTAAGTATCACAGCCCGGTGGAGGATGAAGTACGGTTTCCCAAAGCCATGAAACCGAGAGACAACGACACACTCTTGGAAGCTGCTGGCCGAAATGATTTGGATGCAATGCTAGCATTCTTGGAGTCTGGTATCCCAGTCGATGGCATTTTGACTGGAAGTAAGAAACATCCAGAAAACCGAATTCCCATCTGCCGCGCTGCGAAGAACGGCAATATCGAGGCTTGCAAGTTGTTGATAGAGTGGGGAGCAGATCTCTTCCGTTACTACAATGACTCGCCCATACCTTTTGCCATCGACAACTTTAATCCAGAACTAGTTCATTGTCTTCTTAGCGAGGAGAAAGAGGGAATACCGGTGGTCAATTTGTCAATTTGGGTCAAAAGAGCATGCCAGCGCGCACAGCCGGACACTGTGCGAATGCTTATCGAATCGTCGCATTTCAGGTCCTATGGCATGCAAGAATGGAAGCCAAAAGTACCTGGTTGGATCCAGGCGGCTTGCAGGACTTCAGTAGTTAATCCTGATAACGTCGCAATCGTCAAGTATCTCCTGGGGAAAGGGTTCCCAAACTGCGTTGACCCCAGCGTTCTATTCGGTATCAAGGAACGCGGTGGAGATTACCTGGCAGGTCTCTTGCGACCGTTCGCCGAGGGCGAAAATCCCGCGTTGATGGACTATCAGAGGCAGCTAATGCTCCTGGAACAACAGAATAAGAAACGCGTGATGATGCAAAGGCAAGAGCAAGACAGAATTTTGCATGATCGGCAGGCTGGACTAAGAACTGAGTAGCAGTAATTACTATAAGCTAAAGTTAGGTTGCTAGATTTTGGAGATGTGAGAGACTCACGAGGAGTGTAATGACCCATGTCTGTATATATAGATACTGTACCAGCTATATGTTACTACAGGATCACCCAAGCGAGTTCGCAAACGGTAGCGGACGCGGGTGGCCCCCAGACAACACACAATTGCAATTCAAAACCTAGAAATGGCCCTTTAATTCAACATGACTTTTTCACAATCCTCAACTCAGGAGTTGTGTCAACTCCCATACACCACGATGGCCCATCAAAAAGTGCTAACATAGCAGTATGGCTGCGGGTAACGAAGTGGGAGGGACCTTGGAATTGGAGGCTCTATGAGAGCGTTCGACAGGAACCAAACACTCTATATCACGGCTACCAGAATGGAGAAGTTAATGTGATGAAAATTGCCTTCAATACGTTAAAAGAGACGATTTTACCCATCTACAGAGGATCACACATGAACATAGCCCAGCAGTGGGATCTTTGAAGTATCAAGTTTCGTGACCTCTTGGCACAAGATCTGGATAGATGGTTTGTGCTTGCTTTCTCATGAACTACCGGAAGTCTTGATGCCTAAACTTGCTCGATATATCTTGTGAACTCCCTAGAAGTATGGTGTCAGTATTTGTTGTACGATCAATGAGCCGTGGAAGTCTAGGGGACAGCAGTAGACTTACCAGTCAGTCACAGCCTCTCGCCAAAGGGCCAATTCATGTCGCCTAGAAATGGTGTAAAAGTCGACAAATTCGTCGCCCATGATCTGGCGTGCCACACTGTCCTGTGCCTGGAAGCGCTCTATGGCCTTCTCCAAAGTGTTCGGCAGCTTGGCGGGTTTCTGGCCCTCGGGTAATCGGGAAAGCGGAGGCGTTTCAATGTCCATCTTGCGCTCGATACCCCGGAGCCCAGCTCGGAAAATAGCAGTTAGGGCGTAGTGGGGGTGAAGATCAGCACCCGGAATGCGGACCTCGAACCGCGTTGCACCAAGTTTGCAAGTGGGAGGCGCAATGAGCCTGATACTGGACGCGCGGTCCTCTAGGCCCCAGCTAACCGTGACGGGTGCCCAGAAATTCTCGACCAGTCGCTTGTACGAGTTGATGTTGGGCGCAAACAGGGGCATGATATCTGGGAGGGCGTCTATGAGGCCTGCAAGGAAGTGTCGGCCCATATCGGAGACGTTTGCCACGTCCGCCCAAGGTGCCTGCTCATCCTTACTCTCACGAGCGAACAGGTTGTTGCCTTCGAGGTCATTCAATGACACGTGAATATGTCCTGAGTTTCCAGGAAGTCCGCGGATGGGTTTAGCCAGGAAACAGGGCGTCACGCCGTGCTCCACGCCTAACGCCTTGATGAGGAACCTTGGACCAGTCAGCTGGTGCAAAGGAGCAGCCCGAATCAGGAGAGGCCACATACTTGAATATGGAAACTTTGTCGGCCATTTGATTGACTGGCGACACTGCAAGAGCCTATTGAGGAAGTTAACCACTGGTCTCTACATGGGCATCAACGGATCGGGTATGTACGGCTTCGTAGACACCTGGTCCACTCTCGGTATGCCAGCTCTCGACAGGACAGCCGAGCTCCTCTGCCATGTCATAGATGCTGTGGAAGTATTCCTTGTTCATAACGGGGCGTGATACACTGTAGCCGAACATGCCCCCAGTGAGCGGCCGCAATGCGCGGGGTGGGTTCATGTCGAGGAAGCCACCGAGATTGTGGCGCCCTCCTGAGGATCCATATCCATCCTGGGATGGCGTTTGGAAATTTGTGAACTCCAACTCAACTGCAGAACTAGATTAGCCTGGAAAAATGAGATCGAAGAAAGACCGAGCATACCACCTGCGAGCCCTTGCATGCCGCTCTTCGCCATGTCTTCAGTGATAGATTGAATGAGACTCCGTCCGTCGGCAAACACAGGCACGCCATTGAGCTTGAATCTCAACAAGAAGAATGCAATGTTGTTCTCGAAAGGCAACCTTCTGAATGAGCTGAGGTCCACCTCGGCCATGAAGTCTCCGTAGCCGTCTCTGTCGCTTGAGGTGGCACCTTCCTCGGCATACAACACATCGTGCATATCCCATGCGAAGATTGCCGAGCTCATTCCAAAACCATCTTGCAGACTGGAGAGGAACTTTTCCTTGGACATTATCTTGCCCCGAAGTACTCCATCACAATCTATTCCGGCGACCTTTACCTTGTGGTCGTTGACAAGCTGTTGAGCTATAATCTCGGGCGTGATTGCAACGCCATCGACCCCGTCGTAAGTCGACGGCTTCATCTTGAAAGATTTAGGGATGGTTTGGTGTGTGATGACCATGTATGAAAGAATCTTCTGTCACTCGAAGGTTTGTAGCATTCTCTCAAGGTGATGAGGTGATGAAAAGTTAAAACTGGTAAGGCCGTCGTTTTTGGATTTAGAATCGGGAACTCTACGTCTCCAATAAGTGACAACTTCCGTCTATGAAGGTCCACTTAATTTGGTTACGTATCGGAAAATTGAATCAAGCACAACTTCTGCTCTGTCTCCATATTCGGGCCTTGAAGGAATCCCTGTGAGCGCGGAGCGCGGCCGCCCCTTCCCCCCTGCCCTTGCTCCTTCCCCCTTCCCCTAAATCCGCTTTGATCTCGAAGCGCGCTGTAGATAAGCGCGGTGGCTGTACTCAAGTACATCAAGGAACTTTGCAGGTACGCCAACGATGTGTCCCCAAAGATTCCGTACTTCCTGTCGCGGTCGGTCTTGGTCCACAGCCACCTCTTGGATTCTGCAGTATGACTCAAGGGGTACCTCATACAGTCCCCAAGAGATGCTGTGTATCGAAATACGACCGCGCGGTAATTCCAAGGCCCCGTTCCGCGGCCACAATCGCCACCACGGTGGAAGCACATGATCGGCCGTCTTCATGAAGAGATTTTGAACGCTTCCACCTGGCTATTTGACCAATTTTCACGAAATCGAACCCATGTGCCTGAGCTACGCAGATCTTATTTATCTGACTGACAATTGACATTAGGTGGAGGCGAGAGGACTTATGAAGGATATCGAATGTGTTCAATGACTGGCGATCTGAGTCCATAAGCAATCTAGCTTGAATGACCCTCTTGACTAAAGGATTGCGCCGATCATGCCTGCTTCTCTTTTATGTGGTGACTCTTCAGCTTGACGAAGGCGTCGAAACCACGTGGTCCAAGGGTACATCCCAGCCCAGACTTCTTCCAGCCGGTCCAGGCGAGATCTGGGTTTGGGTAATCGCAACGGTTCAGAAACACAGTGCCGGCCTCGAGCTTTTCCAGAAGCTCTTCACCCCGTGCAATGTCCTTGGTCCATACGCTAGCGGTCAAGCCGTAGTCCGTGTCGTTCATTAATCTGACGGCCTCGTCGTCATGGGCGACCTTGGCGACAGGAATGACAGGTCCAAACGTCTCCTCCTTCATGACGACCATTTCGTGTGAGCAGTTAATTAGCAGGCGAGGTGCCACATAGTTTCCATCTGGTGATGCGGTCTTGAAGCTGGAGTTTTCTGGGGTGGCGTCCACGGCTCCCTTGGCCAGCGCATCCTCGATCTGAGCGTTTATGGCTTGTTGGGCGGCGCGCGAGATGACTGGGCCAACCATGGTCTTTGGATCCATCGGGTCACCGAGGACATAGCTGTATGAACTTGGTGTCAGACTCGTGGTTGGATTGACATCATCTCTGAATGAATATCGCTTACGTCTTCAGCTCGTCTTGCAGCTCGTTGATGAAAGCATCGTGGACGTCGGCGTGGACGTAAATGCGCTCGACGGCGCAGCAGCTCTGCCCAGCGTTGAACACCGCACCGTCTACAAGCTGAGCGGCAACATATTTCAGGTCAGTGTCTGCACGCACATATGCAGGGTCGTTGCCACCCAGCTCCAGATTGACAGGAATGCAACGCTTGGCAGTTGCCTCACGGATGGCAAGACCACCAGCAGTGGATCCAGTGAAGCTGACTAGCCCGATTTCAGGCAGTGCGGCAAGCCCTTTCACAATATTCGGATCTCCGGACTGAACGATGGTAAGAACGTCCTTGTCGAGGCCAGCTTCGCTGAAAATCTCCAAGAGACGCTGCCCGACCAGAGGGGTCTGTGGAGAGGGCTTCAGGATGACACTGTTCCCGGCGAGAAGGGCAGGAATTAATGCATTCACGATAATAAGATACGGAAACTACAGCAAAAAGGCAACAATATGTCAGCGGGTCGAATGAAGGGCGGGTGTAGAATGAGTGCGTCGGGTGATTTACATTCCACGCGAAAACGATCAAGGTCGGTCCAACCGGGACTTTCTTGATAGATCGCTTGAATCCAGGCTCTGGACGGCCAGGGATAGGTGAAAGGGCCTCTTCGGCAATTTCGAGCAGGTAGTCTGCCCGCTTTTGCATTGTTTCAATCTCCTTGTGGCCGAAAGAGATCGGTCTGCCCATCTGCTCTGAGAGTTCGCGACCGAGCTCCATCTTACGCTCTTGGATAAGTGCAAGGGCCTTGACAACGATCTCGCGGCGCTTTTCGAGGGGTACTCTCGAGAACGACTTGAAGGCAGCATTTGACTGCTTGGCTATCTCCTTTGCCTGTTGCAAAGAAGTGGCAGCCAGCTCACAAACCACCCGATTTGTCGAGGGGGATGTGGTCTTGATGTTGGCAGACATATCGACTATCAAAGCTGAAGGGGAGCTGAACATGAATTGCCCAGTAAAGGAGTGATACAACTGAATATGAAGCAGAGTAAGTTGGAAGGAATGGACAAGATCCTAGGTTCAAATTGTATCACAAAGACTCTATGGGTAGACTACTTCTGGCATTACGTAAACATCAAGTAGATGAAATGTATGTGGTGACCGTCTGCCATTTTGTAGGTAGACCTGTCATCATGCTTGTCGCTTAGGGCATTCAATTGTCCCCAAAATGGCGCAGGGAAGTCTCCAGTTTTCGCGGTTAGATTGTCGCGCCTCCGACTCCGCGCTCGGACTCCGAACCGCGCTAGAGCGGACCGCGCATGATAAAGTATTGCGGCTATTTGGCTGGGCTTTCGTATCATTCCTCGTTACAACGTACTTTTCATGTGATGCTTGATGACACTTTGAGTAGTCAGATGAGTGAAGGGGGAGATTCTAGTCATGTAGATTATGTAGATCACAAATGGTCTTCCCGCCCCCGGTTTTGCTGCTTCTCACAGACCCCACTCGGCTCCATCCGGGACCTGCCAGGAATCGTGCACAAAGCCGTTTCCTGTTATCGAGTAATCTACTTCAGGGGCTACAATCCTATGTATATTCATACTAGTACAGCCGTCTCGAATATTTAACTTTTCACGACTCCCAACATTTGAAGTGGCTGACAACCTAGCCTTCTCTACCATCCCTGTTGCCCTTTCTCAGCCTAAAGGCATATACAATTCAAAATGGGGAACAGACTCGCCGGCAAGAACGCTATTATTACAGGTGCTGCTGGGTAAGTTGGAACATGTGTGACGATAAAGTCCATCCGTTGCCAGAGCTGACCAATGTCGCCCAAAAGTGGTGTTGGTCTCGAAACCAGCATTCTGATGCTGCAAGAAGGGGCGTCCGTGCTAATGACCGACGTCCACGATGTTAACCTCCAGGAAGCTCTCGACAAGGTCAAGAAAATTGTTCCAAATCACAAGGGAGAGGTGGCCACCAGGTTGGTTGATGTATCAAAGGAGGCTGAAGTTGAGGCTGCCGTCAACGCCGTGGACGAGTGGGGTGGCGTTGACATCATGTTCAATAACGCCGGAATCATGCACCCCGAGGATGGTGATGCCGAGGAGTGTCCTGATGGCATATGGGATCTTACCATGAAGATCAACGTTAAGGGCGTGTGGTTCGGCTCCAAGCATGCCGTGCGATCTCTCCGCAAGCACGGCAAGACCCAGGGCAGCGTCATCAACACCGCCAGCATGGTTGCCATTGTCGGCTCCGCGACTCCTCAGGTCGCCTACACCGCCAGCAAGGGTGCTGTCCTTGCATTGACCCGCGAGCTGGCAGTTGTCCATGCCCGCGAGGGATATCGGTTCAACTCATTGTGCCCTGCCCCCCTGAAGTAAGTTTGATATCATTTTCCTAATCTCTCAGATGTAAATGGCTGATGAAGTACACACCAGCACACCCATGCTTCAGGATTTCCTTGGCGACGACAAGGACAAAAGATTCCGCCGTGAGGTTCACTTCCCTACAGGCCGTTTCGGTCAGGCTATTGAGCAGGCCTATGCTGCCGTCTTCTTGGCCTCGGATGAAAGTAGTTTTGTCAATGCCACCGACTTTGTCGTTGACGGTGGACTGACCAAGGCTTATGTAACCCCAGAGGGCCCGGCGATCGCTGCCCCAGCGAACCAAGGACAGTAGAGAATGAAGAATCATTTTGCTCCTACATCTTGTAATAGCTGAGGCTTTTCAAGGGCTGGGCATTTTAGTTGGACTTCGTAGATAAGTGATGACTTTACTCTTTGATGACTGTCCAATGCCACACGACGTGTTGTCATTGCTTGATCAATGCCAATAGTGTTCTTGTGTTGTTCCAGCAAATAGCTGCCGTTGAGAAGCATGGCATATGGTCCCGATCTCAGGTCTACCATATCGCAGCGGCATTTTGTTTGGTAGGGTCGTGTCTTGCTCGGGTTGTTTCTAAGTAGCCCAAGATATGAGGTCAGACACGAGTCATTTTCCCCGAAGTAGTGTTCAGATGAGGAGTACAAGAGAGCAGAGGAACGCGATGATGAAAGTTTTGCGGAACATCAAGGGTGTGCGCATTCTAAGATGACCCGAAGTTAAAGTTGAGCCGACGTTTTACCGTTCCGCCGCAGCGGTACCTAGGTACTTAGCGCGGAAAGTGTTGTGATTGGTCAGTCCATGGCGATAGTGTGGGTCGTGAGATTGTCGACGACCCGAAATCACTATTGGACTTCTAGAGTTTCTTCCAACACATCTCGTGTCTACGAATAAGGGTCTTTTAGTACCCTAGACTTGAGTTGTCGTCATTGGGGCGTGATGGTGGACATTCGCGTTGATGATGAGCAAACATGGTCAATGCGGAGACCAGCCAGATTTGCGAGGCACATCGTCACTCCTCGCTTGGCATCTTGCACAATCGACAGGCCGCATCGCTGCGGACAAAACGCTCCCGCTGATTACTAAGTCAAAGCCCGGCATCACGACTGGCCATGTCATCTTCGAGCCATTGCCAGCTGGTGCGCCGTCACGTCCGCTCCTACAGACGTGCTCCCATCTTGAGGGTGCGGACGGGCTGCTTGACCTGCCGCGGTCGCAAGAAAAAGTGCGACGAGCGCAAGCCTGTCTGCACTGGCTGCTCGCGAAATCATCTCACATGCCGCTGGCCAGCTGATCGAACTCAGCCGCGACAAGGGCAAGCCGAGCATCTTCACAGGAACTCAAATGATGGGGATGCTGAGCAGTCTTTATCGGTGGGAGACAGAATCTCCCACTTGCACTCATCTGATACCTGTACGGCTTCACAAGGCGGAGCAAACCGGCAAAGAAGCCCATCAGCCGGACAAATCTCGCTAGTTGCCCCTCCGGAGCCGTGCAATGTTGAGCTTGGCTCCCCGGCGGGACAGCTGCATGAAACAGAGCCAAGCTCTCCGGAACCTCATTCAACGAGTCCCCGAGAGGCCTCGTCGCCGCATCCTAGGGCCGCTAGCCAGGCTATCGAAGAAATTTCCACCCATTTAGCAGCTGAGGACACTCTCGGAGACACGGCTGATGACCCCCTCTTCTCTGCATTAGACATTGAAACACCTGGGCTGCTTGGGCTAGTTGGCCAACCATCGTCGGATCTAATGTTGACAGCGGGAACGCAATCGATCCCAGCTTCTCCTGCATACATTCCGGGGCTTCAGACCCGGTCATTCCAACTCCTGGGCCACTATGTCTCGTGCACGGCCCTGAGTATGGGCAACGGCTCAACAAATGAAAACCCTTTTATTACACAGATGGTTCCGCTCATGTTCGCCAACAACCTCATACTTCGACTTGTCCTCGCTCAGAGCGCTGCGCACCAAGCCATCGCCACCGGAACTTCTTTAGATGTTGCTCAACGAGACTATGCCAGTGCACTTCGCATTTTCCAGTGCGCCATCGGCGAGTACGTCGATGGACATGAGAGAAGCCCGTTGTGGGTCACCATTGGGGCTTTGATCATGTGCTTTACCGAGGTAAGGGAAACAGGTCTGCTTATACATATGACGCTGACCAGCTGCTCGATGGCAGACTACTAGGGGAGATGTTCACGGCGCCATTTTCGATCATCTGAGCGCTTCGGGGCCATTGTTAGCACGGCTGATGACGCACCCAGCCATCTCTATCCACATAGGCCTGCGGGACTTCATCATCGAATATTACGTGTACACTGGGCTCATCAGCATGATATCCATTGACCCAACACTTTGCACCAAGCCACTTATAGAGCCTGCCTTGATGGTTGAGGCACGAAGGCTGGCCACTGTAGGTTATGTCGGGGATTTGTGCGGCTGCTGGCTGTCCCTACTACTTCTCATACCAGACATACACGATCTTGGTGGGAGGGCTCTGGCACCGACGCCTGACCCTTCCTTTCCAGCGTTTGATGACTTCATGACCTTCTCATCGATCCAGAACCAGATACTTGCCTTTTGCACACCTATTACAGTCGAGGACGAAGTGGCACTTTGCGCCTCAATATACCAGCAAGCCGTGCACCTTTACCTCCTCACCTCTTTAGAGAAGTATAAGTCGGAGAACCCCGGCGGGCTATACTGCCAACACATCGAAAATTTGGTGGAGATATCATTCGGTCTTTTGCGCCGACTCTCGCCCACAGCACGCATCAACACTAGCCTGTGCTGGGCAATCGCGGTCATCGGATGCTGCGTGAGGGATGAGGAGCGACGTGCAGAATTGTGTCACCGTCTCGAGGTTATGTTCCAAACCATCGGGCTAGGCAACATCAGAGCGACGGCAAAGCTACTGGAGCTGGTCTGGCAGCGACGAGTCTCAGAACAGAGCCCTTGGTTCATTAACAAGGTGATGCACGAAATTCAGATGTGGATCTCCTTCGCATGACAGGAACGCATATGTTCACTTTCTCAATTCGCAGAGAATTTGAATAGCGCCACAATTATGACAGCCATGCTCTCCGGCGTCAAAAAAGGTGTTTGGGAGTCATAACCCCTCGATGAGCGGGAAAAGCTTGGTTATGCTTGAAGAGAACGATGGGATGGACACGATAGACACTTTTTGTTGATGTTGAGTTTGTTGCGCTGGGGTATCTCTGGGTCACATCTGCATAGATCTGCTCTTTAACTTAGAAAGGTATTCTTGCAGTTTTGTCCTCTGAGCAATGACAAGAAGTAGTAAGATTTTGAACCTCATGCTTGAATCCAAACCTGGGGTGTGACGGTGGGTTCCCGGGTACAAAATTAGGCACAATTCGGATCACAATTGCAGTAAAACCTGTCAATAGTACACAATACGTGATAAGTCAATCAAGCCTCTCTGATTCCATGGATTGGCCCTGTCGAGGAACATAGACCAGTCCCCTGAATAGGCAAACGTTGGCCCGAAGGGTCTAGCGCACCCCCCTCCCCAACAGTCGATTGGATTGACCAATCACATACAATACCGCGCTCAAGATAGGACAATGACACCACGCTCTGCCTAAGCTGGTCTCACCCTCCCCCCTGGAGCTATCTGCTCTAAGGTGTGTGTGAACTCTGCTTCCATCGATCAAAGAAGCCCTTGGCTATTCGGGAGCTCATTGTGCTGTGATCCTACATGCCCAGGACCTTAACTGGCGGTAGCGGAGCCCACAAACGATACTCCACTCAGACTTGGCACGCCTGGAAGCGTGTTCTCACACCGGTCTAATTTCAAGCTACGTGGTTGTGTCTAGGGAAATCGGCGTGTGATCTGCGAGCGCTTAATTCGCTTAATCATAGACGAACTTGTCCACGTCAAAAAAACAGAAGGGCCTACAGCAGCGTGTTTCACTCAAGACTTTGTAGGTTGCCACACGGCTAGAACAACGACTATTGGTTTTTATCTAAGTATAGTCCTGCACATTCGTGTAGCATGTATACACAACTACCATCCTTTCCAAGGCAACCAAGTATCAATCACGACATCATCCTTGTCGGCTATAAAATATACAAAGAACGCGGCAGCAGTGATGCAGACGTGGTTGCAGTACAGATAGACCCTGTCGCCAACCTTGAATTCCGACCCAACCTTTGCGACGTTTTCCTCAGTGCCCAGGATTCCGTGCTCCTGGGATAGTCTGACCGCGCCCCAGGATGGCTTGTCAACTACGCGACCGAAACCAGGATATGCGCTGGTCTCTCGGGACAGCGCGATGGCTCCTGCGTTGACCAGTGCTTCGTTACGCTCAGGGTACACTCCGACTACTTCGGTAGCGACACGAACAGCCTGGTATTCCTCGGTGACTAGGGACGTGGAGCATTGCTGAAGATCGTTGCAAGGGAAATTGCCTATTGCAAAAGAGTATGAGCGTGCCGGAGCCAATGAACCGTCTTTTCGAGGACCCCGGTCGTTGAAAGCCAAGGGCCGCTAACCATACTCATCGATGATGGGATTGATAATACCTGCATGCAATTCCAACCTTATGTTTGAGGGAAGATTATGTGTGAGAGCCCGGATGACATGCGCAGTGGGTGTTGCACCGATCGATACAACCAGATCTCTTGACGGAGCCAGTAGGGCAGCAGCATTCGGCACGCTAGCAATCTCAACGTTCAGTATTGCTTCAGCATCCTCCTTGCTGCGCCCACCATACGAGTGGCCGGCGTGGCAGTAGAATCCGTGGATGTTCACGGAACTTGACATCTCGGCGCGCTCGACCATGCGGCGGAAAGCCGGGCTTTTAATGTCAACTCCGGCTCTGCGGGAGCCGACGTCAAGCTTGATGAAGACATCCCATGGCGTTGGGGACCCGTGTTCCTCCAGGATTTCAATATGCTGCTCGTTGTCGATCATCAAAAGTATTCTGATGGATGATCGAAATGCAGCAAGCTGTGGGAGATAGCTGGGGCACACAGGAATTCCATAGAGACACTGCGACCGCTTTAGTTCAGCATGTCTGCATACCCAAGCATGCATGTTTGCGTGCTCCTATATACTGACCTCCTCCAATAGATCCTCCTCGACCAACGGCAAGGCACCGCGAATTTCTGCAAGTGTTGATGCGACGATGCTTTTGTACTTGCCCTTGCCAAGCATCAACCTGGTGACTTCGAGAGTCTGAGGTGAGAGTCGAGTCAGCCAACAGAATATTCTGATTATCCGTCGTTATAATAAAGTCCAAAGTACAATCAAGAATAAAACCTTCTTACCTTGTGGGTCTTGACGTGGGGGCGGAAGCCAATCCCGAGCTCTTCGACATCTTTGTGGAGCGCAGCAATGTTCTTCTTGAGTACAGGTAAAGAGACCACCAAGGAAGGTGTGGGTAGTTCTGAGATCGGCCTGCCAATATACGACCGGTGATGCTCGAGTGAAAGATCCATAATTCTATACAATGATTTCGTGTCTATTTCGAAGACTGCGCAAGTAACGACTGATTCCGATGTTTCGAGCTTTTGGATGTGCCCAGTGTTGTTATGTGGAGAGCTTGCGACTATCCAACCGAAAGTGCGATTGGATGAAAAGACAAGAGGTTTCCAACATTTAGACTGCAGGGCTTACTGGTGTCTTGTGATGCCCCAGACGGGGGCCGAGGTGTGCGGTTCTCCACAGGTACCACCCCGAGCCTACACTACTAAGTACTCCTCAACTTTTGGGTCCCTCTCCTCCGCGCGCCTGCGAAGCGCCCAGAATTGTGATGATGCCATGTCAGGAACAGACTGCTAGCGGGTGGTGAAAACCAATATTTCGTCGCGCACAGTGCCGAATTGTGCGGGGGAATCCGTACATAATAATTACGAAAGGCGAAAAGGAGCAGAAGTGATTTCTGACCGAGTGACTACCCACGTAGCTCCGATCTCTATGAATACAACGGGAATGGAGATTGGCTGACTAATGCTACCCTCGACGCCGAAGGCATCTAGCTCCATCTCGTCTCCTCGCCTTGGGACTCTGGAAAAAAGGGCCTGCTCCAAAGGGAGAGAACATCATTTCCAAATCTCGATCTGTCACCTACAGCCACCATCGGTCACCATGCAGCGCTCTGTTCCGTCCCTGGCGTGTGACTGCACGCCCGAGATGCTGCGGATAGTCACCGCCATCCACGAGAGCACCTATGCGCCTCCATCCGACGTCAACAGCAATAACAACAGCCGCACCATCTCTCTAGGCGATGTCCTCGGTGCCGGTCGCCTGCTGGTGCAAAACTGGGAGCGACTCAATGGCTGCGCTAACGCGAGCACCCACCTGGACGCGGCAATGCTGCGGACAATAGCTGGGGCGGCAAACGGCCTTCTAGGCTTGTACGAGAGCGTGGGTGTGTCAGCCGGCATCCTCCCTGCTATACGCACGCCATCCCGCGCCGCAACGGGCAACACCGCCCTAAACAGTAGTGGTAGTACTCCAGCCCTAGCCACGGTCCAATCAGACACCTACCTTGGGACCCACGCCCTCGACACGGAAGAAGCCATCATGGTGGGTCCAGAAGCCTTGCGTCATTCCATTCTCTTGCTCGGAGAGGTCCTTCACGATATCAGCAAGGATCTTGGGGATCTGGGAGGCGGCGACACGGAAGACACGCGGGCCATGCTGGACAAGAGCTCCACCGACATGCTTCGCCTGCTTGGGCGCATCAACACCTAGCAATGCCAGAACGCTATGCACAAAATGTTGATCATTGTCGGATTTGGACGAGTACTAATGTGTCGTCACGAAGTCTATGTGTATTGTCACTCTACCCATGTCAGTCAGTGCCCTGCCAGCTCGAGTCTGCCCCGAAGCATTTCTACTCGTCTATGGAGGTCCTCGACCATGTACGCAGTTGCGGCATGTCTCGATCCCCGGCTGCTATCAACACTTCCAAGTAGTATGCTCCCCTGTTCCCCCGCCGCCCCCTGTCCGTTCCCTTCACTGCCGGGACTGCCGCCCTGGCCCGCGATGTTCATCAGATAATTTCCAAGGTCCCCCAGCATCCCCTCGAGGGCGTGGATGCGGTTCTTCAGGATAAGCTTCATGACGCGGCTCTTGACCTCATCGTCGACCTCGTAGTTACCGATGGTCAACTCGCAGTTCGCCTCAGGCACCGGGCAGTGGATGTTGCGGGAGAAGGAGCTTCGTGACGACCGCTCGTACTGCCTCTCGTCCGCCTGGCTCGCGAAATCCGGGTGGGACCCGTAGAGCCACGCGGCGGTCGTCACCCGCGTCGCCTGGTCCATCGAGTGCGAACTGACGGCTGCGCGGCGGAATAAGTCCTCGAACAGGCTCGTCACGCGGTCGGCTAGCAGGCTGAGAGCGAGCAAGCTTGAGCCGTGCGCGTCTATGCAACTCTGAGAACTCCTTCCCGTTGGGACTGCCGGTCTGCCCACCATGTCGAGTTCGCGGCGCCCATGGCCTTGACAGGAAAAGATGCGTTCCTTGAGCTGCCTGGTGTTGCGTTCTGCTGACAGTATCACGTCGAGACGGGGTGGTTGGGCACTTGCGTCGAGAGTCGCCTCGAGTTGGGTAAGGCGCTGGAGGATGGCAAGGTAACAGTGGCCGGCCTGATTCCTTAGTTGGTCACCATCTGATGAAGAACTTCCTTGATGTGTCCCGACTTGTGACTGGAGGCTCACAAGAGTGGTCAGGGGAGACATCAGCAATCTCGGCTGTTCCTGCTCCGAGGCGGATGGGACGTTGAGACCGGTAGCCAGTGTGATGAACCTGTCGTTTGCAGAGGTTGTCTCTGGTCTGTCCTCAAGTATTGCGGCCGGGTACGGACCCCTCAGCATGTCATCATCCTCCGCTCCCGAAACCATGTCTCCGTTGTAAATCCCGTCGGAAGTGATATCACCGTTCTCTAGTCCGAAGGAAGCCTCAGCTCTGGACACATGTTCCATACCGGCCGGGGTGTGGCCGATAAGTTCGGGCTGCATCAGACAGGCGGCTCTCGGAGTTGTGGTAGTGGCATGTCGTCGACGCTGGCTGCCATGTGACTGAGACTGTGACTGCGGAGTGACGGAAGCGATGGGCGACGCCGAGGATGTAATAGACGATGCAGCGGATGGCGCAGCAGAAGGCTTCTTTGGCCTCCCCATCCGCCGAAGGGGAGAATATACACAGTCAAGTCTGTTCTTGGAGCACCGACGGCATGACGGCTTGTCCTGACTGCACTTGACCTTGAGGTTCTGGCAGGCATCACAAGACGTCCGAAGCCTCGTCCCATTTATCTTCTGTGCTGAGAAAGCTGGGCCTGGGCCAACACCTGCACCTGCGCGGGCGTTCTGGTTGACAGTGACTGATCCTGTGTCCATAGCCACGCCCACGCTCATACCAATACTGGAGCCGGATGGTGACAACCTCGTCTCAAGCTGCTGCCCGGACCATAAACAAACTGGCAATGAGCACCAATGCGCGGAGAAATGCGCACCAAACAGGTGCTATCAGAACCGCATGTCCCAACTTGAGATGGCCGGCCGCCTCATTGGGGGATCGCGTAAGCTTTTGGTTGGATGACAAACGCACGCACACACTTGTCGCATCCTTCCGAGAAGACGGCCACCCGGTCGCCGCGGCGCATGCCCCCCCCCCCCTTGACTGTGCAGGGGAGATGGGCCCACACCACGTTCCACTGTACTTTTGCAACCAAGTGATCCCCCGCCCATCCGGTTTATTAAGTCATCCCGCCCATTATACTGGACATATATCAATTTTGAGGTTGCATGTGATCAGAATATTCACATTGCTTGGTCCGAAAACTGGAGTTGCATGCTGACCCTCACATTCAATGCTGGTGGTCTGATGGATCAAGCCGAGCCCCGCGTCCCAACTTGTCTATACGACCATACTTCAAGGCATACAAAAAATGCCTGTGGGGAAGAAGGGAGCACATGGTTGGGTTTGCGGGAATGAAGATTCAAGCCGCGCAAGGCTAGGCAGCCAATTTGGGCACCCTATTTAAAGAGGTACGGGCCCCTCACGTGACCCCCCGAGTGACTGACCCCCCAACTGATTAGACCTCAAGTGACTGCCATAGGATGTGTCTGGTGTAGAGTTCTTTTCCTTGGAATGCTGGAAGCATAAGATTACGGAGGTATCTAAGTTCTTAGGTATGTATCTGTGTTCTGATACATTCCATTTCTGCATGGCGATATCATGAAGCGGGGGTACATGAGGGTATCTACTCTAGACTGGTGAGCAATCTTCTGTTTATCACTTGCTGACGTCAGATCCTGTCTCGGATCCCCGAATCGCCTTGAGTGACAGTAACCCCGCTTTGCTATAGATCATCCTATAGGAACTATCCCCTCATGGAGTATTCTTATCATTTTTTAATCTTTATAATCCATTCAATCTTTCTATAATTAATAAATCTATCACACTGCCTATTATAATTACATTTTTATATATAATAAAGGCTAAAGATTTTAAAAGCAGATATATTTATATTAAAAATAAATATTATATATAACGCTAATAACTAAGCATTTATATTATTACTTATTAATTAAACTTCTTAAAATACCTAAACCTTTATAAAATACCTAAACCCTCCCAGAATCTCAGAGTATCTAAGTCTGCTTAGAGTGACAGAGCCCCTTCCTCTAAGGGAGAATAGCTCCCTCTGAGAGGAAGGGGCTCTAGCACTCTAGGCGGGCTTGGGTACTTTAATATTCTGGGAGGGTTTAGGCACTTTGTAAGGCTTGGGCGCTCTGGGAGGCTTGTTTGATTAAAAAATGCTTAGTCATTAGCGCTCCTCTTTTTGGTTTAACACTATATATGCTAGCCGTTTTCTCATGTGCAAATATCCGCGTTCACTGTTTTACCCTCTTGCCTCCCTCTGTCCGATCAAAAAGGCCTGAGACCCCACCATTGTGTATTCAGGTATCCTATACATTTACTTCGGTCAGAACTTGGACATGTCTGATCTAGGCCGGGCAACTGCGGCTCTCGCGCTCGGTGACGAGGACGAGGCATGTGGGTGGTACCGCCGCCCCATCATCGACGACCAGGCGTTACCCCGCCTCCAATCAGGCAGAGAGTCTGGACTTTGCGGAGAGTGCACATCTCTAAGCCAAGCGATTCTAGGTGCGCGACCGGATACATCTTTAAGTCACAATGGACCAGGAGCCACCGTTGGCTTCTCCGCCACCCGGACACCCCGATATCAAGGCTACACGTTCCACAAGTCCTACAGTCAGTTACGCGACGACGCGAACTCCTGCGCGCTCTGTCGGGTCATTGAAGACTCCATCGGTTTTACCCAGAGATACGCCGCTGGGCACAACTCTATTCCAATTCCACCGGACAATCATTTGTATTTGGAACCCGAGACCCACGATATGCACCTGGTTGGATTCTCCGTGAGAGTCGCCGAAGACGAGAACGCGAGTGAGACCGATTCTGAGACAAGTTCTTCTGATGACTCCGTTGGGGGTTTCAAGAGCAATCCAAAGTGTAAAGGATTCTTGGAAGTCGAAGCACGGCAGACTGGTATCACTCTCAAATAACACCTAGGTGCTCTACTTGCTGACATGTATCGCGCAGAGCGTGCCCATATGGGTGATAATATATCATCATCTGATGAGATCAAGGGCGGCGAAGCTGTTAACATCTTGGAATCTAGCTTTCGAACGGCCGTACCTTTGCGGGACATGACGCAAATCCTTCATTCGTGGTTACGAGAGTGCGACTCTGTTCACGCTGTTTGCCGAGAGCATGAGAACACGCGCCGAAGCTCAACGAGCGTCGAGGCGTCAGTTGGCCCGACCAGGCTATTAGAGATTCAGAAAGTCAATGGGCGACTTCACGTCCATCTTGTTGAAGACAACGGAAGAAGGCCTCGATATACTGCGCTGAGCCATCGATGGGGAGGTTATGCATCTAGCCGGACCACCACTACCAATATTGAACGCTATCGAAACGAGATCAAGTTTGATTCCTTACCGCCCACGCTCCAACAAGCTGTGCAGATTACACACGCAGCAGGGGTGCATCATATCTGGGCTGATTGCCTGTGTATCATTCAAAATGATGACAATGACTGGGCACAAGAGGCGCCCAAGATGGTAAGAGCTCTGTCTGGGGGCATGATGTTATTCCTAGGTGGGCTTGTTTGTGGGTTTCAAGGCTAACTTTGGAATACCACAGGGCAGCATATATGCCAATGCATACTTCACAATTGCTGCATCTGCGTTTGTGGATGAGGGTTGCTTTCCGCTCAAGTTTGCAGACGAGCACCGCGTTGCGATAGGCATTCATCCTGGAATTGAGCTGAATGTCTTTCCCCGGAGCTCTGACTTCAACGTGTGGGCGATCGAGCACGAGCCTCTTCAGAAGCGAGGGTGGACTCTCCAGGAGAGGTTGTTATCTCAGCGCATACTTTACTGTTCGCGATATGAATACTACTGGCTGTGCAGGGAGCAGCGCCTCCGCGCGTGGGGGAACCCGGGCAATTGGTTCTCGTATGAATCGGTCCTAGAAATGGGTTACCCTAACACTGAGTCAACCCTACTACTATCCTCCTCCACGCAAAGCCGGAGGGCCGCCTTGACACAGTGGTATACGTTGCTCTTCGACTACTCGAACCGTCAGCTGACACTAGAGAAAGATAAACTCATCGCCATCCACGGCCTTGTCGACATGTTCCAACGCTGGATCGGGTCAAGGTTCCTGCATGGACTTTGGGAATGTGACCTTGCGTGCGGTCTGCTCTGGCACCCAGGCAGTCATTGGCGCAACAGCTTTTCAGGCTCGGGCTCAGCAGAAATCAAGAGCTTCGGTCCCGACAGATCCCGGTTCTGGCGCAAATGTCCGGGGAGGGCCCCTTCCTGGTCCTGGGCGAGTATGGACGGCTACCATCGTCATCAAGGGGCTATCCTCGGCATGCTGGAAGACGTTCTAGGGCAGCCATGGAGCGAGATAGCTTGCGCAAATGTCACAATTGCGAGTGATGAAGAGCACAGATCTTGCTTGGGCGTTGAATTATCCGGAGACCCCCAGGTGCTCAAGATCAGGGGGCAATTGAGCAAAGTATTCTGTGACTATGAGAGTGCAGCAGAGCGAGACAAAAAAGTCTGGCGGATCGACAGAGACGGTGGTTCCGGGGTATTCTACTTTATTGCCGACGATCCCGATTTCGACACTACCGAGCACACAGCCGATGCGGAGGATTCTGGGCTTTATGTCTTGCCCATTATTTGTCACATGGGGCTGGTCGTCACACCGACGAGAGACTCCGACTTGCCGCTCTACCGAAGAGTAGGCACATCCAATTTCCTGCTTCCACTTCTTGAGCTCGACGTTCAGACAGACAACAACGACACTTCGACAGCTGGTAGTGCTGATGATGGCGCCCAAGCTGCCACCGTGCAGGCGAACAACTCGAACCCTGTATTCTTGGATGAGGATACGGATGACGAGTTCATGAAAGATACAGCACACAATTTGGTAAATGTGTTCCAATGGGTTAAGGAAATAGGAACAAGCCAAACGATTTTCTTATACTAAGAATTATTAAATATATTATATGCTTATCAAGATTTGTTAACTTTGTTTAAATATTAATATAGCTTTATTAAAAATCATTTTAATAATATTTAATTAAGAATAAAATATAATAATGCTATAAATTTGTGCATTTTATTTATATTTAAATTAAGCTAAAACGCGAAGTATAAAAAAACAAGTGCCAACCCTTTTAAATTAAGCTACTTACATTCAGTTTATTCATTACGTATGAGGCGAAGCGCGGGAAACAACACGACCCAGAGCTTTCGTCAGGAGATTGTCAGTATCCACGAAATGTTTATCATGGATCAGAAATTTCTTTTAGAGGTACTTACCTCCGCCACTAAGGTGTCTGAATCGGGTTCTGATACGTATGCCAACGAAGGGTATGTACTCTGCTCACTTTCACTTCCTTCCTTTCAGCAGGGTGGCACTAAAACTTCTGCACAAGGCCTCTCATCCAGCAACCTGGTGGCGACGCTGCCTTCGGAGGATCCATCACCAGCCAGGCTCTGTCGGCAGCCTTGGCCACCATTGCATCAGGCTTTGACGCTTATTCACCCCAAAACTCGTTTTTAAGGCCCGTCAAGGCTACCGCCAAGGTGACGTATCACGTTGACCGGGCGGCCGACGGGCGCACTTTCGCAACTCGCCTTGTACGCGCCACCCAGGGCGACACTGGCCCGTGTCTTTACGTCGCCATCATCTCGTTCCAAAGGCGAGGCTCCGCATCTGCACAGGATGCAACGCCAAGGTGGGCGGATCCCCCACCAGACCTTGGAGGATTCCGCCCCCACGATGCACCCCGATACGACCTCCAACAGATTGGTATCAAGATCAACAACGATGAGCTACCGGCCAACATGCGTGCTGAAATCCCCTTTGATTGGCGGTTTCTACCTTTCAAGCCCCCAAACGGAGATCTTTCACAAATTCGCGCCCATGGGCTCGTCCGATTTTCAACAGCTCAGGATAGCAATGCTCACCTGCCCTCAATGGCCCTGTTGTCAGACCAGTCGCTGCTCGAGCTGATGATATTCGCAAACTGGGAATCTACCGGCAAAGGAATGCGGAGCTTAGCGATGAACACGACACTAAATTGCCAGCTCTCCTTTCACGTCCCGGGGGTGGAGAGTGCTACTGGGTGGATGATATGCGAAAGTCGTACATCCTGGGGCGCAGGGGGCCGAATAGCCACCAACCAACAGTTCTGGGATTTCGAGACCGGCGTGCTCGTCATGTCTTGCACTCAAGACGCTCGGCTGTCTCAGCCCCAACATGCAGCATTATAACCTGTCAGCTCTCTTCTTCATATGGAAGAAGAACAAGGCTTCATGCATGACTTCCGAGCAAATAGACGCTCATGAGCTTAACCACGCTATTAGTGTGGAAGCATCCTAGCTGGGAAAGCAGAGATTGTGGATACGTGAAATTGGAACCCGTCATTGGGGATGTATAGAACTTAGATTGAAATAAAACTCTATTTCAAGAACTGCTGCAGAGCTATCCTATACTGGCATTTTCTAGTAGTAAGAAACATGGTCCCATATCGTCCATCCTTTTAGCCCGGCTTACCAGGCTTATCTGCCTCAGCCATAAGTCCAATGAGGTGGGATATGGTAGAAACCTAAACCTTTTCTAACGCAACATAGCAGTACTTGGGAATCACACTCATTTCGAGTTTCGCATCCTTCGAAGCAAACTTGCCCTCCATCTTCTTGAACCGGAAGTTCCACAGCAGAAGCGCGATGACATTCCGAATCTGCATATACGCCAGCCTCTGACCAAAACATTTCCGCGGGCCAAGCCCGAACGCCAACGTGGGCCCTGCCCTGGGGTTGAAAGACAGCTGCCCGGCCTCGTTCTCCACGAGCCACCTGTCGGGCCTGAACGCCGTGATATCCTCGGGGCTCCAGGGCAGCATGTTGGACTTCTTGCGGCACTCCTCGCTGTGCAGCTCCTCCGGGCAGGGGATCGCGGGCCGGGCGACGCCTGGGCCGCCCGTGGGGATGAGGATCTCGGTGCCCTTGGGGATCGGCACCCCGAGCAGCGTCGTGTCGCACATGGTGTCCCGCTTGTCCTGGAAGAAGGGCGGCCACATGCGGAGCGTCTCTTCGGCAAAGGCCTCCAGGTTCGGGAGGCGGCTCTTGTTGATCTCGTCGGCGCTTGGCTGCCGCTTCTCCTCGGCCGCGGCGGAGAAGGTCGCGCGAAGCTCCTCGCGGATCGTCTCCTGCCACTCGGGGTAGTCGCCGAGGTACCTAGTCATCCCTGTAGAGTCCTTGTCAGCACTCATTGGGCTCACATAGGTCCTGGAATTCGCAGACTCACAGCTGATGCTCGTTGCGCTGGTTTCATGACCGGCCGAATAGTAGCCAAATGCCTGAAGTCGTGTCAGCGGATGCGTCAAATATGGTCTTGGAATTTTGCGTTCTGAGGCAAAACTGTGGTGGTCCACTTGCCTCATCTATTATGCGCCCGTGGAAGTATTCGGGTTTCTTTCCGTGCTTCTCGGCATACTGCTTTTCTCTCAACAGCATCTGATCCAGTGCTGACATCATTGCGCCGTCGCCTTCGACGTCTATCCGAGCCAGAGCCTTCTTGACCTCTTCTGTAAACACCTGTCTCACAACTTTGAACGCGTTTCTCAGAGCCGGACTTGTGAGCATGCGCAGCTTGTGCTGGATGGGGGCGTTGATAGAACGGCTCTGTTCGCCTTGGTATTCCGTTAGTCGATGGAAGGCCACAAGTGTTGGCTGCTCGGGCGCTCGCGGGATATTAACGGAGCCGTCTTCTTCCTCCTTGACATTCGAATCCTCTAGTGTTGCGGTGAATTTCATCTGGTGCCTCGTCGCACTCATGTCGTCTTCGATAGCAAAGGCAGCTCCATTGACCATATCTGAAACGCAGTTGAAGATATCGCTGATCGCATCAAATGGTCGACCGTTGGCATGATGCACCTTGACTTCCCAAAGTGCCACCAGCATTGAGGCGTACCGATATACCTGAGCCGCAGATACCTGAACTAGAATCAGTATCCGAACGAGAAATCAAAGATCCATTTGTGTTTCTCCGATATTTTCTGCGTGCTTACCTCGTTCAGGAACTTGGGTGTCATGAGATCACGGATAAGATCCTTGCTCCTCTTGTATTCTGGGGAACCCGATGGTTTGGTAATGTGGAATTCAGGGGATATCTGTCCAAAGAGCCACTTAAATCCTTTTCCTCTGTTGAACTCTTTGGTTCGACGGACCATCAAGTCCTCAATTTCCATATAGTCGGAGATGATGACGGCGGGTGGCTGTAGAGGCTTGATCCAGACCTGGACCATCGGAGCGTTTTTGTCAGTGAGCTTCTTGAAGAACCAGGGAACAATATTGCCATCATTCTCCTTTGAGAATCTCAGCATTTCGGGTACGTTGCCCAAGAGGCTTTTAGAGGCGGCCTCATCGTATGGAATGCCGGGAATTGGTTTTGGCAAAGCCGAACGGTAGGCCAGGTATAGTGCTAGTAGTGTTCCACCAATAACCAAGGCGACGATCGGCCCAGAGGCTGTTCGCAATGATCCGCTCAGCGGCGTGTTCACCAGGACACTGGCATGATTCAGCAGAAGCTCGCTTTGGTTAGACATTTTGCAATGCTCGGATGTAGAATCCTGGAGGATGCATCAGTTGGCTGGCTAGGCATCGTATCATAACGCCATTGATCTCTAACACATATTTATGTCGAAAATCTTACCAGAGCCTGTATCCAGTCCCGCATTTGTCGGAATCAAAAAGAGCGACAAGTTGCGTCGGCCTTCAAGGATAGCCCGAGCAACCGCTTAACGCCGTTGGAGAGCCAGCGGAAGCAAAACGCTTCACCCCACTCTGCCCCCCTGCCCTCCAGCGCACGAGTGCTTGACAGGGTTATCTCAAGCAGGCTCTGTCGTATTTATACGACGTCGTTTCTGCCGATCACTAAGCCCACTTCCTAATCCCTGATGTGACAGTCCAAGTCTGTGGAACTCCAGGGGAGGTCTGTGAAGCCAACCTTGGGCTATGTCTGACGCCTCCTGCTCGGAAACTTCTGATCTCCGTATGTTTTCTGGGCCACCCATGGTAGCATACACAGCTTTCGTTGTGAGGGGGACGCGTAGCTGTAAATTGCCAGGCTTACTGCTCTTTCAGCGTCGACCATTGGTCTTGTCTTGGACCAAGTTGGTGCTGTCATCTGTGCCGCTACTGCCATGCTGTTTGATCAATTGGTTATCACATATAGTGGCTTGTGTGATATTGGCTTGGGTGTTGAGGAGTTGAAGATGATGCAAGATGGCTGAAGGTCGCATATTTGTAATATGCAAAGAAAGTAGTGCATTTGGACGATCAATGTTGATTGTCCACATGATGTCGATGGTGTGCAAGTTTGATAAACCTAGCCTGGGTCTAGTTTTACTATTCGCCCGCATATATACGACGGCTAGGATTGTCATGAAGATGGCATTGGACTACTGGGCTATGATCTTTGCAGCTTTGAGTGTTGGACACTGCTCCTGGTCCTTTGATCTTGACGCTGCTGATCCATACCCCACTCGTTTGGATCAGATCCTGGCAGTCATCACATCCGTCGTGGTCACTATGCAAGTGCACTGCGGTGTTGGCAGACATGCTGCCTACATTCCACCACCAGAACTTGTTCAAGCTGTTCAGTGGATATGGCTTTCGGTCCCTTTTTGACGATTTCTCTCTTTATTTAACGCATGATCAACCGCAACAGAGCCTACACAATCCTTCTCTGGGCTCCCACATTTCTATTGTTTATTATCAATCTACTTCTGACCGGCATTATCTTTGCTCAATGCGCCCCTGACTCCTGGCTTTGGGGCCAACCTAATCCGACGATCGCTGGTTTCCGCGGCAGCTGTTGGGATCCGGATGTCCAGAAGGACTACGGATAACCTACCCGACCCCGATTTCGATACACCCCTGATTCCGATAACCCGTTTTTAAGTGCATTAACACCTTAAACCGCCCACTTTTTAGATGTCTATAATTGACCTATGGGAATCAGGAATCGGGGCCGGGGACATTACTTTCAAGGCGGTATGGTCTCAGACCTGTGTCTTCTTCTTCTTCTCCTTGTTCCTGCGAGCAGCACATCTTAGGACTTGAGTCTACTAACTTCCTTCTCATTCTTAAAAGCGTCATCCGCATTCTCTTCGCCATGTTTCCGATCTTAATTATCAAGGACCTGAAGATAGAGTTAAGACTGAAGATCAGCCTGTGTTGAGTCACTTCCCTAGCAATCATAGCTACAACAGCCGCCACCATCAAGACGGTCGAGCTGAAGAGCCTGGCCACGGCGAACTTTACCTACAACACGACCAATCTCGTCTATTGATTCATCACCGACAACTGGGTCACCATCATTGCCGCCTGTGTCCCGACCCTGAGCCGGCTATACTTCATCTGCACGGGATAACACACTTCCGAGAGCTTCGCTGTTGCGGGATCCAGTGGTGATGGCCACGATGCCGGGTCTTATGACCTAGAGGAGGGCATGTAGTGCAGTGGTCGTGGTTCAAGCCACGTTCGGTTGGTGAGGCTTTCTTGAAAAGCTTGCGTGGTTCGAGTAATAAAGATGCGAATTGTAGGAGAATGTAGTCGCGATGACAAAATACGAAAGATGGGAGGTGACCATGGAGAGATTGGGGCTGGCAAGGAATTCGATAACCCATATTTAAGGCTCCGGCTTACTGGCGTGAAACAAATATATAGAAACCAACTATCCCAAATGCTCACTGATAGTCTTCTTACATAACATTGGCAGCTGCTAGCTATCCATAGACGCAAGAATACTCAGGCCGCATAAGACTGCTCAACGTCCTCCCGATGTCCCTCTAAGAAATCAGCGAAGCCCGTAAGCTTAATACCCCAGCGCTCCTGCAAAGCCACGGCATCCATCTTTGAACTTCTCTCATTGAAATACGTCTGGGCGGCAATGATATGGCTTTGGGGAATCAACCTCTCCGCCTCATCCTTTGGCATGTAATGTGCTTCTATCTTGCGCCCCGAAGCTGCCGACAGCGCTGCGACAATCTGTGGTGGCTTGAGTGCCTCGGCACCTAGTTCGATTTCATGCCCGTGAAAGCGATCCGGCTGCGTGAGGGCAGCGGCTGCGAAACGACCAACGTCGTCCGGACTAATGAGCATCGTGGGCGTTTCCGGAGTCAACGCGGTGCGGAACATGCCTTGACTGACCAGTTCGGGGAAGAAAAATGGCGCCAGAGGCTTCAGATAGTTGGACATGAACGTGCATGGGCGGAGAATGGTCCAATTGTGGATGCCGCTCGTCCTCACGCGGTCCTCGTTGGCGGCCTTGCTCAGCCAGTACTGCCGTGCAAAATCATTCCATGTGTCCCATCCCGGGAAGCTTCCGTGCTGGCCGGTCAGGATTGTGCTGCTGTACACGATGGTCTGCACACTGCTTCCCGCCCGAGTTGCTACCGTGATGATGTTGTTGGCGTGCCGAGTCTCTGCTTCGGGGTCTTCGAACGAAGGAGAGACGTTGAGAAAGATGGCAGAAACACCGCCTATTGCGCGTTCCAATGAGGGGATATCGTCAAAGCTCCCAGCCGCCAATTCGACGCCCATCTGTTCCAGGGCCTTGCTTGCGGGTGAAGTGTTTGATCGAACGAGAGCTCGGATTCGGCAGCGTAATGGAACGAGAGCTCTGATGGTGGCCTGTCCTTGCGTGCCGGTGGCACCAGTCACCAGAATGGTTTGTTGCTCCATGTCAGAAGTCGACGTTGTTGTTTATGCACAAAATTCACTAGACAAAGGTGAGTAGACACGCCGAGTACGGTATTATTTAACAGTAATGATTCACGTTTTTATTCTCATCCTTGTCGGTATGACATTGCACCGACTTTGAGAATCAAGGGTATCTATTAGCAAGGCGCTTGGTCATCATACCACAGCAACGAGAATCTCGGGACTGATCGGGCACATTTCAGTAATGTGCAAGCTTTATAGTAGAAAACTGAAGACAGGGTGAAGATACATGTCTTTTCCATTCGAGAATTTCCAGGTCGGGTACTTAAATGGTGAACCGGGTCCTTTTCAACGCGGTGCTCGGGTATTTTATGTGGGAGACAGGGGTTGCAACTGGATTACAAACACAGAATAGTGCTCTGCGCGGGTACATTTCCACAGGTCACCGGGTACTTTCTGGCGTAATTCGCCGGGATTTAGATATACCTTGATCTGTCTTGAGCGCCATCTCCTCACTGGTTGGAAAAGCATGTCTTTTTTGGTTTGCATAACCAGTAAATCAGTTCCATCTTTACCATCCGGGCCAAAAAGCTCTGTCTCCAATCATTCTGGACGATGCTTGGTATCCTTTCGAACAAGCTGTTCGTGTTTTAATTACCACTTTCGACATTTCCCACTGAATTCTTCGCCTCTTATTGGTCATTGATATTCTTCCTCAAGAGACTTCGCAATCAGGCTACTCTGCTGGGAATAGGTCTGAATCTGCCCATGATGACCGACACCGATCCTGTTGCCGCCTCCGTACAAGGTGGTCAGGTGGACATAAGTCTTCCTTCGCACGAGAAATACGCTACCGACGATAGTAAAATTACGTCGACTACTCAGGAGCCCGATGTTCATTATCCTTCAGGTATCATCCTGGTTCTGATCGTCAGTGGTCTGTTGCTGAGTATGTTCCTCGTTGCTTTGGACATGGTAAGTTCAAACATCCTCTCTTCTGGCGCGGTTACGATGAAAAGAGCTTTCAGGACGGTGACTGAGCACACGATTCACAACAGAGCATCATTGCTACGGCTATTCCACGCATCACGTCCGAGTTCAGTAGCATGGAGGATATTGGCTGGTACGGCAGTGCGTTCTTCTTGACGCTGGCGTCGTTCCAGTCCATGTGGGGCAAGGCATACAAGTACTACTCCTTACGCCTTGTGTTCATTGCATCTATTGCCCTGTTCGAAGTCGGAAGTCTGGTATGTGCGCTGGCACCCAACAGTCTGGCACTAATCATCGGTCGTGCCATACAAGGTGCGGGCGGTGCAGGCTTAAATGGGGGTTGTTACACCATCGCCGCGTTTGTTGCGCGTCCTGCTAAGGTGCCTATAATCATTGGTCTACTTGGATCAACCTTCAGTCTTGCCAGCGTGGTGGGACCTCTTCTTGGGGGCGTCTTCTCCGAGAGTATCACGTGGCGGTGGTGCTTCTATGTCAACCTCCCAATTGGCGGCGTTGCTCTACTCACCATGCTCCTTTTCCGAACCCCAGAACACGCCAAGAGTCACACCAAGATGGGTTTCAAAGAGACCGTCATCAACTTTGATTTACCGGGTCTTGTGCTGCTTCTCTGCAGTCTCATATGTTTCTTCCTGGCGCTGCAATGGGGTGGCGTCTCTAGGGAGTGGAGCTCTGGCACGATTATCGCCCTGTTGGTCCTCTGGGTTGTCTTGACTATTGCCTGGCTCTGTGTTGAGTGGTATCAGGGCGATAAAGCTTTGGTTGCTCCACGAATACTACACAGGCGGGCAATTGCTTCTTGCTGTGCCTTCATTTTCTTGTGAGTGACTCATGTCAAGCCTCGCTGGATGCTTAGGAAGACCATTTTACTAACACAAATCTGCAGTCTGAACGCCGCCGATTTCTCTCTGATTTATAATCTTCCCATTTACTTTCAGTCCATCGCGGGAGATAGCCCACTTATTAGCGGTGTGAGAGTCATACCGACCATTCTATCCACGTCACTTAGTACCGTGGTTTCCTCTTCCATGGTAGGAAGAGTTAACCACTACCAGGCATTTCTGTTGGTCGGTTCTGTGTTCGTCACAATTGGAAGTGGCTTAATCTACACTTTCGGCTTCGATACCGCCCTGGGCCCAGTCATCGGCTACCAGATCCTGTACGGTGTCGGCACGGGCCTTTCGGTGCAGATCCCCGTCATCGTCGCAGGGGCAACGAGCACCGCGTCGGAATCAGCCGTGACTTTATCCACAGTGCTCTGTAAGAAGAAACACCAGTCTCCCATTATCATCACCATCCGTTCTACTCACATCAGAGTAACTGACATGCTGCCTCAGTCTTCCAGTTCGTCTCTGCCGCCTACGGAGTTGGTGCGACGGATGCCATTCTGAACAATGCCATCCTCAACACCGCTCCTGGGCACATGGGAGTTGATGGGCACGACGTGCTTAGCGCCGGCGCTGGCGGTCTGGGAGGAGCGTTTCAGGGCGACCTGCTCCGTGGAGCCCGCAGCGCGTACCTTGATGGCCTGCATGCAAGCTGGGCTTTGGCTATTGTGTTGTTTGGTGTCACGTTCCTATGTGCGCTGGCCCCGACTGGTGTCGGCAGGCTATCTCCCAAGGAAGTCCCAATTGAGAAGAGCAGTCAGGGAGAAGCCGCCGTTGCGCAGGGTTGAGTCGGACTATTTACTGGCGCGATGTATCGAAGCCTTTAAATAGACAGATATGATACATAACACGATTTTGATTGTCGTTTATGAGAATATGTGCAGAACCAAAATATTTTTGTGTTACGAACTTGCCACTCTAGACTTTGGCACCTTTAGGTGTCTTCTTTTGGGTGTATGGTGAGAATGCACCATCCACTGTACGACATAGGCACCAATTTATGCACGCCTGTCCGCTCCGGTCCAATTTTGGCCCTCGAAATGCTGTCGGTATGTTGTATGATGATACCGCTTGACTGTAGTGTTGATAATTCATGTGAGTACATCCCCTCTTGAATTGCCTTAGGCCGTCTGCCCCCGCGACAGTATACTGCTTTGTAAATGGCAGCACTGAATGTCTCTTTTTCTGCACCAGGTTCCTATACCGCTAGGGATCTGAGCTCATTGTAACTTATTTTCAGCCCTCTCCACCCGAAGCGAGTAGCCTTCAGTATAATACTTAAATCTGTACTATGATGAACACTTGACAACACAACTCAGAGGGCAGGACGCCTTTGTACATCCTAGAATACAGTACGTTTCTCCACAAAATCTGCTAGTATCCACGACAGAAACCCACAAAGGGCACAACAAGTTACTACATAGTACGATAGCCGATGGGGGGGGGGGGGTTCCTCTCTCTCTAGAAAAGGCTTCTTGTTCATAAGTAAATTAGACGTCAGGGTGTTACACTTACCCAGTTTTGACCATTATAAAAGCAAAGTCAACCATGCGCGGACAGATTCAGTGAGACGGAGCAGCCATGACGGGAGCAGCTTTTAAATGGGAAAGTTGAGGATTAAAAGATGCGATCAGTCGAAAAAGTCCTCACGCACCAAGACAACCAAAGCCATAAGTGATCTTCACATCTGTCAATATGATAGGTCAGCTTTTCGTAATACGTTCTTTGTGAATCATGAAACCATTCCAAATTTCTGAAGTTCTGACATCACGCCGTGTATGTAATGTGGCGTTTGATAGGTATTAATGCTTTGTTTTCCTGATTTCGTTCATGGCGCTTCCCACCTATTTATTATACACAGAAACGCAAATTTTCCAATATCATAATCAAAAACCAGGCTTCAATTCTCAACAAACTTCTTTCCCAGCCATAACTTGAACCTTTGCTCATAAAACATGCTGTGTCCAAATCGTCTCTGCGATTATAATAACATGACAGACGACCAAAACTGCAAAGTTTACGGGAGAGGCTTGCCACAGATTGTCAATATCAGCAACAACATTCAAAAGCCACCACTTAGTTGGGTGAATGCGCCAAGAGCCAGCCAAGCACATAACACTGGAGGGTCAATTCGTGGTTCCCGCCACATGATCCCGCAGTCTGGATCAATGCATCAATCAGGGCGTGGCATGACTGAGACACAGTTTATTTGGAACTTCTACTGCACTTACGATAGGCTTACTTGGAGCGGGTCTTCTTGGGAGCTTGTGAGAACTTGTGGTTTCTTCGGAAATGCCTTGGGTACGTGTGTCCATGTGGATGTGAAGGGACCAAGTTCTCAGCTAGGACTGCATTCGTGGGATTCATTTTATGCAGGCATCGTGTCGAGACTACTTTGGTGTTCGCTGTATGATTGATTGCCTAATCATTAGTCTTGAGCTACTTATATTCATGGTGCTAGTCTATGTCGTTGCCAGAAGTGGGTTTTGCTAGCTACAAGTTGTCTGTACACCTTTTATAAAGCTGTTTCTATTTTTTGGGCTATTTGCTACGATGTCATTCTTATACTACCGTTATCGGACTTGTACTTTCGTCTAATGTTGGTCTTTGAGTATTTACTGCTGTATGAAGGGACTGTATATGTATACCGCTTCGCATGTATACGGATTAAGAATGAAAAAGCCTTTGCAACCACCTACTGCATTGTCGACTCTTCCTCCGGCAATCCTGCTTCAACCCGAATGGCCGCTAGGGTCTCCCTCCCGTTCGTACTCAGGTCTGGGTAACTCCCTAGTTCAAAGCAGGCTAGCCAAAACCTTGCTCCATCGTAATGCTCCTCCATGTATTCTCGTAATAGAGCTTTCCACTCCGCATCATCCTGCCCCTCTGTAGTAATAACTGTTTTGGCAAATTCCCACCACCTTGGCATATAACCACTACACTCCCAATCAATAATGCCTGCCAACTTTCCATCTTTTACCATAATGTTAACCTGCGAAAGGTCTCCGTGGGTAAAGGTATAAGGTGTAGCAGGTGGCATAATCTTGTATAAAACTTTCTGGACCCCATCAGGTAGCTTTGATATACCGGTATTTCCAACTATCTCGTCCCAGAGCATCTGGTCTGACTTGAGAGGGCCATGTGGGGTACACCGATCACCCCCAAATAGGAGGGCATCATATAGCGGTCTATGATCAAGACTCTCGATTTCATTACTCGTAAGGTTACGGAGTTGGGCAAGGAAGGTACATGTTTGCTTAGCAATATCGTGTTTCTCGGTTTCCGAAAGGCTAGGCCAAGCTTCCTTGAGAGTGATGCCATCGATTCGCCTTACAACCCGTAAACATGAGTTATCTGCTGGCTCATCCCATTCTAGTAATGTTGATGGAACAGGGATGGTGGTATGAGCTTGTAGGAACCGGGTATTCTGTGGGTCGTAATCAGGAGGTTTGCTCTCTCGGTCTTTGAGAACATACTGCGAACCCAAGGACCAGACACCATGCGTGCCGGCCCCGTAGAAGAGGCTAATATGACTCTTATAAGAGCAGCGTCTCTGCTGCTCTGGTGTCCAGCTGCATGCAACGCAAGGTTCTTCGCCTGACATCTAGCCTGTAGGGTTGTTGATGTTCAAGATGATAGTGTATGCTGACAGGTCTGTCAGTGTGGTGAAGAGGTGCATAAACGTGGGCAAGTGCTTGTTGTTTGAGATGTTTGGACTGTTTGTTTTCCTTGAGTTCGTCTATTAAGCTTGAGATGTTTTATGCTCTTGGAGTGGATAAAGGATATCACGATGAGTTTGTATATTTCCAAAAATGGCCAAAGGATTCTTTTCTCAGCTAGGACTTCAGATTTGCCAAGTCCCCAGATTTCATTCAGCTGTTTCTCAGACTATGAACCCATTGAAATATGTTGAAGTTTCCGGAAAGCACCGTTGTTCTTCTTTGTTTAGTTATGTCCATTGGTCTATTCCATGCCCGTTTGCAGCTGGGCATGAACTTTGGAACAGGTCTTATCTCCTAGCAAAGGCTTTGTGCTAGGACTGTGGACTTGATAAATTGTTCTCATCATGTATACAGAAGTATACAGGGTAGACCAAAACGACTGTCCGCCTATGTTTATTTGTAAAAGAAAAAGCACTGACCTCATGCGCCACCTGTGGCTTATACAGTGTATAAGCAGTGAGTCAGATGTACAATCTAATTTGTTGCTAATCTGAGTGCAATGTTGTCAGATGTGATCTTTTATCACGGAGACAAGACGCATCCCATTTCCACTACAAGCATTTTGTCCTGCAGCTGACGTCGAGTGAGTGAAGTATGATATTGGGATAGACTAGCCTTGCAGTAGGATAAGGCGCGGCAATTTTAAGGTTGAGATTAAGGATCGGATGCGCCGGGCTTGGCCCCATGGAACTTCAGCCCCTGACACGTGGTAGCCTTACTCGGTTGGTGCTGGCAGGTTTCTCTACTTGAAACACACTCCATTCTAGCAAAGGTTAATTGGTGCCTATGTAGGCTATCAATAGATCGTCACTCAATTTCGGGAGTAAAATGTAAAGTTAACCATGACAGAGTTTGTCTATAAACGGCATAGACAGCAGATCCCGTTGGCATTAAGCGCTGCAAGCCTCTTGGCTGCGCCCCTGAAACCAGCCGCAAACTGGATCTATAAGACGTTGACACACTGCACATGTTGGTTCTGAACCTGAAAGAGCATCATTCATGTCCGCATGTATGACCGTACTTTGTTGCACATATTAGAAAGGTGACATTCTCTTCCACCTACAGTCTTTACAGATGGCGTTCCGGAAATTCGCACTTGGTGCGCTCGTTGCGCACGCGGCACAGGCGGCTCTACAGTACAAGGGAGCTGATTGGTCATCCGTTGCCGTTCTGGAGCGTGATGGTACTGAGTATAAGGACTTTCAGGGCACTGTCAAACCACTCGAGACTATCTTGTCTGAGAACGGTGTCAACATAGTCCGACAGAGAGTAGTGCGTATTCCCTGGCGGGTGACCGGGCCTGGAAGATTACTAACGTGCTGCTCTTCTGTAGTGGGTGGCCAAGGGCGATTATGACCTAGACTACAACGTTGCTCTTGCAAAGCGTGCGAAGGCTGCAGGCATTGATGTACACATCAACCTACACTTTTCCGATTCCTGGGCCGACCCGGGCCAACAGAAGATCCCGGCAGGTTGGCCCACGGATCTCGCGGGTCTGACAACTCAGATTTACGAGTACACGCTCAACGTGAGCAATACTCTCCAGGCCGCGGGCATCCAGCCGGCCATCATCGACATAGGAAATGAGATTGCCGACGGAATCCTCTGGCCGGTCGGTCGAGGAAGCGAGAATTGGACCAACACAGCACAGCTTCTTTCGTCTGCCTCCAAGGGCATAAGAGACAGCGACCTCAGCCCGCAGCCAAAGATCAACGTCCATCTCAACGGCGCGGCCGACGCTGGAGTTCAGGACTTCTTCTGGGAAAACGTCTTGAAGGCAGACCCCAACTTCCCGACGCAGATCGACATGTTCAGCGCGTCTTTCTACCCATTCTAGTGAGTGCTCCCGCCTCTTTACCACTGAAGTCTGCAAAGCAACTTGAAACTAACCTTGATCCTTCACAGTGGCCCTGAGTGGAACTTCACCAGGCTATCAGACACGCTCACGCACATGACAACGCTGCTCCCCGGCAAGGAATTCATGGTCTCCGAGATGGCGTGGCCGTTTACCTGCGAGCAGGGTGGGAACTTCGACTTTCCTCCCGACATGAGACCTGGCATTCCCTTCGGCGCTGACGGCCAGAAGACATGGGTCACCGAGGTGGCGAAGAGAGTCGAGGCCATCACGGGCGGCGCTGGGGTTGAGTACTGGGAGATAGGGTGGGTGAACAACGCCGGTCTTGGCCAAACGGGTTGTGAGGATAACATCATGTTTGAATTCGCTGGCAACGCGAGGTCGTCGCTCTCTGTATTTTCCGAGATTTAGCGAACTCTGGATAGAGAAGTGGTGCTCATATCCATAGGTGCTAAAGCCTAGGCAAGCACTGGCAAGATGCTGGATGCAGCACTGACTGCGTTGAGGGGAAAATATGACGACCGAAAATGAAATAAATCAAAACGTAAGGAGAAGCTTGGCAGTGTCACACAGCACCTGTTCATTCTTCGGGCCTCCAAGTTGCCTCTGCCTCGTACGAGGTTCACGATGGAGCGACCCGGAGCCTGCGCCGACTTTCTCGGGCCATTCTCAATTATACCCTTCGGAAGCGCCCGAGGACTCGTTTGGACCAAAATACCTGCATTGTGTTTGAATTGATTCCTGCAGAGGTGTCGGCCGGATGGGGCAAATGGCTTGGAGTAAGCAACAAGCCGCACATATGGGGTCGAAGGACTAGACGAGCATAAGCTTGGCCCGGAGCAGGGGCCGAGATCAGCTTGTCCAATCCCCCGTCCGGGCTCGACAGGCCCGGCCCGACCACGTTCGTCCCAACATGAGATCCTTGGCGCTTACGGTTTTGCCCTGCCATATAGCCATTTTCAACGGAGATTATGTCCTAGTGGCGGCCATGTCGATTTGAGGGCTGGCCAGGCCTCTCACGATGGATTGTCCTAGGGAAGGCCCCGGAGCTCAAACGCTGAGTCGAAGACAGACTTGAGACCTGCGATGAGAGACCGCCATGACCTTCTTCGAGTCTCGGAAATCAGTCTATGAGGGTCTGCTCAAGGCCGAAAAAGTGTTTCCACGGCAAATGGCAGTGATGCGCTCAAGTATAAATGATGCGTGTTCCTCTCCTCGAAAGACACAATTGAAGACATCATCAACAATAACAACAACAGCAAAAGCATTCAAACAAAACAACCACAACCACAACCACCTCTCAACTTATTCACTCAACTACCAACTCTTCTCAACATCCAAAATGCGTGCCTCTACCACCATCCTCTTCATCGCCGGCCTCGTCAGCACCGCCTTCGCCGCTGACACTATTTACTTCGATGACGAGAACTGGTGCGTAGCATGACTGCCCCCACTGCCCTTGCCACTCACCATTAGACTGGAAGCTAACTAACACTCCCCAGCGAGAACGAGATCGGCAGCGAGGGCTTCAGCTTCCTCGCCACCGGCGACAAGCCGCTCAAGGAAGGGGCCAAGGCGGTCAAGGTCACCAGCTTCACTGACACCTGGTTCGCCTACCAGAGCAACGAGGGCGGCAAGTGCAAGGGCGATCTCATCATCCGCCTGGACGAGGGAGATGAGCCAGAGAACTGCTACAAGGTGGCTGAGCTCGGTATCGGCTGCACACGGCTGTGCGCAAATGCTCTTGGTGGCGGCGAATGCGCCTCCAAGACTGCCTAAGTGTAGACAGTGCTAGTCTGAGAGGGTGGCAGGATACGCTCTCTCCAGCACGAGGGATGGGGTTTCAGTATAGTTACGTGGCTGGAGTTTGATCTCATATAGACTATAACACTTTTGATTCCTACAATCGCTTTGGCTTGTTGGGTGAATGAGCTGGCATGAATTCAGCTTCTTCAATTATATGAGAACGGATATTCGCACGGAAAGGAACGGATGGTACATAGATACATCCCACCCCTGTTGCACCCACGGTCATTTCGCATGCCCAATTTTCCACCCCCAATTCGCACGCCTGTTTGCACCCTCCATTCCCATTTAATTTATAGGCCTAAGTTACACGCCCAATTTATACACCTATGCCTAATCTACACTCAACTTAGGTGTGTGAGTTGGGCATCTGGATCAAATGTGCGAATTAAGCTTGCGAATTGAGCGTGGAAATTGGCCGCGAGTATCGTATTGTGTTGGGCTGCAGGAATATTATCAGTAAGGTGTCTGTGTGCCATCCGTTTCTTTCTGTGCGAATATGCGTTCTCAATTATATTGTTTATCTCTTCACTGGCTATCAAGCTTTGTTCAAGTCTTGCTTGATATCTACATATGACAGTGATATTCTTGTAATGCCTTTTCCCTTGCTTTTCCTACAATCAAATTGTAGGAATTTGATTTTCTGCTATCAAGGTGTCACACCTCTGTCCGGGTAACACAGTGTAACTGTCACACAAACCTCGCATGCAGCAAGTTACTCTTATTGGTAGATCCGAGTCGACGAGCATCTTCCCCGCCTGTGGCGCATGCTAGCCCTAGTTGCGACAAAATGCATGCTACATTACAATTTCAGGCCCAGCTGAATGACTTTTGTCTACCCTTTCCCTCTCCTTACTTCCTTCTCTGGGGGCAAGCTCGCTGATGCGGATCCATCGTAACGGCCATCGAGACCCTTCCTCCTCTTCACATTTGCTCCTGAAGCATTGTGATCAACGGCATGGTCGACAATGTCATCGACAACGGCGGCCAGCCTGCTCATGACGAGAATGACGGACAGGCTCAGAATACCCCTCACCCGCGACTTCAACCAACAGACGTGCTCCCCGGCACGGTCTCTCTAGCCCAGCGGGCACCAACTGCTCCTAATCCCACAACAACTTGGACCATGCATTTTAGGTTCAAAGAATATTTGTCTCTCGATTTCAGACGTATTCTTGGGCAGGAGAACCATTGCATGCGGTCCCAGACTAGAGCCACCCGGCATAGAGTTAGAATGAGCATCAATGCAGCCGTCCCGTCTGGGGGTACAGTGAGCGGCAATGCAGCCCTCAGTAGCTCGAGGGAAATTGAACGTGTGACTTTCCCCTATCCTTACTCCTACCACTCGCAAATAACCAAAGGCAAGCAACAACAAACCACAACCTTCCATAAAACATCATGGAGATGGGGTTTTCACAGTGACTTCATCGAGGGTAGAATCTCGAGGGAGTGGGAAACCACCCCGCGTGAGGTATACCACATCCCAATCTACGTGGTGGTTGGATTCTTCCCCCGCGGCCATACAAACCCGCGAGAGACGGTGATATTCGTCCACAAGCCGAAGTTTCTCTTCTGGGAACTTTTCTGGGCAGCTTTTCGCTTGCGCGGAGTATCCGGGACCTTCCTGTCTTTGAGACACATCAAAGGATTCAGACTGTACAAGGTATGAATGTTTTCACTGCTGGCAACAAAGACGTCAAAATCCATTGTTGAGCCATCTATCTACAGTGTGATCCCAGCACAGGCCTCCATGAACGCGTCGACATTGATAGGAACGGTGTTGCAGACTTGTTGTTGCTGGGAGACGCATACAAGGGGTGGCTTGTTCCTCGCTACATTGCAGAAGACTGGGCACGATGGATCCACGAGGAAATCAACAACGGCTCTCACGATGTGCTCGAAGGGAAATACTCACTGGAGCTTGTACTAGAGTGGTCGGCGACGAGAATCACAATTGTCGTGTTCTTCCCCGTGCTGCTAAGCCTGGCAATTGGAATTTGGCTGAATGCAAAGGACTGGACGGACTTGGCGACTATACAGACCGCTTGGGGCACTGCTTCCTATATTGTGACAGCAGGGGGCTGTGAGTTCCCTGACATTGGACCGTGTATATCTAGAGAGCTAACGAATCGTAGTAACCGCGGCATTGCTGGGTATTTTGAGCAGCATACCTGGGTAATCACTACCTAGGTACGTAACCAAATATCCAAACTACGGTTCATCTTCTTCATTCGCGACGGGCTTCATCCTTATCTCGACTTCGCCTGCATACTTTAGAGATCAGCGGGTAGGGTTAGCAAACGTTCTAATATGTACCGGTAGAATGAGAATTAACAAAGCAATTCGATATTCTTCATATCTCTCAATCCCATGGTATCTTCCACTCATAGCTCTGACTCTTATAGCGTTATGGCTTTATCAATATCAACTGCTTTGCAAGCAGATCCATTTGTCTATTTGCCGCATTCACTATTTTGTGGTCCTTTACAATTTTGGAGACATTCTTCGGTGTCATTTTAGAGGTATCTTCGCAGTTGCTAGATGCGAGGACTAACGCTGTCAGTATACTAGGACTTTCTTCAAACAGCTGGATAGAGGCGGCCGCGTCATTTTTCGGAGCGCCACTATGTCTTGGCCTTACTCGAAATCCAGCTCGTACGAGGGCAGCGGATTACTCCGTAGTATGTGAGTCGATACCGGAGTTCCCAACAACGCATAGAGGTGGCCTAGCCCACATTTGACGAAGCCTCCGAGTTGTGGGATCCTTCCAGTATCTTTAATGCTTCCCGAGAGCCGCGCAACGGGTACTCTAGACGGCATAGCGGACACAGCTCCACTGTAGGAGTGATGATTTCTATTCTGGCTCACCCTGATCAGCATCATGGGATCGTAAGATAATTATAATGATATTGCTATAAGGTAAGAAAGAATAAGAGGAGCATCTGAATGCGTATGTAGTCGAGTGATTTGTGCGTTTGCAAGCCTCGAGTGCGAAGGAAGTGCTCGTATTGTGACCACCTACTTAAGTAGCTATGACCTATCTGGCCGCACAAGAATTGCACAGAAATCTTGCAACCTCAGTTCAGACCGATCTCAAGGACATTCCAGCCCCGCCAGTGAAGGAACATAAACATCACGCGCCGCCCTCCCTCTTCAGAAACTCATCAATAGCCGCCTCCCAGTCCCCAAGGATGCTCTTCTCAACCGGCTTCCACCCCAGCGCCGCCAGCCTCTCCGACCGCACCCGCATGTTGATCCCGAACCAGGTGGCAAGATGAATAACCCACGAGTCGGGCGGCGGCAGCGGCGCGTCCGGGTCGAACTCGCTGCTCCCGGCGAGGCACGTCCGCGCCGCCTGCGTGTGCGTCACGCTCCTGATCTCGTCCGACGCCACGACGCCGTGCCGCCGCAGCGCGGGCACCAGCGCCGCCTGCAGGTCGTGGAAGGACACGTCCTCGGCACGCACGAAGTAGTACGCGCGCTCGCCCCAGAGGGGGAACCCGGCCGGCTCGGCGGGCTTCTGTCCACCCCCTGCGGCGAGGGCGGCGAGGGCGTTGTCGACGAGGAGAAGCATCGCGCGAGCCAGGTCCAGCACGTGCACCCACCCGCTCTCGTTCTCGCCCCGGGCGATCTCGAAGCCGGAGCCGAAGGCGCGCGCCGTGGTCAGGAGGGGCCCCGTCGTCAGCGGCACGGGGTGCTCGAGGGACGGGCTGATGCCGCCGATGCCGACGGGCGAGACGATGGCGACGTGGACGTCCGCGCTGGCGGAGCGCACGAGGTTGTCGGTGGGGACGTGCGTGTACGACTGGTCCATCGCCAGGATCTCGTCCATGTCGGCCGCGTCGTCCCAGATGCGGCCCTCCTTGCGGCCGTTCGGGTCCTTGGTGTAGAAGGTCGCCGCGCCGGAGAGGTGGATGTAAAAGCCCTTTCGTGGCCGGCTGTTGTCCTTGAGGCCTGCCAGGATGGCTGAGATGCCATCCTGGTGCGTGATGTCCGGGGCCGCGTTGATGACGATGTCTGCGTTGCGCGACTCGTCTTGCAGGGTCTGGTGTCTGGACAGGTCGCCGAGGGTGGTCTGGACAGTCGGATATTTACCCTTTAGCCTTGTTGCTTTGTCCTCATCGCGAACTAGGACCTTGACGTCGAGCTGCGGATACTTTTGGAGCGCAAGGTCGAGCAGAGCACCGCCGGCATGGCCGGTTCCACCAACACTGAGGGCACTGTGTCAGCCATCCCCCCCTGCGACTTCAACAAGGGTAGACGAGGCGGTTGCTTACATGAATACTTTTGCCATCGCGGTTAGTGACTTTGCTAGCACAGCCGGAGCGCATGTATGTATGGGGAGAGGAGACGAGTGAGACCAAGGATCAGCCTGCGGTCTTTTTCATTGAACTGCCACCGTGCTCTGGGGTTCTAGAACTGTTCCGCGCATTGCGACGGAGTCTTTCTGCGGTTTTAGACCCCGTTGGTGCGGTGCTGCGGAGACGATGCGACCCACCCCCGTGACGACCTTGCATGGGTCAATTATGTCCTGTCATATTCTGCTTTGCTTCACCAAAGCGGTGCTTTGTATTGTGCGCATTGCATTCGTCGGTGCCGATCCACACGTGTCGCCACTTTGACGTAGGCATGGATGCTGCTATCGAAGTCGGGTGAAAGCCGACGCTGACAGTCGTTGCATGAGATCCTAGCCACAGAAAGGCCAGCCAGAGGGTTGCCGTCGACAACTGGCGACACTGAACTGATCTTCATGAGCGGGAGGCACACAACAGCCCTTTTGTAGACTTCGATTGCTTCATTGCCGGCAAAGACTTGTACTGCAATGGAAGTAGAGATGTAGAAAGCGGCCAATACACTTAGAGAGCCACCATAACTTCAGTTCACTCTGTGTAGTGAGTCAAAGAGTCAGAACTGTAATTCATTTCCAAACTACCAAATACCAAATCCATTCTGGCCCTCATTCCTAACGCCTTACGCTGTTGATGCTTGTGCCAAGTTACTCAATCAAGAGGGCTTCCGATAAAACCATCTCTCCATGGGTCAACAATGAAGACTCTGACTCGAGAAGAGTGCAAATAATATAGTCGAAGACCATATGCAACCTCAGTGTACTCAATTATCCAACTTCGTTGTGACACTTCCACTGCTCCGTGTTTGGATTCGGGCAGGATTAGCCTGAGTGATGCCACGCCGAATGTATACCCCAGGACTGAGAGCGGAAGAATTGCCACCAGGCCGAACGTTCTGCTTTGGAACCGACCTGTTTGGCTCTTACGACTATTGGGATGGTATAGACGTGAGCTCAGAGATGCCAGAAAGATCCGCTTGCTGAGGTGACGACGGTGTTGCCGGCGCAGGTAGACTCAGCACCGCTTGCTCGTTCCTTTCAGGGTGAGGTACGGGTTGCGGAAATGAGGGACTAGGAGCGGCAGCCTCTCCAAGGGCACCTTAGCAATAGAGGGATGGGTCAATAGGCATGGCGGAATCGAGAGGTACCGCAGGCTTTGCACCCGGTGTAGGGAACTGATGGCTGCTTGTTTTCTGTGTCGAAGAACTCGCCTTTTTCGTCGACGCCTTGACGGTCTTGTCCTAGAATTCCATAGGAGGGTGATTGTGAGGCGGGCTTCCATTAGGGTGGTAGCGGACCTCGAAGACGTTGGTTCCCTGGCCCGTCTCTCCGAGGATGAAGCCGAATTGGCACCCAGTCTTCTTGCTCGTCCTCTTACGATAGGGCTTCCGTAGCTGGCCGCTCTTTGTACGGATTAGCGTCTCCCCATTCTCGTCGGTCATCTTGTACCTGGCCTCGCCGCCCAGGGCACATCGGATGGCAACACGAACACGCTCGCCTGGCTTCTGGGTACTCCGCAGGGTGGCACACTTGTACCCGTGCTCCTTAGCCCACAGGTTGATGTTGTCGAGCAGGCCTTCCAGAGCCTTCTTGGCGCCAAAGTTTGGACGGAACTGCATGCCGAGGGGAGGGTAGGCCATGTCGGGCGGGTCGCGCTCGTCGTCGTCGTCATCCTCCTCCTCTTCTTCCTCGCCCTCGCCGTCCGGGTTGCCGCTGTTGTCCATGGCGAGCTGGAGACGCTCCTCGGTGAAAGAGACCTGGTTCTGGAGGGTCTGCTGGCGCTGGACCATGATGTCGTTGAGCTCCTCCTGGCGGTTCATCATGAGCTGGGTGAGCTCGAGCAGCTTGTTGACGGTCTCCTCGAGGCGCTGGAAGCGGCGACCATCGACGACAAGCTGTCTCTCGGAGTTGGGAGGGCGCCCGGGGCCATGGTGGGTTGGGGCAGGAGCCGGGTGCGGGAGGATGCTGGGGTGGGCTGCGCCCTGCTGCAGGTTGTTGGCGGCGACGGCGACCTGCTGCGGGTGCATGGCGGCAGAGAGATTTGGGTCCATGTTCAATGATGACATGGTAGATTCACCAGTGTAGTTGATGCCAACGATGCAGGGTCGATGTCGCGTCCGTGTGTGTGTATGTAAAGGCCCTGGACTTGGCGACGGGGATCAAGTAACAGTGATGGCCCTGATAGTGACGCGGGAAGGTTTGGTGGCAGCGCGCCTTGTTTTCACTGAGGGCAGCTGGGCTGCGGGAGCCTCAACCCCGGTTAATTGAGTCTGGCGTTGCATGTTAGCCGTTGTTATGAGGACCAGACACGTCTCCCGTCTTGGCTTGGTGGAACGCAGAGTGCAATGAGGGGAAGTGCGGTGTGGTGAGGTGATGTGAGATGAGGTGAGTTGAGGGTGGTGATGAGGTTGATGTTGGTTCTGAATGTTGACGTCGACGTTGATTGATGGTGTTTCTTACAAGGGGATTGTTTGTGCCGTCGATTAGACCACAATGCAGGGCCGTGGGAGGGCGTGCAGAGGGCGCGGGTTCCTATTCCAGGGATGATCGCCACAAGCGCGAGACAGCAATCCCAGTGCGCGTAGCAACATGTGAGGCGGTGGTTTTGAAGGAAATGATAGAATTCGGCGCACCGGGAGGGCGAGTGGAAAGAGACGAGGGGAGCAGGCAAAGAGCGGGTGGGAACAGGCGGGAGGAGCAGGCCAGCGTTGCAAAATTCGCGGGGTGGTGGAGTTTGTCCTCTTGGGCAGTGCACGAATTTGGGGCCCACTTTCTTTTTGCGCGGTCAGGGTTAGGACTGAGCCGGCCTTAGACTAAAGGCAGGTAGTGTACCCAAGTACCAATTCGTATAGATGTAGAGTACTCGAGTTCTCAGCAGTACGTGTACCTTGTCAGTCCTGGATAGGGACCACCCTCTAATATACCTATTGTATGCTTCATTACCGTCATGAGGATCACTTGTGCAAGAGACGTACCGCCCCTCAGATCTCGAATATCTCCCCCAGCCCCTCGCCGCCGCCTCTCCTGCCCTCCACAAGATCCAGCCTCCATCCCTCCCAGTTCTTGAGACCCCTCTTGATCTCCTTGATCCTCTCGATCCTCGCCTTGGCAGTCTCCTCCTGTGCCTTGCGGAACGCGTCCTCGTCGAAATCCTCATCGTCGTCCAGGAACCCCTCGTCGTCCTGGTGCTCGTGGCCCCCGCCGCCGGTGAGCGCGTTGAGCCCGGTCGTAAAGAAGTCCCCGAACCCGCCCTGCTTCCGCGCGGTGGACGGCGACAGCGGCACGTTGGTGAACTGGCCCGTGCCGTCGTCCATGGGCGGCTGCATCTCGCGCCGCCTCTCCTGCCAGATGCCCCTCTGTAGGTCCGTGTTCTCCGCCTCCAGCTGCCGTATCCGCGCCTCGAGCTTCTTGCGCTCCTCGTCCTCCAGCTCGTCCAGGTTGTCGTTGTCGGTGCCGCCTCTGTCCTGGTTCTCCTGTTTGCTCAGCCGTAGGGTCTCGGCCTCGGACTTCTGTAGCTTGTTCTTGAGGTCGACGGCCTCGTTCTTGGCCTCGGCCAGGTCTTTTTGTAGGCGGTTGATCTGTGACTCGTCCTCCTTGTGTAGCAGCTCGAGCGAGACGATCTTCTTCTCCAGCGCGTCTGCCGTCAGCTGGGCTTCATCCCTTGCCCCCTTGACAGCGTCCAGCTCCTTCTCCAGCTCCAGGAGCTTGGCCTCGAGCTCTGCTGTGGACTCCGACGTCGCGCCGCCTGGCCGCGTGGGGGATTCGGTATCGGTCGGCGCGAAGGGGCTGGCAGTTGTGGTGGGCTCTGCTTCCGCTGGGGTGGACGGTTCGGGGGGCGCGTCGTCCTCTTGCGCCTCCTCCTTGGGCTTCTCTTCTGCCGCCTCGGCTGAGGCTGCGGGCTCGTCTTCCTTCTTGTCTGCTGGGGCCTTGTCTTTCTTGGCCTTTGCGCCGGCAGCCTTCTTCTTCTTGAGCTCCTCGGCCTTCTTGCGCGCCGCTGCGAGCTTCTCTGCTTTGCTCTGCGCGTCGGCCATGACTGCTCCTCTTGTGGGTTGGTCAACGATGGTGCTTCAGACTTCGAAGATGACCGGGGTGCAGTGGAAGCGTGAGTTTGAGGGGCGGTAGATCGATAGTGTTTGGGTGTTGGATCGAAAGGATGTCGATTGTCGCGATGCTTGGGTCGTGGGGTGAATTGAGCTCCAGTCGCCCTTCGGAGCTCCAAGCCAGGCCGGGCTACTGTAAGGTGTTCGTTCCAGTGGTCAGGGGTACGGGGTGCAGGGGTCCCTGCAACATCCCTAGCCGCCCTGGCGTCATTGGATGTCTGGGGCTAGGTACACGGGTGCATTAAGATGGACCACCACATCACAACAGGCGCCCTGAAGACAGCAAAGATCAAGCACTCGTCAATCTACCTCCATTCAGAATCGAGTTTTACTCTATATTTTCTCTCTTCGTGGTCATATATACAAATATTTGGCTTTTTCCCCATTGCGACGACCTATATACCGGTATCATCCTGCCCCGTGTTCGTGATGGATGTTTTGCTACTCGTGTCAGGATTGCCTCACAGCTCACCTTGCAGGCAGCTGAGTGCGGCTGAATTATATAAGCATAAACATGCCCATTTTGGGCGGGTCCCCAGGCAAGGCCCCGCTTGACTGTCAGCTTCCTCTCGCCTTGGAGATATGGCGCTGACATCTCGCGGCCCCCATGTCCTCCGATTACATTCCCGCCACAGTGAGCCAACCACGGCCTCTGTTGGAAGCCAGCCACGGTGATGAGACAATAGCTGTCGAGCTACCTGATGACTGGCGGGCAGATGCCTCTCGAGGCCAGCAGGATTGGTGTTCAACGTGTTTGTGGGATGGCTCATGGGACAGCCTTCTCCTCCGGTCTGAACGGCGTGGGCCAGCCTTGGACAGACTCAGCCGGGACAGCCTTCGCGCGTCTGCGTCAGCCAACAACCTATGTTGCGCTATTCTGCTCGGTATTCTGTGCCACACCGAAGGCGGTGGTCATGAGCGCATCCGGCTCACTGATGACGCCGACTCGTGGGTCCGTCTCGACGACTGTGAGGGCTGGGGGGCGCAGACAGACTTGGGTCATCTCTTCAAGGTGTTTGCTAGCACGTCAAAGAGACCTCCCCCAGGAGTGCCAAGCTATCCCCCGGATGACCCACCGCCCCTCCACACTGGATCCGAGAGAAGCTTTGCTTGGGCGAGGGACCAGATCGAGGAGTGTTCCAAGAACCATCTCGAGTGCCGAGTGCCAGAGGGGGGGCCCTCTTCCTTTATCCCCTCTAGACTCATTCAGATCCCCTCTGACCCTCGAGATGGGGCATTCTTAAGACTCCGGTCTGACATCCCTGACGGTACAAAATACGCGGCTTTGAGTTACTGCTGGGGCAAGCGTCAGGCCTGGCCAGCCTGTCGAACCACACGCTGGAGCCTTGCCAGCCAACTGCATGGCATATCTTGGTCCTCGCTTCCCGCGACCGTCCAGGATGCGGTTACGGCCACGCGAAAGCTGGATCTCGACTACATATGGATCGACTCCATGTGCATAATCCAGGATGACGAGGCGGACTGGCAAGTCGAGTCGATGCAGATGGCCACAGTATACGCACACGCCCATGTCACACTCTGTGCAGCCCTTGCATTGGATACCCGTACCGGAGTCTTCAGCAGCCGTGATGCAGAGAGCCTGAGCCACATCCTCACTATCAGGTTCCGCGGCGAGGAATATCCTATATACGCCTTCCATGTCCCTCAGGAGAGCGGAAGGATCGAGCCCAGGTTGTTGGCAGATATCTGGCGAGGTTCCTTGGAGCGTAGCCTCGAGTACCCGATGTTCAACCGTGCTTGGACGTTTCAGGAGAGGCTGGCCTCACGACGCGTGCTCTTCTTTGGGAAGGAAGAACTCATCATGGAGTGTGCGTCCGGATGTGTCTTCGAGGAGAGCCTATATCGGTTACAGGCGCCCCAATTGAGCGACAAGACGCTGAAGGCAGCTTATGCGGGTGCGATGAGCTCCCCTCGGAAGATATGGTGGGAGATCGTCTTCACGTACAGCCACCTCAAGCTCACAGTCCCTACCGACAGGCTTCCTGCCATTGCCGCCGTCGCCCAGCGCCTTGCCTTGCAAAACCCAACAGACGAATATCTGTGTGGGCTGTGGCGGAAGACGTTCCTCAGCGATCTATTGTGGGAAAGGGTGTTGGATACTCTCGACAAAGGCGACCCCCCTCTTGTTTCCATTTTCGCGACCTGGGGCGCTGCATCCTACGTCGCACCGTCGTGGTCATGGGTTTCTTTCCGCAGCAAAGCGAGAAATATCACAAATATTGTGGAGCCTCTGAGCAATGTCCTCGACGTCCACCTTGATTACAGAGACAACAGCAGCTTCGGGCGGGTCTCTGGTGGCTATGCGGTAATTCGTGGCCCCATGGTTGATCTAAAGTGGTATGTGCGACCGCATTGGAGGTACTCTCAGTTCATCAACGGTGAACAGGAGATGAAGGTGCCTGGCAGTCTTGATCAAAGGGTTGCCTTCTCAGTCGACTACGACTTCTACAACGGTTTGCAGGCGCCAAGGCCTGGAGATAGGTTCTTGGTACGGTGCTTGCTCATCGGATTCGATGAGAAGGGATCGCTTGGGGGTCTTGTCTTGTACCGCATGGGGCAGAGCAATTGCTACTGGCGCATAGGGACTGTGCATGACAGTCCAAGCCTGACCATTCGCAATGGTATCGATTGGAGAGACATACTTGATTCACACGGTCGTGTTGAGACCTGCACAATTTTATGAACTGCTGATTGGGCCTTCTCGATCCATCCAGTCACGGAGAATTCTCCTCCGGAGATCGCATGGGAAATCAGACTCGTCCGCTGGTGGACGAGGATCAGATCAGGGCTCAAATCAGATCAAACGAACAAGACTTTTCTCAGCGAGATTTCGAGGACGCCCGATCCGTCCAAGGCGGTTTGACAGCCGGAAAAAGACCACCCGGAGAGAACTCCACAGAGAAGGTGATTAGATAAGGAACCTTATTATAAAGCAGCGGCATGCATCACCAGACTACAGCTGGATTGGTCATGACCTCGCCGGCAACACCGCTAATTAAAGGGCGCCGAGTCACGGGTAGTGCGGGCCAAGGCTCCTCGTAGAGCACCCTGATGGGGCTCTCAAGAGTGAGCCGTGTTGGTTTAACCTCTGTCTGCCGTCTTGCTGGCGACGGCAAAAGTGTAGTTGCTACCGACAGATGGATCCCGGAAGTGATAGGGTCGTGACATTTCCATCCGAGTCGATCGCATAGAGGGCGCTGTAGGGAGCAGCCGTGGAAACACATCTCGCCAAGAGGTTTAGTCAGGGGGAGAGTCGCGCGGGTGGTGGTCGGAGGATTAGTAGTTGGTTTGATATGTTGGACCAGTCTTGGCTTTTTCTTGCTCCATTACGAGAAATGAGCTCAAGACCCGACGGAGAGAACTTGGCCCGATTGAGCAGGCGACGAGTGGATTCACCAGACTTTAGCGACAGTTTAAATGGGCAGGTGAGCGCAGTCGAGAATAATGTGTTGAGTCAGTTCTTTGCACTGGGGTTCCGCCAAGATGGACAGCCCTCAAATAGACACGCCTGCAAAATGTTGGCCTGCCTTGCGGATATCGACAGCGAGGTCGGACAGGCATGTCTGGTCCTCGACAGTAAATGTGACTGGGGTAACGAATAAATCCCATCCCATATAAGGTGAGCTCCTCCGTTACCATAGAGCCCCTTGAAAGTCACAATAGTCTTCTGAACTCGCTATCCTAGGAGAGTTGTTCAACTACATTCATTTCTTAGTCCCAGGCTGTACCATTGTACATATCACAGCCATGGATTCACCACGTTCTTTTGGACGCTTCGTCGTCGCCTCGCTCTTTTACCTCGCTCCTGCTCTGGTCGGTGCTCAGGACACCGCCAGCAAGGGCGCTGCTCTTCAGGAATGCCTCAACACGGCTGGTATTCGCAACATCGTGAGCACCGACCCCAGCTGGGCCAACGAGACAACTGGTTTCCAGAAGCGCATCAAGGTCGATCCCGCAGCCATCTCCTTCCCCGAGGACAAGGACCAAGTTGCCCTCTCTCTCGACTGCGCTCGCAATGCCTCGGCCAAGGCCACCGCCCTCGGAGCTCACCACTCCTTCCAGGCCTATGGCTTTGGTGACCCAGGCAGTCTGGTCATCAGCATGGCTGCTTTCGACTCGGTCTCCTACGACGAGGCCACCCAGCGCGTCACCTATGGTGGTGGCTCCCATGTTGGTCCCGTCCTCAAGTATCTCTGGGACACTGCCGGCCGTCACTTCCCCCATGTCCGCGGTGCTCACGTTGGTCTGGCCGGGTCCAGCATCGGCGGTGGCTTCGGCTCCAGCTCCCGCCACCTCGGCACGCCCATGGACAACCTCGAGTCCATTGAGTACATGCTGTACAACGGCACCATTGTGAACGCCTCCAAGGGCTCCGACCTCTTCTGGGCCGCCCAGGGTGCAGGTGCCTCGTATGGCATCATCCTCTCCGTCACCACCAACACCCACAAGCCACTCTTCGACACAGCCGTCAACTTCACCGTCTCCATCGGCAGCGTCGATGTCGATGCTGCTGCCAGGGCCCTCATCGCCGTCCAGGACTACTCCCTCAGCAACGACTGCCCCGACGAGCTCGCCCTTCGCTGGTCCCTGAGTGCTCCCCCTTACACCGGCGCCGGGTATTTCTACGGCAACCCCGCCGACTTCGACAAGGTCATCGCGCCCCTCGTCTCCACCCTCGAGGGCATCGCCCCCGGCACGACGGTCGTCAACAAGACCGAGCTCCCCTTCTGGGACATGGAGGTCGCCGTGGCCGGCGCGGGCATGAACCAGCCCGAGGGCGGCAGCCTCGGCGGCCGCTCGTTCTACACCCAGGCCCTGACCACCACCACCGACCACCCCCTCACCGTCGAGCAGGCAAGGGTCCTCTTCGAGAGTACCACCCTGGCCTTCAACCGCACCGACCTCAGGAAGTCCGGCTTCCTCGACCTCTGGGGCGGCGTCTCCCGCGACATCTCCGACGCCGACACCGCCTACGCCCACGGCAAGAACCTCTGGCTCATCCGCTGGGAGGCCAACTCGGTCGACGTCTCGAGCTACCCCACTGACGGAACCACGTACATGAAGGGCCTCATCCGGCCGTTTGAGGAGGCCCTGGTTGCTGGCGGTGCCCCCCTCCGCGGCTTCGTCAACTATGCTGACACCGAGCTCACCGAGGCTGAGTGGAGCGCTCGGCTCTACGGCGACAACTTTGACCGCCTCAAGGAGATCAAGGCTGCTGTTGACCCCGAGGGGCTGTTCATCAACCACAAGCAGGCCATTCCACTGCCTTGAGCGCGTTTCGTGTCGGAAATGGATTCTAGCGAGTTAGGAAATTTAGCAAAGGCCTGCCCTGGGTACGGCACCAGACGTCGCTAGGTAAAAGAAAAAATGTAAATACTTTTTGCCCTGTTCATACTGTGTATCACGTAATTTGAGGGTGATGTGTGCTGAGTGAGACTGATGACACTAGAAGTGTGACTCAAAGATCAAGATCAAATAAGTGAAACCATAGTACGGCAAATGGATCGACACATCGGCACTTAGTAAAGTAATTTCTCTCTCGGGTGCCGCTGTAGTACCGTAACTCCTACGTGAGCGTGCAAGTGTGCCCTCAAATACGAAACGCCTCCCAACCTCGACTGCGAGAAGGGTAGCGCCGTTTCCGCCTGGGTTCATCATCTGCCTTTGGGGCCACGATCCTGCTCAAACAACTCACATAGATGTTCTCTCGTATATACCAGAGACCATAAACCCATAACGTCCCAGCATACCTCTGTCCACCTCACCATGATCACCCTCCTAACAGCCGTCGGCGCCGTGCCGACCATCATCGGCACGACACAGGCGATAGAGCACGGCCAGCGCCAAAACGCGCGCAGGAAGCACCGCGGGCCCAGGAGCAACCTAGTCGTCACCCTCCCGCGGAAGAACTCGTACAGCCCCCTGTTCGAAGGCGCCAAGGTCGTGCTCAGGAACCACAAGCTGTACATCGACACAGCTTCCAACACGCTCGCAAGCACTCAAGATCCGGCGACACAGGAAGATCCAAACATTCCGAACGATAATGCAGAACCAGAGCCTAGCGGCCACCTGTTCTCCGGCTTCTACCTCCCGCACCCGGTCCTCCAGCCGCAGTGGGCGCGCCAAGGCCTCAAGGGCGAAGGCCTGGTCTCCACGATCCGCGACGAGCCGCCGGACCTCAACTGGGTCTACGTCGACCGCGACACTCTCGAGGTCAAGTACGGCTCGCGCGCCGAGTCCGAGGGCCACCTGCTGGGGCCGTGGGACTGCACCGAGCGCGAGCGACGGGTCACGTTCGAGGGGTGGGAGGGATTCCTGGCCGTCGAGGACGCGCCAGAGGCGCACCCGGGTGTCTGGGCGCTGTACTTTGATCGCGAGAATGACGCCCTCGGGGGGTGGGCGGTGCGCCGGCTTGCTGTGTTGTTGAGTCGGCGGGAACCGGTTAGGAGTAGGGAGGTGAGGGATGAGGAGGCTGGGCTGGCTCGGAGACGAGCAGAAGGGGCAGGGTAGGCTTGAAATTAGAGTGAGGACTCATCGGATGGATTTTAACTAGCTAATGTTGCCAGCATTGCTCCATTCGTGGCGGTCACTTTGGAATAACAGATGTGTTTCCGCGTTTAACAAGCATGTATTTCGCAGGAGTGGTCGAAGCAACCCGAAATTGAAATCTGATCTGTCTGGAGTTGTTCTCGACGATCTCTCCCAACGAAGTCTTCCAACAACGAGTTCGTGACCGAATATTCTCCAGGGTCTTGTGCCCTGCGTCCACCAGGCATGAAAGGGAGTAAAGAGCCACGCAAAACGTGACGGTCAGGAACTACTTGATCCATAATCATTACAATTTTGCCCAACACACATGTCGGAATAGATTCAGAGCGCCTACAGCAAACCGATGTTCACCCTCCCATGCACCTCCAGGTCGAGTTCGATCTTGAGCTTGACCGCCAGGTCCAGGTCGATCGTGATGTTGAGACTGGGGTCCTTCTTCTTTTCCCCTTCCTCCGCAGGTTCCGCTTTCCTTGCCACCCTCCCTCCAGCTTTCTCCTATGCAAGCCGGAATGGTCAGTAAGATACTCTGCATCGAGAATTGAACCAAGGAAACGTTTAGTCGGGACTTGTAATGAGTGAACGTACGACAAGCCCCGGAGTTCGTCTAGGATGTAGAGTTTTTGTTGTTGGATCATCTACGTTGCCTTCGTTGCCTTGTGCTTCTTCAGCCGCGGGTGGTATTTTGGGCGAGTCTTGTTCGGTGGCATCCATTGTGGAAGGAGGCGTTTTTGGTGTCTGTGAGGGAGTTTGCGTCGGGTCCTAATTTACATGACGTTCCATACTTAAGTAGGGGAAGACTCGAGTCTATTAAGGTCAATCGACTCAACCCCATGACTAGCAAATGTACCGGGGCTCTCGAGTTCTCTCTCAGTACTGCGATACTTCCCCCCTTTCAATTTCCGCCACCGCGGTCATGTCGGTAACTTGATACCTTCTGTGCGAACACCTGTATACCTATTTGATTCGGGATATAATGGGGCTTCATGAACTCCTATTGTAAGGATCGACGGGATTGTGTACATCTGGGACACCAAGCCTCGATCTAGGTGCTCATTCGGCAGTCCGGTCACACCTCGATGACAAGACAAAGTAGCAGAGACACGTTCGTTGTGCACACAGAAGTTTGAGATCACATACACAGAGATACACACGGGGACGGTTACCTGATACAGATCTGAAATCATACATGTGGCAGGATTGCTTCGACGACCCAGTCAATTTCATACTACGGCACCAGGCTCGAAGGAATTCGTCTGATGACCCTTCGAGCAGTCGATTTTACGTAGGACCCAGACGACTTCAGCACCCCTCGCTTCGCACAAGCGCTAGACGATCCAACCCAAGAGGCTTATAGACGCCGGACCAAGCCGCTAAAACAGTCATCCTTAGCAGCTGCCTGGCGGGCCGATGCGACTCTGAGCACAGGAACAGCATCTTGGCAGCGGGCGGTGTGCTGTGGGGGACCTGCAAATGTTTGCGATCAGAAGTGTACCGAGTAAAAATCCCATCGACTCAAGCCATCGCAGGCCACACCTTGTTGACCCAGGCAACCGAGCATCCCGAGCTGCCAGCATGGAGGCGGAGGCTTTCCAGAGCCAGCATCACTGCATTGTCTCCCATTCGAGTATATTGTATCGTTGTCAACGATGGGTCCTCGAGCATTGTTTTCAGTATAAGAGGGACTGTCTGGCCCTGTGGTTCAAGCTGAACTCAAAGACTTCCCGCCGCCCCTGAGTATGAAGTAAGCTGAGAAAGCCAAGAGGTTTAATATCAATTGATGAGACCCCCGGCTCATTCCGCGCCCCGTATAAGCGCAAGGCATACTCGGGGTCTATAGGATCGGTCAGCGCTTAACTAGTAGCTTCCCCTTTAGGAGTTGTTTTTCTGCCAAGTACTATGGTAAAGCACTAAACCTCGCCAAACGTCTAAGTCAGTAACGCTGCACTATACAAATGTAACTGTACGTAGTGAGCTCGGATCTTGAGAGACCAGTTAGAAGGCAGAGGAGGTTGCAATGGCCAGAAGCCTCGGACTCTAGAAACGATAGAATAAACAAAAGTTTGGCTAGGATGCCTGGATGCTTCGGATTCTGGGAACGATGGAATAAAGGGAGGGTCTAGAAGAGAGGCGAGGAGGTCGAGATGCTTAGAAGCCTCGGATTTTTGGAAACGATGAAACTCTGACAACGATGGAACTCCGGAAACGATGGAATAGACGAAGGGTCTAGAGGAGAGGAGAAGGAGTTGAGATGCTTAGAAGCCTCGGACTCTGGACACGATGGAACAAAAGAATGGTCTACATGAGAGAGGAGGCTGTGATGCCTAGAAGGCTCGGACCTTGGACACTATGGAATAAACAAAGGGTCTAGAAGAGAGGCGAGGAAAGGAGGTTGTGATGCCTAGAAGGCTCGGACTCTGGAAACGATGGAATCAACGAAGAGTCCGAAGGAGAGGAGAGGAGCAGCAGACGACAAGACTGGCGAGAGTACAAAATAATATCAAGGAAACAGTCTTTCAGAAAACATAAAAGGCTGGGCTCCCGGCTCTGTTTCGAAGCTTTTGAACTCTTCCTCTCTCCATCCCGCTCAAGCATCTTCCACCCGCACATCAACCGATTCTTCAGCTTTCACTCCCTCGCGAGAAGCACCATTTTCCTCAACTAGCCAACATGAAGTCCTTCGCCCTCATCACCAGCCTCCTCGCCGCGGCCGCCACGGCCGTCGACATCCACCTCGAGTTCGCAGGGGGCTGCAGCACCGGCGGCGGCGGCTACGTCTGCACCGCCTACAACCCAAACACGTGCTGCAGCGTCAACGCGGGCGTCTACTTCGCCAGCGGCTCCTTCCGGGCCATCCCCAACAACTGGAACCTCCAGGTCCGCGGCCACGCCGGGCCCAACTGCGGCTCCGTCCGCGACCAGCAGGACAGCGGCGGCCGCGACTACGTGTGCCTGGGCAACGGGCCCTTCGGCGGGTTCGGGTACGGGTTCAACAACAAGAAGATGATCCGTGGCGCGACGGATGTTCGTGCGGTCGATGACGAGGAGGCGGCCGGCTGCGCCACTCCTGACATTATGTACCTCGCCGACGGGACCCAGTACAACTACACCGCCATCGTTGAGGCCCAGCTTCCCGTCGAGGAGCTTTACGAGCTCGGCAAGGCTGGCGCGTCGGCCGCTGAGATCCCAGAGAGCTTCGGCACCTTTAAGCTCGTGGAGTAAACGGTCGTCTGGCTGAGACGTGGGCATGCTGATGATGCAGGCCTGAGTGGACAAAACGGGGTGTTTCTTTTCACTTCTCTCCTTCTTCCTGTTGCTTGGCTTCTCGCCTAAGTGTACACTCCCTTTTCTTTTTGTCGTGGGCCTCGGCCGCCCGACTTGTGGGCGTTAAATAACAATACTTTTGAAATATACGTGACTGTTCCACTCGATTTGAAGCCTTACGGCCCTATACTACAAGCTCTGGGGAATACCCCAGATTGCCATATGAAGTTGTTCCCTGATCTTGTCACAAACGTTGCCAGCCTTGAAAGGTCACAGGGATTATTAGTAAAGCGGGTTGTAACCCGGAGCTTGTAGCCAGAGCGATTGTTTTCACCCTTTTGGCACAATAGTTGACAGTGTGCATTGAATTCGAGAGGGATGATCATTAAGCGAATGTCACGAAGTCGACGTGTGCGAACTCCAGCACGATCTCGATCTTGCTTCCTTCTACATCCTGGAACACCCAACCCCATTGCCATCGAGATCGCTCGTGCATACATATTATCCTCGCGTTGGATCCTGAAAAGTCTAGCGTTGCTCTCTGAACAGCCATGCCTCAAATTGTGCCTCGTCGAGGCCCTTGGGAACCATCTTCCTCGTTGTGTTCCACTTCTTAGACAGCAAGCCGTAGCTCATGTGTTCAGTTGGATTTGTCGAGAGTGCCTTGACCTTCTTGGTTGTGGGGCTGTCCTCGCCCTCACAACAGACTCTGGCCTTGTAGGCCTTCTCCGCAAAGGCACTCGCCCGAGCCTGGTCCCCGTGGCTGATGCAGATCTGGAAGGCGTCGTAGTACAGCCTGCAGCCATGAGCTCCGGTGTAGTCCTTGAACTCTTTCTCGAGGGTCTTGAGTAGCGAGTGGCAGTCCCGGAGACTTTCCATCGGCTTGGTCGCCATGCGATACGGGTCGCCGATAGCCTCGTCGAGGCTCTGGATCAGGACACGGCGAGCGTCACTGTCTCGAAGCTCAGCAGGCGGGAGCGTGCAGGTGCTGCATTTGCAGTCGAAGCCGAATGCACTCTTCAGGAATGCCTGTCGCTCGGCGGATGGACCCCCATGGTCGTACGGGATCGTGATCTCTTCTCCGGCCTTTATCGGCCGGATGGCGTGGATGGTCTCATGCTCGGCCGCTTCGTCCCAGTTGTTATGGGAGTTTGGCAGGCAGCTGTGGTTGATGAGGCAGATGGTAGGATATATCCCACCCGCAGATGAACCCGTACCGCAGGGCAGGCCGTTCGTCTTGAGTATACTCCCCAGCACAGGCTTTCCGGGGAAGTTGTTGTGAAGGGAGAAGTATTGTCGTTGCTCGGTCTTGGTCATGGCTTTGAGCTTTGAGGCCAAGACAAGCTCCAAAGCCCCGGACGGCATGGATTCGGCTGTGAGGAGAGGCTTCTCACACAGCATGCGAGTGCCTGCGTCGATGTCAAGACGGGCGACCAGTCCTTTCCCTTTACCAGGGATTTGCTTGACCTCAAATAGTGGGTTGTCAACCTCTACTTTCGCTTCAGAGCCCGTGAGGCGGGTATTGATGCTTGTGGAGATCTCACTGTCGGCCTGCTGTGAGTGAAAAGATTAGAGACAGTAAATACTCCCACAGACAAAAAAGAAATTCTCCTCATACCTCGTCATAGGATCTGAGCGACTCATTGACCTCATTCCAGTTGTAGTGACCCAACTGATCGGATGCCTCATTCCAGTACTGAATTCGAGAACCAAAGTTGGCTTTTGCAAGGGCTGTGATAGTGTTGATGTAGCTCTCTGCGCGTGACCCTGTCGCAATCCGGCCTGACACCTTCGAGCTGAATCGGAGGAACTTGTGGCCCTCGAACGGCAGACTGGGGTATTCGCCTACTTTGAAGAGGATGCAGCTGGTCGTCGTCTCGACCTGGGCGTCATCTTTGTAATGATCCTTGATGGCATTGATGAAGCGGTCCCAATTCTGAGTATCCGCGGTTCCTCGCGAGAGACGAGGAACCATGTCGAAGCCTGCGTCAATGCCCATTTCGTTCGTTCTGAGATGGAATTATAGGAAAGCAATGATGGCCGATGTGAAAGAGGTCCGACGCCATCTTGAGGTATGGGGAACTTCTCAATGTTAGTCTTATATCCCCCCAAGTGTAACCACACCCAACTCGTTCCGTGTTGGCATCGGTCGGCCTCATGCATATGTTGGCATGCCACCTCATCGCACCTTTGCACTAGCCTCAAAAGGTCATGTTTGCCCATGGACAGCATCAATCATCTCAGAAGAAAAGATGCTCAAACGGATTCTGTTTGTCCAAGATTGACGCTTTGGAACCTGAGTTGTTTAAGCTGATGATCATAATGAACGAAAGATTTGTCAATACATGTGATTCAGACTTCAAACTAAGCGCTTAAGCGGTTGATCAACAGTATGGGATTTTGAAAGTTCAGTGTCATGCAGTAAATACACTGCACTATTCAATGAAGTCACCTTCCCACAGTCTTGGGCTTGTACGTAGAATTTCCCACCAGTTCTGTCCAATTATTACCTCGGCGGAAGTGCTGCACATATACACACTTGCGGTACCACTGCATCCCCAGACGGCCTTGACCACTTTCGAAATCACATGTCGCCTTTTAAATTCAACGTCGCTGCATCTGTCCACGCTGCATATTGTGCAGTTGCAGTCAACCGAAATGGGGCCTGTGCCTGGCCGTGGTCAATGCGAGCAAAGGCGCAAGCGCGTGCACTGTTCACGATCGTCATTGCTCCATCAGATAAACGTTGGCGATTGCCGACAAGACTAACACACAACTAAATTGGAGCCGGGCAAGCGATCAGCCTTCACAACCCACAGAAAAAAAGAAGGCCGGCGACGGCGATGATCCCCCTCCATCGCAAAACTCCACAACGCACATCATCCCGATGTCAGGGTCCACAAAGCGCACGCATGAGGAGGGGTCAAAAAGTTTTGGATGATCAAAGTCGGACTTCGGTGAGTCCACAGAATAGGTAATAATTTCCCTAAGGTATATACACTAGAATTTAAGGTCTATGCAAGCATTGCCGTCGATTTTCCATCTTTTTTTCCTTTCCCCCATCGCCTCAAGGATAAAAAAAATGTGAGAAAAGGACGTGGGGCTCGTAGATGGGAGCAAGTCCTGGGGTATCTTTTGAAAGGAGTGAAACCAGGAAGTGCCCATGTTATATGAAGAAGTGAAAATGCGCGGCCAAAAGACACAAAGTATCTGGTTGTGGTACCCAGATTCCGCCTCCCTCCCATTGACGCCCCAAGAATGTGGATCTTTTTTGTCCGAGCCCTGAATTGTAGGACTGGAAACCTTGGATATCATGCCAAATGCCTCGTGTGATGAGTTTGGAAAGGAAATTCGTCAAACCTCCCATGCCCGGGCGGGGCGGGGTACGGAAGGCCGGGGTCATCAGACTGGAGACCAGCAGCAAGCGGACAGTCACCGTGGAGAAGAGGCTTTAGGCCCAGTTCCAGGAGATGTCGATGCGGCCGTCGGCCAGGTCGGCGAGCTCCTCGAACAGCTTCTGCGAGACGTCGATGCTGCCCGCTTTGCAGCCAGGGCACTTGTCACGGATGGTACCCGTCGAGCTCTTGCCGTTGGCGTTGTTGTAGATCTTGATGGTCTTGCCGCACATGGGGTTACCGTTGGACTGCGAGCCCATGGTCTCGGAGGACATTGCGACAATGTTCTCGGTCATGTCCTTGCCGCTGTCGTCCTCGCCGCAGGCACCGAGCCCAACGGCGTAGTACGTCAGATCTCCGGTCAGGAAGCCGGAGCCCAGCACAGAGGCGGCGTTCGAGTTTGTGTTGACGGTGGAGCCGGTGTTGGCGGACGCCGCGGGGGTGCTGACTGCCGCGACGGACGGGGCAGCGGCAGAGGAAGTCTCAACCTTGGGTGCAACCGGCGCGGGCGCAGGGGACTCCACGGGCGCAACGGTGGGCTGGGGAGCGACGTAGACGGACGACGAGCTGCTGGTGGTGGTGGGGGCGGGAGCAGGTGCGACAACTGCCGGGGGCGAGCTGGGGGTCTCAGCCACTGGCGCCGGGGCAACAACCTGGGGCGCGCTGGATGGGAGGGCCGAGGAGCTCTCAAAGAACTGGCCGCCGTCGGCTGATGAAGTGACGGTGGCCAGGGTGGTGGACGGAGCGCTTGGGGTGGGGGTGAACCACTCGGTGGTGGTGCCGTCGACGACCTCGGTCACGGTCTCAGTGACCCAGACGGTGTCCCACTCGGTGACGAGGTCGCGCTTGTGGTGGTGCTGGTGGGCAGCACGGGCCGGGTGCTGGTGCTGGTGGTGGCCATGAGGCTGGGCGATGGCCGTCGAGGCCAGGGCGGTGATGATGAGGGATGCTGTCGTTGACTTCATGGTGAACGATTCTAAGCTAACAGCGTTGGATACGATTTAGGCGCCCCTTGCTGGAAAAGTTGAATGAAGGTGGGTGGGTGGGTGAACCAAAAAAAGGAGCAGGCTGGCTACACTGGAATGTTGTCTTGAGCGTGGTCTTTGTCTTGGGATGCCGTATGTTTTCGGGTCAAGCCACTGGATGGAATTGTCCGCTTTCTGTTGCCAAAGTGTGGTTGGTAGGACCGTGGATGATGAGAAGTGTCTTTCTCGTCAAAAGGTGAACGTGAGCACTGCTCGGTGGAAGGAATGAATGAATGAAGGACAGGGCCTCTTGAGCAACTGGGCAGCAAAACAGGCGTTGCGAGCGTGGTGAAGTGGAAGCCAGAAAGGGGACAGGCGCAGCGGGAAGCAAGGGCGCCAATATATTTATGAATGACTAGATAGACTACCTAGGCATCTGGGCATGTCCACCTTCGGGGCTGAGGGACACCTGCCGTTGGGTCCTAGACCGGGGGCGTCGGCTAGGGTAGGGAAACAGAAAGGGAAGAGGGGCCCACAACATGACCAAGGACAGAAACAGGAACAGAACGTTGCATGGTGCTAGGGAAAAGGAATGCCATTCCACATGGCAAGTGCGCCCCACAGCAATACACAGTAATCAAAGAAGGGCTTAGACCCGTGCGGGAGACCTTGGGAGACCTTGGCCGTTTTTCTTTCTCTGTGTGGCCCAGAATTATCCCGGTGTCCCGCGGCGGCAGGAACTGGACAGGTCAGACCTTGAAACAAAAAAAAACAGACGAACGGACGGTCAGCGCACTCGTCACTATTCAGGGGGAGAGAAAAAGGTTGACGGACTCCCGACAAGGGGTAATGCCGGAGCGAGGATTCTGTCATGAGAAAACTGACCATTGACGGCGTGTCGTTGGCTCCTGGGCGCAGCTGTGATCAGCCCGGCTCATCCTTCCACCTGCAAGGTACAGGGTAAGATCCCTGCCGATGTTCAGGCACAAGTAACCCAAGCGTCGTATTTCTTACGTCCAGCCATCTGACTCTCCAAAGTGGGCGTGCGTGCGTGTGGGTGTCGCTGCAGGGGCCTGTCGGCCTGTGAGACCGGGGAATCACAACAGCAAGCTCGGACGGTCGGTCCTGCTCATCAGCCAGTGCTGCAGTGCTGCAGTCTGGCCGTGTGGCCGTCTGGCCATTCGGTAGTCTCGTTGGGTCAGGGCAATTACCGCCTTGGCCTTCCTTGTTGCTTTTCTGACCTTGCTGCTGAGCAGGCCAGCCAGGCTATCCGTTGCCCGGTTCCGAATAATAAACCGGAGTATCGCAGTACAGCACATGGTGCATGGTACATGTGCAGATTAGCACGTACGCAGCAAGTGCGCTGACTCCCCCAGTGAGGGAGGGATCGTCGCTGGTCTGGGTCCCTGGTCCCGGACCCACGCGCAGCCCGCCCCTCCTTGATCAACAGAGTTGGAATCAGAGTTGGAATAAGGTGAGATCTGTTTTTGCGGGATTTGCTGCCGTTGCTGTGTGCGTGGGGACACTGCGGAGGCCTCGACCTCGATGGACTCAAAAGCACACCTGCATCTTGCGTCATGAAGGCGATGCCATGATGTTTGCCGGACACTCTGCACATGCGTACTGTGCGCTGCGTAGGAAGGCCAGAGGCATTCTATCCAAGCTTTACTGCAGCCGCTGGGGATCCAGAACGCTGGGGCTGCCCCATCTTCTTGCACGGTAATGATTCTCGGCCCGTGGGTGGCACAGTCTCATTGGCATGGCAATTGGCCTTCTTTGTTCCTTTGGCGCGAACCTTAGAGTTCTGGACCTCCTTTCACCCTGCATGCACTGTAGAAAAAAAAACATTCCTGTTGGCGCTTGGGATGACCAGATTGGTGAGGGGACGGCGCTGGGCGTCTGATAGCGTTCAGCGTTCCCGTGCCGCTGATAGAAATTGCCGCAGGCGCCAGCGGTGGGATGCCGAAAAGGAGGGGGAGGCGATTCTAGGCCTCAAACTCTGATTGCTATTACCTCTTTGCTATGCACGCTCTATAATGGTTGAGTGCCACCCAGACATCCCGTCAGGTCTCGTTGAGCAGGCTGGCAGGCAGGACAAGTCGCACGACGGAGTCATCTTCCTGCAGTAAGATCGTCGGGGATGCATCCGAAGCTTCCTTCCAGCCCGCCCGTCTTGCAGTAGGCCGAGTTGCGAGCAAAGCGATCTCGCTGCCGGGACCCGCGAGGCCCTCTCCTCTGCCTCTCCTTGGTCTCCATCTAGCGGCAAGTATTCCCTCATCGTGACTAAAGGCCGTCAAAATCTGCTCTGGGAAAAACCTGCAGATTCCTCGGTCTGCTGCGGGGTTGTGTTCGGTCTAACACGGCGCTTGGCCAACCGGGCTGTAGCGACACCAATCTTGGTGCAGTTCTGCATACGCAGGTGTTGGCAGCCGTAGTTTTGGGAGTAGTGTACCCATACACGTGCCATAGTCTAAGTAATTATCAAGCTGGCAGGCTGGCCACAGCGTAGGAGGTATCCAGTCCGCCCCACGTCTGCTGACCCTAGCCGCACCTCAGGATGTTGGTGCTCGGTTCTTGCTGGTGAAGGTGTAAAGGAAAAGGCCCTGCCTGCTGAAGACGGGTCGTTCATCATCGGCGACCTCTGTCACGACAAAGGACTTCTTGGCATTCTTCAGAAACTGCATGTCGGCGCGCCGTCTCTTCATGAAACAAAAGTAGACCGTAGCGGAGGGACAAAGCGCGAGAAGGTCCTTGAGGGTCTGCAGCAGGAGTGGGAAGGCGGGCTCGAAGTAGACACAGTCGGCAGCTAGGATCACATCGGGCTTGAAGTCCATCGTTTCCGAGGGCAGTGGCTCGCCCCTGTTGGATTTTGCCATGGTTAGCCACGCTGGGGCTGGACACGATAGGGCAGGAAGACGTGACACTGCATGTCGCCAGCGTAGCCGATAGACAGGATGGTCTCGGGTATCTGTCTACGATATGCGGGAGGCGGGAGGGGGTGGAAGTCTACGGTAGGTCTGCACGCACCAGTTGAGCACCATAGGCTTGACGCGGCCCTGGGCCTGGTTGAGGAGGACGTTGTGGCCCATCAGGCTCAGCATCTCCAACTGGTCGGTAATGTGGAGAGGCTGGCTGAGGCTGCACCCGTTCGCTACCGCCAAGCCAACGAGACCTCCACCAGCTCCGATCTCCAATCTGGTGCACCAGTCCATGTCAGCTCCCACGTCTCCTCTTTTTCTTTCTTCCTCTCTTTCGACAGCTCATGCTGCTCCTCGTGCACCCTGCACGACACAACACGACAAGGCGCGGCGGCATGGCACCGCCCGACACAACAGACGGCAGCGTAGGCCAGTGACAGATGAGGGCAGGACAGGGAAGGACGTGGTGAGGCAAGGCGAGGCAAGGTGCGACAGGACTCACATGCGCGCATCTCGGAGCTCGTCCCGGTGGTATCGCAGCATATGCCTGGCCAGCACCACTCCCGCCGGCCAAGTCTGGCCTCCACACCCCGAGGCAAGGTCCTCGTGGACCTTCAATGGCGTCTCAAGCAGGCCGCCGAAGTCTAAAGCCGTGTCGCCGGCGGGCTTGTAGTCAGGGAGGGGCGCAAAGTCGACGCCAAACGCAGATGGGTCCAGCTCTGGCGAGGACGAACGGGAGAGCTTCATCGTGGGTTGGTAATTGGAGGAGGATTGGGGGGGGGGGGGTGGCTTGGTAAAATGTGAGGTGCGAGAAGCGAGGACTGAGAATTGATAGGTGAGTGGTGGTGGTGAGATGTGAAAGATGAGGCACGAGAGGTGAGGGATAAGTCGAGAGGAGTCAGAATCGTGAGGACGAGAAAAGAACAACAGTGAAGCAGCAGCAGTGAGGACACGACAGGGCAGGAGAGCGGCAGCGCAGGGCGGTGAAGGAAACGAAGCGAAGTGATGCTGATGCCGACGCCGATGCTGTTGCGATAAGCTCAAATCGGGGCCTGGGCTGGGCTTTTGCTGAGTTACACGATACGCGATGCACGATACGGCCGCGATACGGTGGAGTGGTGGAGACGTTGCCCGGTGGCGAAGTGGCTCCCTTCTCTCCTCTCAAAAGCAGGAGCCGCCGCAGCAAGCAAGTGCGGGTTGTCGGTGCTCCATGACGCCGTGCCGACGTCGTTGGCGCCATCGTGAAATCGCCCGTCGCGCCTTCCCAAATCCAAAACCCCAGGGCCCAAAGCATACTAGCGACCTGGGCTCTGAGGAAGGGAAGGCGCGGGCCGTCCACCGAGTCATCCAAACACAGCATTGGTCTACTGCGTTTCCTTCCTCTCCTGCCGTTGATGAGCTTGAGCGTGAGCTTCAAATGTCGACTTTCCTATCCACGGTGGAATTGACTCAAAAAGAAGTGGACTGGAGTGGACTGAACCGAACCCTCCCTTTCCCTTCCTCACGTCGTCTACCTCCGGGGTCTGTCTGATGAAGCCCGCCCCTGCACATTCGACAGCCTGCGAAGAAAATTGACACGCTTTAAACATGGCACTTGTTTCTCATTCACAAATCAAATCATCCATGATTTTCGATGTCCAAAGAGAGAAACAACTCTTCACAAAATCGGAGGTCGGCATCATGAGGGAGCAGGGCAGCGGCAACGGATCTCCCTCCCTTTCCCTCCCTGCCTTGCCTGTCCTGCCTCCCGCCGTTTAGATCCTCCCTCCTCCCATTAGTCAACCGTCGACTGGAATGTTGACTCAACTACATCCTCCTAGTCCCGGCCTCCTGGTCTGGCCATGCATGATCTTCTCTTGCACCGCGCGTCCATCTCAGCCGAGGGGTGGACGACAAGATGCCCTCAAGGGGTTGGATCTCTGCTGCCCACAACGCCCTCAAGGGATGAGGCTCCTTCGCTTCGACATGTCTTCGGCCATGTCTCCGATCATGTCTCCTGGTAGGCCATGACTTTGTGCCATCCTTCTCTTCCATGGCTTTTCCCCGTCTGCTGGCAATCCTGTCGTCGTGTTGCTTGCTGTCCGTGACCTCATGAAATCGGCGCCCAAGATCCGTTGTGACACACCAGACAATGCTTCCTCCCGGGACGAGGTCGCTCCTCCTTCTTGCTTCACTCGGTGCTGTGCGGGTCGACGCCACGCCGACCATCTCGTTCCCCATCAACTCCCAGGTGCCGCCTGTCGCGAGAATATCACAGCCATTCTCATACGTCTTCCCCTCCTCGACATTCACCTCCTCGTCCGGGTCACCGCTGTCCTACGCACTCAAGGACCCGCCGTCTTGGCTCTCCGTCGACAGCAACAGCCGGAGACTGTATGGAACACCTCGTGATGCCGACATTGCGCCAGGGTCAGTGGTCGGCGTGCCCATAACCCTCGTGGCAAGCGACTCCACCGGCTCGACGCCTCTTTCTGTCACTCTGGTTGTTTCTCGCAATCCTGGACCCACCGTCCATGTCCCCGTCTCCGACCAGATACAGAAATTCGGTACCTACTCCGAGCCATCGTCCATTCTGTTATATCCAGACAGAAACTTCCTCTTTGCCTTTGCGCCAGATACCTTCATCGACTCGCAGGCCCAGACCCTCAATTACTATGCTGTCACCACCGACAACAGCCCCCTGCCAGCCTGGGTTTCCTTCGATGCAGGCACCTTGGCCTTTGCTGGAACGACGCCACCTTTCGCCTCTCTGATAGAGCCGCCACAGACCTTCTCTCTGAAGCTCATCGCGTCAGATGTCACAGGCTTCTCTGCGGCATCCGTCACCTTCTCCATCGTGGTCGGAAGCCACGCCCTGACAACAAGCCAGCCAAGAATCACCCTGAATGCTACCGTTGGGGCACCTCTCTCTTATACTGGGCTCATTGGGAGCGTCAAGATCGATGGCCAGCCCGCAGCCATCAGCAATGTGCCCAGGGCCACGGCGGTGAACCTGCCGTCATGGCTTGTTTTTGACCCTACTTCGTGGGCCATCGCTGGCACGCCGCCAGACACGGCACAGTCAACCTCATTTTCCGTCCTCATGGAGGACGACTTTTCAGACAGACTAAACATTACGTTTGACGTTGAGTTTTCAGCAGAAAGCGGTGACGTTTTTCAAGGTATCTTTCCGACTCTAAGCCTCGAGCCTGGTGACCGATTGTCTTTTGACCTGAAGCCGTTTGTGTTTGATCCTTCTGAGTTCGAGGTTACGACCGATATCCAGCCACCGACACCATGGATCGAATTTGATGCGTCAAACTTGCTCTTGTCAGGAGAGGTGCCGACCTCAGCACCGAATTCAGTCATCGATGTTGTCTTCAACGTCAAAGCAGAGAACCGTCGACTGAAGAGGGACGAGATGATACAGTCGCAGAAACTCACCATTCAAATATTATCTACCTCGGAGCCGACGACAGTGTCCCCAGAATCTTCCACCTCTTCCGCTTCGTCAGCCGCCACCTCATCAAACGCCTCTGCTACGCCTGGAGACCAGTCCGCACACAATGCGACCACAAATGTGGTCCTGGTCGCGATCCTCGTTCCCGTCATCCTGGGACTGCTCTTCGCTATATGCTTCTGTTTCTGCTGCTACCGCCGACGTCAGAGACGCCTTTCCCGCACTCCCCTAGAGGGGAAGGACAGTTGCGGCCCAGAGCCCACCAGCTACATACATACTCAAGGCTATGACCCCGAAGCCTCGCGTTTAGACTTGAGTGAACAACAGTTTGTTGGTCTCACAAACTCTCAAGCCGAGAAATCTAAACCTCGGAAGCCTAGCAACCTTCGATCAGAATACACTGGATCCCCTGTTCCCGAAGCGCCGGCTCCCGCCTTGCCAATTATTGTTCACGATGCGCCCACACAAGACGCCCTACCGAGCAAGTACCGAGACCTGATGGCTCCTCTCCGCAACTTCCGTATTCCTCGCCTAAAACGAGGAAACACCCGCTATTCGAACGATTCATTTGACGAAGACGACGGTCGTGGTTTCAGCTTGGACCACCCGCCTTCCATCACCCTGCGTCAAAGTCGTCAGAACTCGTTTCGCAGCGAAGTAGAAGTCAGCATCCCTTCCCTGGACTCGGAGCGCAGCCCCCTCCAAACACCAGATGTGGCCTATACCGGGTCTACAACGCGGCCTGGTCGGGATGGTGGTCATCATTATCCCTTTCCTGCCACTCCAATGGACCGTGGCCCTCCGCCGAGGAACCCAGCCAGGGTGCACAGTGACCTCGGGAGCCGAGACATCACGCCCGTCGACCAGTCAGAGATCATCATCGAAAAGACCCGACCAGCCGCAGACGAGCCCAAGATTCGAGAGCACCCCGCCCTCCGCCACGCCAAGTCCCAAAGGTCCTTCCTCAGCTTCTCCTCGGTCGACACGTTCAGAGGGACTCGCCGACTCGCCGGCAAGGCCACAGCTTCGGCCAAGGGTGCGGCGAGCCTGGCCAGCGCCGCCGTACAGCGCAAGACCCTGAAGGCCTGGGGCAAAGTACGCCTCCATGTTCAAGATTCTCCGCACGCAAGGCAGGGCATATTTGACAATGTGGCCCACGGCCGGACAGAGTTTGGGAGGTTTGGCCATTTTGGTGGTAGTGTTGGGTACATGAGCCTGCGAGACCCCGGAGTTCCAGCCACGGTACCGACCCCGAGGGTGGCAACCGCACCAGTGGCACTGAATAGCGAAAGCCACAGGAGGCGGCAGTCGAGGATGAACGGGAGCATCAGCAGCGATAGCCGTAGCAGCAGGGCAATGTCTGTCGGGGCTGGTGAGAATCGCTTGAGCCGGAGTGATCCGGGGACGGTCCGGCGACGCCGTGGGAGTGGCTCGTACGACATGCCCCAGTTTCCCACCACATCTCCACGGGGGTCGTACATGGGCCTCGGAATTTCGGATTACGAGGGTCTCGTCAACAGCTCGCCGTTCCATCCGTCGAGAGATAGAGGGAGGACGGCAGTGAGGCCGACAACGACCTCGTGGGCCACGACGCAAGCACGGTTCTCGAGCGCTTCCTCGATGGACCGGCCTGTCACAGCCAAGACGGCTCAAACAGCGCAAACCTTCAGCAGCATGAGGGACTCGAGGAACTGGGTTGTACATCAAGAGAGTCCGATGGAGAGCCCGATGGAGAACAGGCTGGAAAGCCCCGTCCTCCCATCGCCGATATCTGGGGGTCTGCAGGGAGGCGGTGTTGGCACTGCTAGTGAGATGACGCCTACGAGAAAACCGGCTGAACGGTGGACAAGTGCTTCCTCGCGGCAAGGCGGCGGTGGTGGCGGCGGCACCAGCAGTGGTAATGAGATCAAGCGAAAGAGTGTGGCGCAGTCTGGAAAGTCTGGAACGAGTAAGGAGTCAGATGGGCCGCCTGCTTTTATATGAAGGAATAAATATTGTTTATTTGGCTAATATGGTAGGTGTTTTGTTCGACTTTATCATCGATACTAGGTAGATTTCAGTCTCGATGCAATAACACCTTGATGCCTGTTTCAACTGCGTTTGTCAATCGGTGCTCTGGCACATTCTACCCGTGGGTCTAACCATGGCTCCGCTGACCATGAAGCGGCTCCATGGTCCAGCAAATCGAATGATGTACAGCGTACAAAGTCTTCACGGTATATGGTCACACAGTTCAGATATCTGAACTTGTCGAGATGCATATGGCTATTAGTCCAGCTATCTTGTCTTCGCACCTGCGTAGCAACCAGAGACTGACGGGCGTATAATAAACATGCTTTCCGCGGTAGCCCATAGCCTCAACATCAGATCTCACTGGCACTGGCTCAGCAACTCTTTCACTTAACTGCCGTGGCCGGAGATGTGTATTTGCCGGCAATGCCAATATGACGGTCAGGCACGTGGGGAGGCTTATGCCTTGGAAATGTACTGGGCAGACCCCGATACAACCTCAAGCAGCCGGTTGCAGCGCGGGTGGAATGGCGGAGGAGCACATGCACCCATTCTAGAAGGGGATATCCGCCCCGCCCGAATGCCACCATCGTCGTCCATTGGGAGGGACCAAGGGCGGAAGACCCCGAGTGGGGGCTATGGGGGAAGAGGCCGAGAATGTCACCCCGGGATTTGCTGCGTGATCGATCGGGATATCAGGGCTGGCTCGGCACGACCCTTTGGGCAAGGCTTTCTATTGTTGTGATCGACATTGCGAGATGGAAACCCACGGAACAACGGGCGGTGCGGCAATTTTATTGTAGATGCACCTCTATCTACTGCCAAGTGCCCTGTGTCTTGGCCATCCCACCATGATCGCAAGCACAACTCCAAGTGTTGGTTAGGCATCATTTGTTCGTACACACGAGGGTAGATACGGGGATACTCAGTATCAAGGTAGTTGTATTATTCTATTCTATTATGGCATACTGTTCATTATCCACTTGTATTTCTATACTACTAGCAGTGTGTGCTTGTTAAAAGGAGTTAAACATGAAGTAATAATATTACTAGGTGGTGTAGCAATCGAGGTGGACTTGGGCTCCACTGGCAATGCAGGTCAGATTCGGCGAGCCAACCAGACTTTAAAGCTGCGGATGTGAAAATTGTGCAGTGTCAACTTCAGATCGTCTGAGGGGTTTCTTTGATCTTTTGACAGCTAGCAGGGCCCGAGAGTGTCTATAAGTCCCGATTCAACATGAGTTCTGCCCATACCGACCAGTCCATCTATCAAGCTCTTGACGCAACCATCCCATAAATCCGAGTGTTGACACTTCACCAAGGCTCTGAGGACTAGGAATTACAATATACCCTGAAGATGGTTTCTGTTATAAGGGCTAATATATATATAGGGCTTAATAATATTTAATGATAATCTTTAAAGGGGTTTAAGGGATCCTTAAAGTCTAAGGATCCTCCTTAAATATAAGTATTAAATTTTCACTATATATAATTTATTAAGTTATTAATACTTAAAGCTTTTAATAACTTAATAGGTTTATAAGGTTCATTGGTTGCTTAAATATATTCCATTATAACGCATAGCTTTTCCATATAATATTATCTCCTCCTTTTTTAAAGCTTAGCTTTAAGACTTCTTTTTAAGGCTTAAGGGTCTTAAGGTTTATTTAAATTTTATTAATAAAAAAAGATAATAAATTATTAAGCTCCTTTATTTTTAAAATATTTAAAGGGTTCTTAAATCCAGTCCTTTTTAGCTAGATAGCCTTTTTATTTAATAAGATACTTAACCTTCTTATTAGTTTTTATAAAGTTTTTAACTTTCTTAATTAAATATTTATTTTTAATAAGAAATACCTTTTATAAAATCTAATTAGGGTTAAGCTAGGCTTAAATATTAGCATAATAAGGTTTTATAAAGGATATATAAAAAGAATTATAAATTCTCTAGCCTTTAAATAGGGTTAGCTTAATAGCTATAAAGGAAATGATTTTAATAATTTAAAAAGGTTTTAATATTTTATAATTAAGCTTTTTAGCTGGTTATTAAGTTTAAATATAATAGGTATTAAGTATAATAAGCTAATTTTTAATAAAGGGAGGAGCGTTTATTTATTTAATATTCATATATTGCTTTATATAAATATAAATATATTTAAGATAGGTGGCAGCCTTGGTATATATTATAATTATTTAATAGGTGTAAACTTTATTAACTGGGTTAAGAGTATAAGAGCTTTTTTTAATTAATGATAGGTTATAGCTAGTTAAATAATATTTATAATTAATATAAAAAGGGGTAATTTTAATATTTATTAATAAGGAATTATTGTATATAAATTTTATTATTAATAATAGCTTTACTTAATTAGATATATTATAATTAATAAAGGATTGGAAATAAGCCTTTAAGGTTTAATTTAACTATTTTATTTATCTATTTATTTAAAGGTGGAAAGCTATATTTATATAGCTTTTAATATTAATAAGCTTTAGGAAATTAGATTAAAGTTTAACTATAAAATATGAATCTTTATTTAAGATTATATTTATAAGAATCTTATAAAAACATTAATATTCCTTAGTAAAGATATGAATTAAGTTATCGGTTTTCTTTTAATTCTTTTTAAGAAGGATAAAATAAGTTATCTTGGAGAATATATTTATAATAACTTAAATTAAATTATACCCTTTTAATAAAGGAAGATTTATAATAAAGTTTATTAAGATTAATTACTAAGGTTTATAATATAATTTTATAAGTTAAAGATATTTAAAAGGAGTATAGCGTAGGTTTTTATTTTTTTAATATTTTAAATAGCTGCGAATATATTCCTTAATTAAGTGTTTTAAGTTAGGCCATTAAAAATTCCGGGTTATAAGTTTCATTATTTTATTTATACTTATATATCTTATGATTATTAAGTTATATTTTAATTTTAAGATATCTTTATAAAGGTTTTTTAATATTTAAAAGTAGTTCTTTTAATATAACAACCTATCTTTAAAGGATAAATCCTTTTTAATATTAATTATTACCCTTACTTTTAAATAAGCGGGGTTTAATTCTATAGCCTCTTTAATTTTATTTATAAAGGCATTAGTTTACCTTATTATTAAGATGCTATTTAATCTTATAGGTATTAATAATAAGGATGTCTTTTGATTTGCTATTAAGATTTTATAAGGTTATATAAAATGTTTTTCTTATAAAATTATTATAATTAGCTAATCTTTACTCCCCCTTTTTTTAAGTTATATTTTTAGTAATTTAAAGAGGATATTAACCTTCCTATTAAGCTTTCTTAATTAATAATAAATAATAAATTAATATCTTATTAATATTTAAGCTTATTATATTTATCTTTAATTTAATATTTTTATTATTATAAAATAAATTAAGTTTTAATAATTTAAGTATACTTAAATTTAATGTTAGGCTTTTTTAAGATAATGTTTTTACTTTTTAAAATAATTTATAATAGTAAGGAGTTTTTTATTATAAATCTTATAGTTTATTTTTATAGGGATAAGCTTTTTAAAATGGAATATAATGGGGTATAATTTTCTATTAAATCTTTTTTAAAATATAATTAAGCTAAGGGTATAATTAAAGGTATTAGGTTTAATTTCCATTAAAAGTATAGGGTTATAATGTTTAAGGATTAATGTAAAGGTAAATGTGATTTTTAAGGCTTGGATTATATTTTTTATCTTTTATATTAATATTTATTATTTTAAGGGCTGGGCTTTTATAAAAGGTTTTATGATTTTAAAGAATTTATTAATAAAATGGTGATAAAAGTTAGTAAATCCTATAAATTATTATATATATTTAAAGTAAGAGGGTAATGATTAATTAAGGATATAATTAATCTTATTTTAAGTTAATATAATCTCTTTTTAAGTAATTATATTGCTAAGGAATTTAATTTCTTAAACATTTTATTTATATTTAATTAAAGTAATTATGAGGTTAAATTTAATAAGGCGTTGGAGGATTTCCTTAATTAATTTATTATATTTTTCTTATATTTTAGTATAAATAAGGATATTATTAAGGTAAATTAAGATGCCTTTATTTATAAGGTTTATAAAGATATGATTTATTATAATTTAGAAGGTAGCTAGGGTATTAATGAGATTTATAAGTATAATAATATATTTATAAAGGCTATATTTATATTTAAATGCGGTTTTAGCTTTATGGTTTAAGGCTATATAAATAAGGTTAAATCTTATCTTAAGGTTAAGCTTTATTATATATTAGGTATTTTAAAGGTAATCTTAAAGCTTTATAATAAGAGGTATTAAGTAATAAATAGGGATTATCTTATTATTAATATCCTTATAATTAATTATAAGCCTTAAAGAGTTATTAAGGTCCTTTTTTAGTATAAATAGGATGGAAGAGCTATATAAGGACTTAGAAGGCTAGATACGCCTTATCTTAAGGTTTTTTTATAGCTATTTTTTAAAGATATTTAACTTTAAGGCGCTTATAATATAAAGCGGTTTTTAAAAGGGCTTATAGCCTTTTTTAAAGTTAATATAATGATTTTATAATTAATAATTTAGTAGTTAAAAAGTAGCCTTTTTAGTTATAATTAAAAGGAATTCTTAAAATTATTTAAGGATTAAGTTTAAGGTTTCCGTAGTTATAAGCATAATAGCCTTAGCTATGTTTAATTAGTAATTCTTAAGGGTATATTTTTTATAATTATTAAAAGAAAAATAGATTTTATTTAGGTTATTTAAAAGTTTAATAAGATAATAAAATTTTATTTATTAAAAAGGGAAAATAGCATTAAATGTCTTATTTAAGGGGTTAACTTTATATAAAATATAAGTAAAGTAATATTAATACCTTAATAAGAGGTTAAGGATATAAATATATCTTATAATTTTATTATTAACTACCTTTATATTAAAGGTTATAAATAATTTAGGGTTTTTCTTTTTTTTTTAAGGAAGATATAATTTTATTATTATATTTAAGGAAAAAATAATGATAAATAATCTTATATTAAGGAATATATATATAAGATATTTTAAGTAATTTAATAACTAAAGGTTTATTATAATAATAGGATAAGGTTTTATTAAGGGTTAAATATTATTATAAATGGTATAAATTAACCTTAGAGTATTTTCGCATCTTTATATATTATTATTAATATCCTTTATTTCTTTAAATAAGGATTTTTTAAATTATTTAAGGGTGGCCTTTAAAATTTCCATAGTTATAAGGGCTGTAGTTTTAGCTTTTTTTACTTTTTATAAGTTGTTATTATTATTAGTATAATGTTTAAGTTAAGTAGTTATTATAAGGGTGGTATTAGTTATATGGCTTAAAGGCTAAGGGAGAGTTTTGCTATTAATATTTTTTTTAATGAAATAACTTAATGTTTAATAGTTATTTTATTTATATCGCTAGTATGCTTAGCAATCCTTTTTATGTTGATTGATATCCTTTTATTTTATATTCTTAAATGTTTTTTTATTAAAGCTTTATTTTTTCTTATCTTAAGGGGCTATATTAATAGAGTTAGATGGTAGTCCTTAAGGGGTTTTTAAGGATAAATTGAAGCTAAGGCGGTTATAATGATTAGGTTGGCTTAATTTTAAGTATCTTTAAATTAAATTAGGTCTGCCTTTTCTTAATAGCTTAGGGTTTAAAAGTATATTTTTATAAATTAATTTAGATTCTTATATTGCGATTAGGAAGTTTTTATTAGTTTTAGGGATTCCTCTTTATTGGGAATAGATTATTTTAATGATGTTATTAAGTAGTGATTAATAAATATAGGTTTGGAAGGTAGTATTTAATTATTATATGTTTTTATTTAAGGCCGTTAATTTAATTAAGTATTAAGTAATATCCTCGTTATATTTAAGGGTATATATTTTATAGGTTAAGGTATACTTTATTAAGATATTTATAAAGTGTTTTTGAAGTATGATAGAATAGGTAAATTATTAGTCCTTATTATTAGCATTCTTAATAGCGATAATATAGGATTAATGCTATATCCTTATCTTATTTATTAAAAGGGATCTTACTTAATTAATCTTATAGAGGTTATAAAGGAAGCTATTAATATAAATCTTTATATATAAGATTATAATTATAAATTAAGATTTAAATTTAAAGAGATTCTTTTTATTATAAGTAGAAGGGTAATTAAGATAGATTAGGTTAATAATAGCCGCTAGTTTTATTAGGTAGTAGATAGCTTAAAGGATAGGATTATCTTATCCTTAACCTTAATTATTATTTTTATTATTAGAGTTATTATAATGATGGGATGGGTTATAAGGTGATTTATAAGATAAGCTATATAAAGGGATTAACTTATTAAAATTTAAACTATCTAGGTTATTAGTAGGGTAATGTTGGGTAGGTAGGGTATTTTTAGGTTGAATGAATTTAGTGTGAGTAGCGTGGAATTATATATAGGCGGTGTTAGCGGCTTAATTAGTATAAGCCGCTAAGATGAAGGCGTTAGAAAGGGGGAATCCTTGGAGTTACGTCTTAAATATTAAGTATTTAGATAGAAGGATTATAAAGGTTAAAGCGGTTGATTGTTTTATAAGTGCCTGGGAAGCGGCTTATTGGTTGAGGCGGTTAATAATAGAATTAATATTAAGTCTTTATTAAGTGGTCTCCTAGTTGCAATATTTATTAATAGCGTCTTAAAGGAAGGTGTATATATTTTTTATTTATTAATAGCTTGCTTTATTAAGGTCTTTAGAGTGGATATATTATTTTATTAAAAGATTATTAATATAAGTTTTAATTTAAATAGTTTATAAGTTAATATTTTATTTAAATGTTTTAGTTTAGGTTATAAAGTATTATAAAGTATAAATAGCAGCGTCTTATTAGTAAATAGCTTCTTTAATATAGGTAATGGCTTGTTTATGTTATTTAGCGTTATTAATAAGGGTTATTATTATACTTTAGATTTTCTTTAAGAAGTTGGCGTTAACTTAATAAATATTTATCTGGAAGCGCTAGATTTATTGCTAGTTAGCTTTAATATTAACCTGATATATAAAGATTATAATATAATAGTTCTCTTATATATAAAAATATTAGTCCTTAAGAGTATTTAAGGCTAAATGATTAGCTAATTAATAATAACTTATATTATAAAAAAGGGCGATGATAGTATTATAAGAAGTATAAATATCGTAATAAATCTCCATTATCTAAGTAGGTGGATTTAGGATCTTAATCTTGTTAATTATAAGGTTTAAAGTATCCCTTATAATAATATCAAAGTCTTATAAGTTTTAGAAGATAAAGGTACCTTTTATCTTTAAGGAAAGGGGAGCTATTATTACCTTATAATTCTTTATAGGTTTAATGAAAGGAATGATGGGAATGGGAGGAGAAAGGATGCTGCGATAATATGGCGGGGGGAGAGGGGCTTATAGAGTAGAGTTAATAGACTTTAGGCGGCTATATCCGGAAGGGGTGACTATGAAATTAGTCCTAATTAATCTTATATTAGGGAGAGGAGAGGGTATAAGAGGTATAATAAGATAAGTATTAAGTATTTATACCGCGATAAAATAATATATAATTATTAGGTTTTAGGCTAAAGTTAAAGTCTTTCTTTTTTAAGATTAATGCGATACTTTCCTCTTAATTAAAGTAGGTTTAATAAAAATTATGGTAATTAGTTCTTATATAGGTACTTAAGGTTATACCTTTAGGGTTTCCCTAAGGCTATCCTCTTTATTATTAAAAAGGAAGAGGTTATTATAAGTTTAGGCTTATAGGAAGGTATTTAAGTGATGGAGGGATTAGGGCTGTTTTTATAGGGAAGCTATAATAATAATAAGGTTAATGATTTAACTATAGTATTAAAATAAGGGGTAGGAATAAAGTTTCTTTAAAGGTAAGTTAGGTAATTAATATTAAGTAATATAAGGTTTAAAGATTATTTATTATAAGGGTTAATATATATATAGGGCTTAATAATATTTAATGATAATCTTTAAGGGGGTTTAAGGGATTCTTAAGATTTAAAGATCCTCTTTAGATATAAGTGCTAGATTCTCGCTATATATAGTCTATTGAGTCGTTGATATCTAAGGCTCTTAATAGCTTGGTAGGTTTATAGGACCCGCTGGCTGCCTAAACGCGCTCCATTGCGGCGCGTAGCTCTTCCGTGTGATAGTTTCACTGGATGACCAACCTGAGTTTCATGCTCTCTCATATGTCTGGGGCTCAGGCACCGAGAGGGACAGTATCAACATTCACGGCCACCTGGTTCCAGTCACGCCGAATCTGGCCACGGTATTAAGACAGTTCCGCGCTCACCATCACGACTTTCTCCAGCTCCATTCGTTACCGCTATGGATTGATGCAGCCTGTATCAACCAAGCAGACATCGAGGAGCGATCCCAGCAGGTTCGTCTCATGGGAAGAATCTTCCGTCAGGCTTCCCGTGTTCTGCTCTGGATAGGCGAAGGGGACGAGCATTCTGATTACGCCTGTGACCGGATAAACGATGCGACATTCCGAGCTTCTTGCGTGGAGCTGAAGACCGGCTCGAAGGCACCCACCCTAGACGAACTCAGAGTCAGGGTTATCCTCGAAAGAAATCTCGAACAAAGGCGCTATTGGACAAGGACTTGGATCTTGCAAGAAATTGTGCTCGCGACTCAAGACCCCATCATGTTCTGCGGCTCCAGGCAGGTCTTCTGGTCGTGGTACATGCAGTGCAAGTGGGACCTGCCTAATTACACCCGGATCTCAGGCCCCAGCCCGACATTCGACTGGGAAACAGTCGAGAGAGAAGTGCCTTTCCATCAAGATATGGATGATTCACGCGTGACAAGTTCCATGTTTCATGGAGTCATGCGTTATATGTACCAGAAGAATGGTTCCATCGAACTAAATCATTCAGTATTCGCGAGCCTCCATCTTGGTGCCACAGACCCCCGGGATAATGTCTACGCAGTGCTGGGCCTGGTTCGACCACATGAAATGTACTTGGTGGATATTGACTACAAGAAGACTCCTGAGCGAGTGTTCAGAGACACCATGGCTGCGATATGGACTTCAGCTACAGGGGACTTGACCAGTAGCGGTATTGTCACTTTCAATTTCGGCCCATCGGATGAAGAGCTAGATTTGCCGTCATGGGTGCTCGACTTCTCGAGACCGACATTGGCGGACGAATGGCATGCTAGGTATCTTGGTCAAGGTCGGTGGAGGCCTCTGAATCGAGCGGAAATCCATATTGAAGACAACATCGTGACAGTAAAGGCTGTTAAATTCGACTCCATCGCAGAGATTATGGAGTTGGACTTCAGCCACGCAGGTAACAAAACCTTCAACCGCGGAAAGGGACTCATGGAAGTGGATATTGAACCACTCCAAAATATAGAAGCCATGGCAGAAAGAGGACGCCGAACTCCAATCCCGGCTTCAAGTCATCTGGCCCCTTTTTCGGTCCTGCGGGACAGGACTCCCACTTGGAGCCTACTGACGGACTGGAATGAGGACGATCTCTCGGATCCCGAGGTAGGCCCCAGAAGAGATGATGGATGGCAGCCCGGAGTGCCAAGAGACAGACAAAAACTGTGGGAGATTCTTCTGGGTCGGCAACAGATTCCCGAAGCTTGGAAGATGGCTTGTTCCCCGGAGCTGCGAAGCAATCTGCCAGCGCTGGAGGCTGCAGTCCTACGGCCTCTTCTTCTTGCTATCCGGAGAAAGCTTAATGAAAAAAAGGTTTTCTTATCACAGTCTGGATTCCTAGGTGTGGGTACCAAACATGTAGAGGCCGGTGATATCGTTATTCTCATCGGGGGGATGACGTGTATATATGTGGTACGGCCATTCCGGGACGGGTATCAGTTGGTGGGCTTTGCAAATGTGTCGGGTCTGATGAACTGGGACGACTTGGTTTGGGGTGCAGGCAGGTGGGAGAATTATTGGCTATAGCCATCATCATATAAATAATCTCTCATAAACCTACAAAGTATCCACAATAATTAATTATTATTACACTTTATATACATATATATATATACTAGACCTAACCATAACATGGATGAAGCAATTTAGGCTAATAATTTGCATGAGGAGAAGCTAAAGATATACTAAGAAGATGCTTAAGATCCCTGATAAGAAAGTCCTTACTTAAAGCCAGTTCATTGAATTCAAAATGTAAACGAGGAAATAATAAGGAAGAAAGAAGAAAGACTATAAAAAGGATTTACTAGGCAACCAAGAGTTGGAATCTATCTTTACAGATCCATCTACCGTAGCAACGTGACAGCTTTTGTGCTCGTGATAATACAACATCGGGGAACATTGCTCGTGGAGTTTCCGTCGTACATCCAAAAATGTAGGTGGGCAATTACCTCTGTGGATTCCTAGCAAGACGGCGTTTGGGCGATTCTTAGTTCAAGGCGCGATCGTGACCGCGAGAAAAGGGGGAAACAAGATTTTAACGCTGTAAGGTGTGTCTGTTCAGATAGAAAAGACTCGGAGTGCACGATTGTCCTTAATATCAAGAGAGAGGGTTCATCTGGGCTGCTTAGACCATGTTCACTTCATTCGGCCCAAAGTACTTCTTCACCGGGTCTTGGCGATTTGTCCTTGTACAAAGCGGCATAAAAGAATCCCTTTCAAGCAAGATTACCTATTCAACGTCAAAGCTCTCGTCCGCCGTAAATCCACACACAGCTAGAAGCGGAAATATGCTTCTACTCAGTCATCCTCTGGCGCATTGGCCTCCGCTATCAGGTCTTGCGGTTGCCAAGTAGGCTCTTGCGTCTTCTGACTCGGTGGTAAACGCGTATAGTGGCTGCGTGCAAGATCCGGCTTGTGGAGGGGTGACAGCCAAGCTCCTGTGCGACGTCGTGATGATGGAGTGCGACCTTGGAGCACCGGTGGTGGAGAGGCTGCAACACACATCGGGAATCCACGGGATGATGGTGAGTCAGCCGATCCTACCGTCACTGAAGCTATTGTAGTATAGTACATGGTTGTTGATCTTGAACACTGTCTTCTTAAGGTGGTGTAGAGAGATGGGGAGCTGTTGGTGGAAACTCCCCGAGAATGACGGACTCGTATTAGACTAGGCGGGAATTGAGATGCAGGAACGGTGATTGCCCTTCTCTTGTCCAGATTGCATATACCGCTATACTCGATGTGGCCCAAAAACTCCTGGCGGTTTTACCGCGGCGTGGTCCGGAGCAATAAACACCTTGGCCAAAGATCCACTCACACCGAATTGATGTCAAATACACACATCCCGTGCTACACATTCATGGCCTCCTGTCCAGAAACGGTGCAAGATTGGCCACCTAGGGCCTCGGCCTCGTCGGCATTCCTAGTCACACATCTGGACACATGGGACTTGGTCTGACTCGTCTGCGTGTGTCGATGCCTTCGTCGACAATGGCGTGTAGGATTGGATGTCAGGTCCTGGCAGACCTAACCAAGTTTTGTCTGTCTTTTTGTGTTGACACTCCGAGGTTTCGAAGGGAGGTGACGGTCGTGATGGATCCATTCGAGTAATTCCCTGTTGTCCAGATGATTTCCGATGCAATTCTGTTTCAGTGCTGAAATATTGGCCGTATTGAATGTAACTGCTGTGTCTTCACGTGGACACGATGAGCGGATTCCTCTCCTCAGAATGGTCATGACGGCCATGGATGTGCATGGCGACCTGGGCACCCACAGTCCTATATGAATGAGCTGCAACCACTGTTAGTTCATTACGCTCGTCCCCAGATCGAATTTCTCTACAAGCCGTCGATCCCTTTCTATCTGCTTGCTTTACTGGGTCAGGAGCATCTAGTTGCATGATGCTTATCCGCCTTGCTACTGTTTGTTTGAGCCTCGCCTCTCTGCTGGCTGCCATACCATTGCAACCGTCCATCCGCAGTGATAATGGAGTCTCCGGTGATGCGAACACTGCTTCTCTGAGCTGTGGCTCTCAGTACATCTCCTGCTGTACAGATGATTCCTCAGTGTGCAACTTGGCAAAGGGCTGGGACGGTGACTTGGGTAAGCCATCTCCCGGTGCTCCATGTCAAATTCACTGTTAATTTTGACTGTGCTCCCCCAGTTGGCGGCTCCGTTGACTTCGGAAATAAGACCAACCATGGCAAGGGAGCAAATTTAAACAGGCGGGACTTTGGTTTATGTCAAGGGAACAATAACATCGTCTTCTGCTGCGGGCCTCCCCCTTCTTACCAGGTATTTCTGCTCCTCCTCGGCAAAACAATACATCTACTGACCATGATGATCAGGTGGGAAGTATCAACATCAACATCAATATAAACCTCTGCGGCACAGTCAAACCCAAGCTCATACGGCGTGCCTCATGACAACGTTTTTCATGGGCGAATAATTCATGTTGATTCCATTTGTAAATAATATTTTCCAGACTTGAAGTTACATTCCTTCCAATCAGCATCTCACCTTGTCATTGTGGAAACTGTTTGTATTGAGACGAGAGTGGTTTCCTTCTTATTGGGATCATCCAATATTATTCAATGTCTTAAGTACTGCGTTGGTGAAGGGTATGAAGTATCTGGATGCCTATATATGTAGCTGATCACAGTTTGCGAATCGAACATGATTCTGAAAAGAGTCCCGCTTGGTTTAAGGAGGAAATCAGGGAGCATGAAGACAATTGCTAATAGCAACTGTAGGGGAGGATCGTCGCTGTAAGCCCAGTCGGTCTTTAGTTATTTCGAGACAATGGTCCACAGTACGACAGATCTCTAATAATGTCAGGTAACGGTGGCATGGGTAGAAGTCGCTGGGAGGCTTGGGATGGTATTGAAATCTAAAGACAGTGAAAGCTCAAGTCAGGGTGCACTGCAGGATCGTATACACTTGGTGGAATTCCAACATTATATTCAAAGCACGCATACCCTCTGCTTATCGCGCCTACCCTCACCTATACTGGACAGGTGGCCTCTTAGGCAGCTCAGGCTTCCAGTCCTCCTCCTCGCTGTCGCTACTATTGTCCAGATCCTCCTCTTCGGCCGCCTTCTTCGGGTTCTTCATGTACTTCTTGGACCAGCCGTCCCACGACTTGGCAGCCCTGCTCGTCGCCTCTCGCAGGTCCTCCGTGACCTTGCGGATCTGCCACTGTTCAGAGCATAGGTTTGTATTAGCTTATGCGTTACCAAGGGAAGAGGAGGAGAAGGAAGCATCGAATGGAACTTACAGCAACGTCGTTCTCCGCATCAGGCACCTCTCGGTGCTCCGGAGACCATCCCATGCTTGCTAGAACCTCGGCTTCGCCGGGCACATACCCGCCGGGGCTGGGGAATGCGTCCGGGTTGCGCTTGTGGCAGGCCTCCTCGACGTAGCGCCTCATCAGGTCCATGGCCGGGCTTGGCTGGAATACCATCTGGATCGTCTTGTCTTTGTCTTCATCTTTATGCTTGGCTCCTCCTCTTTCCCCCTTTTCATTCGTCTCGTGCCCGTCATTGCCTTCTCGCGCCTGGCCAGTCCCAGTGCTCCCGTCGACGGTGTGCGACCTGCGCAGCATCATTGCACCCTCGTGTTCCTGATAGGAGGGGAAGTCCCCCTGAGCAGGTCTCAACTTGTTCACGACCTTGTTCGCCGTCATCCAGGCGCTGGCGTTGACGGCCATCCACACCATGTTGACCTCGCTGAGCCCGCCAAAGACGGGGATGATGAGGTCGATGGTAAAGGTGATGGGAAGCAGCGCGGTCCCGATCCAGAAGTCCCGCTTGGTCCTGCTCTTGGTCCTGCTCAGCTCGCCCTTGACGTTGTGGAACATGTCGTCCGTTGATCGCGTGGACGGGCCCTCGGGGTGTATCAGGACGAGGCTCTTGACGGACTTGCGCGGCACGCGCGAGAGGAAGGTCACGTCCGAGGGCTTGATTATGCTCAGGACCCAGACGGCCCCCCGGATGGACGCGCTCTGGATCCCGCCCAGGGACACGACCCTGCCGTTGTACGTCTTTGCTTTCCTGACCTCCTGCTGCCACCGACGCACGGCTTTGTCCCGCTTGCGCTCCTTGATGTTCTTATCGGCTGGCTTCAGCAGGTCTGACGCTGGCGGCATATACAGCATATATCGCTGTGGAACATCCTGGAGGACTCCGTTTTTGAGCGGTTGAGGCAGGGGGATCATGTACGCCATGACCCGTGTCGGGTTCCGCGAGTACTGAAGGTCTGGAAGTGCGCCTGACATTTGTTGGGTGTCTTGGGGTGCTGCAGCAAACGAAACCTGCTTGGGCTGTGGCCGAACTGGGGCGGTTGCTCGGTAGTCTTCCTGGCCCCGATGATCCCACTCTGCCTGAAGCCTCCTTGCAAGTTCCTCGTCTTCAGCCGCCGACGGCGCCGACGGCCCTGGCCCCGCCGCATTGGCTATTGTGTGAACATGTCCTGCCCGGCTTCGTTGTTCATCCTCCCACTCGGTCTGTAGCTTTCTCGCAAGCTTCTCATCGTCGGCTGTCGACGGCAGATGCTCTTCGAACCTGGACATTATGTCGTAGTTTGTGGGCAACGGGACTTATTTTGGAATAAGAGAAGTTGCAAAGTTACTAGTTTATTGAGACATAACGAGACATAGTTATGCATGTTAAATAATGAGGCAGGGTCATTCCTCACTTCCTTTTAAACTCGTTGTGTGTGTCACTCGGCACTGCCTCGTTCGTCAGCGCATTCGTCAACCTTTCTCGGCGGGTGGCGGTTCACGGCTTTGCCAAGTAATCATGCTGTCAAGGCGCTGTGCTGTACACACGCCCTAGGCAGCTCCCTGTCGGCTAGTTTCTTGGACGCAGCCATCATTCAATATATCAACGGCAGGCTAGGTGAGCTTGTTGCAATAGGCGCGATCCTGCTTCTCACCTGGTCCGCATCGTATGTTTCGATTTATTCCACTTCGCCCAAGCGTCCATACGTCGAGGCTGTGCTTGCTTGGCGGCTATTTTTGTAGTGCTCTCGGAACCTGTGACGCGCAACGTGAGATATTGGAAAACAGAAGAATAGGCTGGCATGGGCCAAAGGCAGAAGAGCGACAGCCTAGTACGGAACTCTAGGTGGTAGACATTGACGTGTGTCACATAAGGCTTGTAAATGCCGCCACCACGTTAACATGGGTCAGCGAGGGCGGCGGTTCCTATTCGTCGATGCACACCAAAGGTTAAAGGCAGCGGCCGGAGAGGCCCTGTGGTTGGCGTGGTAGGCGCGGTTGGCGCGGTGCCGACCTGACTCGGCTGTCGAGTATGGGCACCGGAATTGAGAATGACCGTATCGTCAGAGGAGCTCAACCCGGCGGGATCTGGAGACCTCGGGCGGCTGATCGCCTTCTCAAGCTCCCGATTTTTGGGACCGATCCGGGCCGCCGTTCTCGGTGTTCTCGGCATTCGTCCGGGTCCGGGTCCGAACCAGTCCAATCCAGCGATCCTGTCACCACACAAAGTTCCCCGGCGACCTTCTTTTACTCTTCTTGATTGTCCGCGGCCCGAAAAGCGGTAAGGGGAAGGCAGGTAGGTAGATAGGACATAAAAAAGCAAAAGAGGGGGGGAGGGGTGATAGACGACTGGCAAGGGATATATGTGCTTCCGTTGTTTCCGCGCAAATTTCATTATGACAACAATGTCCTTCCTTCCTTGCTTCCTTCCGGTCCCCTCTCAACCGTCGTTGCGCACGCAAAGGCAACGTGCTACCTCGCACCCTCCACTCGCAGTCCCATGCAGGCTTCAGCGCAACAGCCCGAAAAAGCACGACGCCCGGGCCGCCACAAGCCAGCATGACACATGATACATGACTCCTTTCGCAATACAGACACCTAACCATCAAATGCAGTTGCTCTCCTTTCTGTCTTCCTCTTTCTTCTAATCCTGGGAAACCGCTCCAAAGTCGTTGAAATTCGCCGTCAGACTCCATCCCGTCATTCACGTCGCATGGTTGAAGTGGTATCGTCGAGGTGGGAGGTTGCGCAGCTGTCCCTCACAGTTACAGCGTCGTGTGGCCGTCATCACGGCCGCCCCACACAGCCCGGAGATGTTGGCCTCCCCAAGCTACCAAGGACACGGCCCACATTAGGCCTCCTTCTTCGCAGCGGTCTTGGAGTCCTGGCCACCCTCTTTCTGGGCCTCCGAGCTGGAGGTGCCATCAGTGCCGGCGCCGCTCCCGCTCGCCTTCTGGTTCAGATCGAATTTGGGGTCGAGTTTCTCGGGGGTGACGGGGCTGCCTATGACCTCGTGGGCATTGTCATCGGTGGACGTGGATTTCTTGGAAACCTGGCTTGCCAGGTCCTTGTCCTCTTCAGAGTTGTCGAACATCTCGGTATCGTCTGAGTCGGTCAGCACTTCCGTGCCATCGCCGAGGAAGATTATTCGGCCGCGGTAACCGCCAATGCCAAAAGACTTGCCCTTGTTAGAAGACTCGTTGTCGTAGTCATTGCCACTGTCATTGTCATCAAAGCTGTGGTGGACACCGGGGCCTCGAAACTCGGCTGTTTAATCAGGTGTAACTGTTAGTTCGATGCTCGTCTCAACGTCAGGTATGCCACACCGCAGGGAGCTGCAGGGACAACAAGGGACACCTATGCCTTCTATGGCAGTTGCGTACCGTACTCGGGAGGAGCGCAGGGTCCATCGCCATTGCCGACCCGTTTAGCGACCTCGTCATACCATTCCTCCTTGGTTCGGCCCCGCAGGAAACCGATTATGATCATGGTCATATTGTCACAGCCAACTCCGCCAGTCTCCGAGTTAGAGGCCAGGCAGTTGTCCATCATGTTCTCGCAGATCTTGTCCAGGTCTTGCTTGGCAGCGATGCCACGGCGCACAAACTCGGTGACGGCTTGGGAGGACTGGCAATCCCAGATACCTGCAGTTGGTGACTCGCGTTAGCATGCGTGACCACGGCGGGCCAGACCAAGGTGAAGCCGAACGTACCGTCACATGCGATCACCAGGAACTCATCGTCGTCAGAGAGGTCATGTACCACAACGTCGGGGTAGGCGGTCACGATCTGTTGCTCGGGAGCAAGCTCGGCGCTCTTCTTGAACTCGAAGTCGCCGATGGCTCTGGAAAGAGCGAGGTTTCCGTTGACCCGTCCAAAGTCGACAAAGCCACCAGCGGCGGTAATTCTTGCCTTCTCGCCTGGAAACAGAAAGGTCAGTAAAACATGTGCGTCTGTGGCGCAGCGCGCTGGATCAAAAATGAAGGTAGCACACCTTCATTTTGGGGCTTGTGGTCGAAGGACAGCGGCTTCGCGCGGCCCTTGACACCCAAAACACTCCTGGAATCTCCGGCATTTGCCTGTTGGGCACATCAGGTCAGCTTGAGAAAGCCCCGGGATGAAAAATGACAGGGTGGCACAAACAACGTAGATTTTATCGTCAGTGAGGAGACCGACACAGGCTGTGCAGCCAGAAACCTCCTCCTCATATTTGGGGTCTGCTCCGAGAAAACAAAAAGCATTTGTCAGCCACGTGCGCACTCATGGAGTCGGACAAGTCAGATCAGCCGTACCGTTGAGTATTGCGCGGTCGGTGGCGAGGAAGCCGTCCTTGAGCGCCTGCTCGTAGTTGCCCGCCTTGAACGTATCCTGCTTTGCGATGATGTTGTGGATGTTCTCGCCTGTGAAGAGGGCGACCTTGTCGCCGCCGTGACCGTCGAAAACGCCGAAGAAGGACAGCCTTTGGGGGTGGTTCTTGGAGGCTTCGGTGTTGGAGGCGAGGAGATCTAGGACGGTGGTGTGGGCATCCTCCATGCTGATGCGCCAACCTTGCATGGCGGACACGCCGTAGATGAGCCTGTTGTCCTGGCCATTGTCGGATGTCTAGAGAAGGGCGAAATCACGATTGTCAGCAAGGGGCGAGAGTCAGAAATGGGCTGAGGGGGCTGCGAGGAAGCTTGGGGAGGATTCAGGAGAAGACAGGGTCGTGGGATCGGTCGGTAGGACATGGGAATTTTCCACGAGGGCCGGTGGGATACAGATGAAGTTGTCGCCCCAACCGCATCATCAAACGAGGGCCGTGGCAGACGTCACGGCGGCTAAATTGGAGCTGCGCGATCGCCGACCATCGGCCCATATTGGCAGGCAGAGGACATGACTGGGCTGGGCTGGACAGGACTGGACCGGATGGAGTCCAACGACGTTGGGAGTCGGGGGAGCTGGGATCGCAGGCTTGGGATCGGCTGGCTCTGGGGGCGCGGACTAACTGACCTTCTCGACAACGGGCTCACTGAGAGTCTGACCCATGGCGCGCGAGACGTTCTGGGCGGGTGTGGACAGGCGGTGGAGGGTGAGGACGAGGGTGGTGGTGTTGGATGTTGAGGCAGGGCGAGGCGGAGGCAGAAGGTGGAGGTGGAGGTAGGAGCGGGAGGAGGCAAGGCGCAAGGCAAGGCAAGGCAGTGCAGGGCAAGACGAGACGAGGCGAGGCGAAGGGGGCAGGCAAGGCGAGGCGAGCCCAGGTGAGGTGAGGTTTAGGTGAGGTCGGCTTGGGGGTGGATGTGGCGGATGTGGATTGTGATTTTTTGGCAGCAGCAGAGGCTACCGCGGGGTACAGGGAAGAGGAGGGAGGGATGTGGATGGAATTGGAATGGGATTGTGAGAGTTGATAGTGACCAAACGCCGCAAGGTCAGAGTTTTCCCCTTTCTTTGCCCGTCCCGTCAGGATGGATGGGCCAGATGGGCCAGAACTAGAAGGGCCAGGCCAGAGTGAGGGGTGGGCGGGCAGTCAGTGGTAGGGCAGACACTACGTGGGAGGTACTGCTGGTAACCAGCTGGTCTCGACAGACAGGACAAGGAGGTCAAGGTTCAAGGTCAAGCAACAAAAGCAACAATGACAATGACGTTAGGGGCCTAGAATGTTTCGAGCTGCACCTGGGATTGGCCTCTCCGTAATCACTCAGTACTGCGCCTGTGTATGTATGCCAGCAGTACTCCAGGCGGTCCAGGCGGCTTGAATTTGGGACTGGAGGCACCTGGGAAGGTATCGAGCAATACCTACAGCAGAGCGGGGTACCTGGCCTGGCCCGAATGCGGGCTAGCATCAGAGCCACTGGACGCATGCACCACCGAGGCAGAGCAGGAGGAGCTATGGTCACCCTCAGCACTGACTGAATGGCCCGTGCTTGCTCCCGAGCCCACAGCAGCTGTGGGGCTTCTGGGGGCTGGACCCTTGGCTTTTGCTTCCTTCCTTCCTGCCTGCTTGTACTTGTATGCGGTAGCATCAGAGTCAAATGACGTATTGGCACCATGGACCTCTGTTTAAGAACACGGCACCGTACAGCACCGCAGCACTGCATTTGGTGGGCGAGCACATGATGCATATTATGTAAAATCAACACTTCCTCTTCACCTCCTATCAGAAGGTAACCCCGTGAGGCATTTGCAATATTGGGAATGAGGTCCGCCAGCCGTTTTATGGCATAGAAGAATGCTTCATACACAGGCAGGCTAATTCTCCGAGTTGTGTTCCTCGAGAAGCCGGCCCTTGAACCTCTACCGGGATGATACTGATGTAGGCTTCGCACTATGAAGTCTGACGTGGATCATATGAGAGCTTTGTATAAGTCTGCCGTCAACCCAGCAGTCTACCTAGGTACGTTTAAAACATGAAACACAGCTGGCTCCGGTGATAGTCACTGTGGGGTTGGCCGGCCCATCGCTCCGAATGGTCACCGCCATCGGCAAGCTGCCCTCCGGCGCAGACACCGACCGAGGACAATGACCAGCAGACTTGACACAAGTTCCCTGTCACAGAATTTATGCTGGTGGTAGGTTGCATTCCATAGTGAGCATCTCCTCTCATCCACCAAGACTCTTCATCTGTCAGTTTTAATGGTCCACCTGGAAGAGCATCGTGTGGGCCAATCTTGAAAGCAAACATTTCGCCCACCGTCCCGATCCGGGACTTGCGGCCGTTCAGCTCATAATTCCCACCCGCCCTTCTTGTGCTCGCCCCTGACCAGACACAACTCGGGCGAGGCCTTCACCAACACCTGCTGCATCAGCAATGGCTGAGAAGGAGACCCCGAACCCCATGGAGGGCCTGCCTGAGCCCCCAGCCGTCTCCGTCAAGACCCTCGCCGTCACGGGTATCATGGTCGATGTCTACGGCCTCGAGGAGCTGCCCCCGAGCCTCACCCATGTCTCGGTCCTCTGGTTGCACAACCCTCGTCTTGGCACCAAGGCGAGAATGGCCCCCATGGCCCAGCGCGCCGTGAGCGAGTACAACGCCACGAGGCAGGCTGCGAGCACTCGGGGCCTGATAGCTGCTGCGTTCGGTAAGAAGTCTCCTGGGTAGATGCCCACACCACACACCCCACTGGTACCCATGGGCCGGACTTGTTTTTGACTGACATGACGACCCCAGACCAACGCAACCACGGCACCCGCGAGGTCTACCCCCTCTCCAACCAGTCCTGGAACAAAGGGAACCCATTCCACGCTCAGGACATGGTGGGCATCATCTCCGGCACCGTCGTCGACACCAGCCTCCTCATCGACACCCTGCCGGGCTACCTCTTCCTCGAGTCGTGCCCGTCCCCTCCCGCCTTCGACCAGCACGTCTGCCTGGGCGTCTCGCTCGGCGGCCACTCGACGTGGCAGGCCCTCTTCGCCGAGCCCCGCATCTCCGCCGGCGTCAGCATCATCGGCTGCCCGGACTTCCAGCTCCTGATGAAGGACCGCGCCCGCCTCTCCAAGCTGCCCACCTACGACAAGTCCACCGGCGGCGCGGGCTTCCTCGGGAGTCGTGACTTTCCCCCTGGCCTTGTCGCCCAGTGCGCCCGCTTCGACCCCAAGGGGATTCTGTTTGGGGCCGACGAGATAGTCGAGTCGCCGTCCGAGGCGCAGCAGGCCAGGCTCAGGCCCATCCTGGATGCTCACGTCCGGGGGAAGAAACTCCTCATGTGCACTGGCGGGGCCGACAAACTTGTTCCGTGGCGGTGCTCTGAGCCTTTTACCAAGTTCTTCACTGGCGCCGCTGAGGGCTGGTACAAGGATTCCGGCCTGGCTGCCGACAACAGGGTGTACCCGGGCATCGGTCATGAGTGTAGCCCTGAGATGGTGGTCGACGCCGTTCACTTTGTGTGTGAGGTGGTGCAGAGTGCAGGTACTGGGGGTGCGGCCGTGTCGAAGATCTGACGGGCCTGAAATACCTAGCAGGCGTGCAAGCGTGGTTCGGACTGTCCTGCATCCAACTTCGCGATGCCTAAGCAATCTCCGGACCGTGGTTCGTCTCTTGCGGGCCGGGTATGAGCCTGTCAGAAAGAGAATACGATCCGAAATGGCTTCGAAAGCACTGTATTGCGAGATTCACTGCACATACCTGAGAAAAAAATCTAGATTCTCATCACCACGGCAGTAAGGGGGGCGGGCATTGTAAAAGTGGAAGGAGGATATGAAAAGAAAGCCTGCATACCACTCCCACAATATCATGTGTCCCATGCTGGCATATATGCCGAGGTATCTTTATGCTTTAGTAGATCGTCCAAGATAAAACCAGAAGACGGCCGGACTGCCTCGGACGTGCATTCTCACCTTCAATCTGCGTGTGTGTCTCCCTGTCATACATGAAATAGTTCTCAGAATCTCGACCTGAGTTCGGTCGATGGCCAGGGTCCTGAGCGTCTTGAGGCGAGTATGAGACTCGCTGTTGATCTTGACAGTTAAATACTGTGTGCTGGAGTGCCCATTTGGACCGGAGGCCTTACTCAGGCCTTTTCAATCTCAGACCTGTGTGCTTAATTTGGGTCATCGGGCGATCATCTAGTTTGAACGGTCTATCATACAGAGTTTCCTTGACCCCGAACTTCAGGCCACCGGGGGCTCTTTCTTCTGGAAAAGACCCTAGCCACTCAGACTTGCTCGGAAGAATTTGAAGCTTGTATCTTACTGGAATTAAACTGTAGCTCTCATCCTCGAAGTGAATTCCAGCAGTCATGTGTCTGATGATCAGTCATATTCACAAGGCATTGCCTAAAGTCTTTAACTTCATCGTGCCATCTAAAACGAGAAACGATGAGCTCCTTATAAAGCTAAGCCAATGAATAGGGTCTACTGGTCTTTGCCTCTTAATACCCTCGACATGATCAAACGTTATCGACATTGAGAATTGTTCCTGAGCCAATCAAGACTGTTGCTACGCTACATTTAAACACGTCTCTCTGTCTTGATAGTGAGGACCGCTTGTGGTTTTATCTTCCAGACCACCATAAGATTCAAATTTTCCCCTGAGAATCATTACGCTGTGAGGACCCCGGCTGTCAACGTCATTTCTTGTTGAGACAAATTAACGGAGAGCTGCAATTGGACTTGGAGAAAAAACATCATCTCATTCTACTACCTCAAGCCGCCGGCTAGCCTGTCTAGTCTAGGATCTATCAAAACGAGCATCAGACAAAAGTTGTACAAGGACATAATAGCTTCAGTCTCGGCCCCAAGGTCTCGCTCCCCCTTCGACGAGGATTTCCTCGCCGTCCTCGAGCAGTTTTGTAGCGATGCCAGTCCGCTGCCTCTCATCTTCACTTGTGAATAGCCTCTGAGATACACCCCAAAGGTTCCTGCGCATTCTCTTCGTCTTGAGAATATCCGACTGACCCTGAGGATCTTTGATCCACTCATTAACCGCATCCTCCTCCTGGTCGACTACCTCCGGGATGCCTGGAGGGTTGATACCGATGAAGTTGACCTTTTCCAATGGAAAAACTATGGCATTGCAGTGCGCTTCAACGAGACGGCGGCGCTTGAATGCATGAGAGACGATGGTGAGAGAGCTGGGCCATCGGGAGGTGCTGCGCCAGAATTGAATCATGCTGAAGAGGATGTTTTGGTAGCTGTCCATTGCGCGTTCCTCGCATTCAATGCGTGGATGAAGGGGGATGGGAGACAATGGGTGTGAGTGAGTGGCAATGGGTGATGGCGCAGGCAGTGAGTCGAGGAGGCCCCAGTATGTGTTTGCGGCAGCGACATTGGCATAGCTGCGGGCCTCCGAGAGGGAGGTCGATGCAACAGTTGGACCACTGGAAAAGGTTAGCATTTTTAGGGGAGCTAGGGTTACACATCGATCCCAGGACTCACCCTGAGACTATCAGCATGGCCTGGTCGTCCTCACCTAGGACCTTCAGGCCTGCCTTGATATGTGCTGTGTATGTCGGCGTTTCACCCCTCTTCCAGTCTTCAATAATCCATTCTGACTCGTCCTTACCATTCGAGGGCCCTCCTGTCCAGATCGCATGGCCACAAACGAGAATGAGGTGGCTTGGCGGCTGCATGCTCATGGTGTGTTGCCAACGGCTTGGTCAAAAGAAAGCACAGGTCGCAAGAGGCAGTGCTTGTTTGTTGAGTCAAATGAACGTGGCCAATCAGGATGGATCATGTGACAGGGTGCAAGAATGGGCCTTCGATGCGCCATGCTCAATGATACGGGAAAAGTTGTTGTGCCTCGGCCCCCAGCAAAGAATCAGGGCTCATTTTTGATCCCGAAGCCATCGCAATACGTCAGAGACCAGATATAAACTTCCAGCCACGACCACCGGCCCGCCCTTATCCAGGGCCAAGTCCAGGGTCTTGCTGAGACTCGCAGTGTCATCGTGGCTTTCGAAGGTGACGGCGCCGCATTGACTTGCAGCATCTAGAATTGCCTTCGGCTCTTGAGGCCTGACCCAAGGCATGCCGTCCACAGGTCCAAAGCGCACGGCTGTGGCAAGGTCGTCTGGTTGAATTATGACCTCCAGAATCCCACTCACATCTTTTCCTTGAGAGGCAGCAAGTACCCATGTGATCGGCCGTCCACCTGAGCGTAGCTGTTTGTTGACGTAGGCGGCCAGTACCTCGGCGGACTGGACGTTGTGTGCGCCATCGAGCAGGACTTCCCTCCCGTGAGGCGGTATCGGAGCCCTCTGGAGCCTTCCTGGCAGTCGGGTCTGTTGTATGGTGGCCATCCACCGGTCGAGGGTCACGTCCTCGTCGGGACATGCTCGTCGGAAAGCCTCCAAAGCGCTGGCAATGTTCTGTATCTGATGAGGTTCAAAGCCTGCCTGGGAGAGCGAGGCCCTCAGACTCGACATCTCAGACGGGAAGACGGCCTCGGCCCCGACAGCCTTGGCGTGGTCCTTGATGACCTGCAGAACAGAGGGTTCGTTACTCTGGTCGACGATGCAAGGGACGTTTTCCCGCATGATGCCGGCCTTTGTGCGGGCGATCTCCTGGATGGTGTCCCCCAGCAGGAACTGGTGGTCGAGGCCTATCTTGGCGACGACGGTGACGGCCTTGTGCTTCAGGGCGTTGGTGGCATCCAGTGAGCCGCCCATGCCGACTTCGATGACGCCGAACTCGACCTTCTCGCGCTCCATAATCTCGAAGGCGGTGGCAGTCAGCAGCTCGAACTCGCTCGCGCCGATGCTGTCCCTGCGGTCCCTCTCCTTGACCAGCCGCTCGGTGTCGAGGAACAGCGTCTCAGACACGGGCTCCTCGTTGATAGTAATGCAGTCCCAGCGGTCGATGAAGTGTGGCGAGTTAAAGCGTGCGCAGGAGCGGCCGCTCGCGTGCAGCATGGCAGAGAGATAGGCGCATGTCGAGCCTTTGCCATTGGTGCCGGCGACGTGGATGGCCTTCCATGACTGGGGAGTGTGTTGCAGGAGGCGTGTTATGCGGGACAGGCCGAGCTCGATCATGTTGGGGGGCCTGATCTTGTTTCTTCTGCAGTGATGTCTTTCTACGAGGAAGTGGTTGCAACCGCCCAAGGCTGATATATGTGTTGTGACACAGAGCTGTGCACTGGCCAGTGTCCAATGCCCGTTCCACGATTTGTAACCGACGGGCGGATGAGTCCTTTCGCCGATGAGGGAGAACAGGAGGGTGGAGGGCAATTAATATTCACGGGCGAAAGGTGGAGAGAGTGGTATCACGGCATGGTGGATGCAATATATAATCTCACGAGCAGGCGAGGTAGATTACTCTCTGCGTGGGAGCAGTATCTTTGCTACAGTCCGAATCTTTATCTCCCATGCTGACAGTCATGAGTAGTCCAGCTCGGTGCTCACTGTTCACAGTGCTCAGTGAGCAGGCAAAAATGACTGACCAGGGTCAGACGCACGGGCTGGACAAAGCCTGGGGTCGCTTGTGCCGTGTGTTAGGTTCTTGGCTTTGATGTGCACCTGTGACACTAACAGCGGAAAACTTGGCAGGACAACCTCGTCGTACCGTCCGTTGCCCGTTGCCCGTTGGCCCCCTGGGGCCCCCATGCGCCTGCTTGCGCTATGCGTTATGCTCCTCCAATGCTCTCTCTTGTCCCTGCCGCCCCAGTCCACTCGAACCGCCTTCCTTCTCTTCGCCCGCCTTCCCGCTCTCCCGCCCCCCACCCAACCACCTGCACCTTGCACTCGCACTTGCACTCGCGCTTGCCTTCGCACCTTGCACCTTGCACTCGCACTTGCACTCGCGCTTGCCTTCGCACCTTGCACCTCGCGCATTCATCCCTCGACAAACCCTCGTTTTCATCCATCCGTAATCCTTTCAACCCTCACTTCTTCGCATCGCCTCGCGACCAGAAGAGAGGTGCCCATCACGCCGCTCATTCCTCCTCTCCCCTCCACCCCAGCCTGCGCAGTATAGCCACAGTCTGCACTGCCCCCTCATCATTTGGCAGTGACCTCGGTTCACCGTTGTTGAAGGTCTTTCGCTGCTGCTGCACCTTGTTCTTCTCGTGGCGCGTTTCGACGCCGGTTCGCCCTGATTTTTACCCCCCTTACCTTTTTTCCTCGCAGCCCCTTGGACTGGACGCTCGGGCAGCCTTACCCTTTACCCTTGGATCTCGGAGCCGAACCAACATCGACAACAGTCATCCGCCATCGTCACCATGGGTTTGCCGTGAGTATAACAACCACCCTCCTCTATTAGCATCACCACCGTTACACCTTGCTTGCCGTCGCAACTCCTGAGCGGGATCCGCCCGGCGACGCGGACCCGTTGCGCTCGGCCGCCCTAGCAGCAATCCACCACGCGCCACCCCATGCACGCATCGAAATCAGGCCAGCCGCATCGCGAATGCGGGCAACGCTGATTGTCGGCGATCATTACCGCATCTGCAATCATCTCTACTGCTCTGCGCTTCTGCTGACTTTGCCCTTCCACTCTCCAGTCTGTATCGTGCGCCTGTCGACTCCGATCTCAAGGCCAAGGTTCCCAAGGATCCTCCAACTCGCGCTCGGTCCACCATCCGTCGCCCTCGTCGAAGCCTCAACGATCCCAGCTCTCGATCTGCCTCGACAAGTGCACATTACTACAGCCGTCGCACCGGTCCCGGTCCCCGCGCTCGCATTATTTCGCCACCCTCTGCCGAGTCACCATGGACCCCATGGGACAACGTCGAGCCTGCCGCTGCTGAGCCTCACGCGGCTTCGCGGTCTGCGACCCGTAGGCCAGGCGCGTCCGACCCCCTGTACCTGGTGCGGGACAGCACCACCCAGGACCATACTGGCCGGCGTGAACCAGTCCTGCGCGAGGTCATCACCCGCAATGGTCCTATGAGCCAGGAAGTCGTGCGATACTTCGGGCAGCACATGGCCAGACTGTACGCCGACACGAGCTCCAGAGGTGGCCAAGACTGGGATGAGACCCCCCCTGCTGCCGACGACCGAGAACGTGCCTCTGCCTCTCCCGACGATGAGCCTCTACTTTTGGAGGGAGACGAGTTCAACCAAGTAAGCGGTCTTGTTCTCACCAACACACACCTGCTTTGAACCCCAGGGCGCCTCGCTCAACGAAGAGCGCATGCCCTTCATTATGCCACGCTTGCACCGACCGTTCTTGCTATCTTTCGAGTCGTGCATCTTCTCTAACCTTTTTTACCCAGCGGCCGACCAGCTTCGTTCGTGAGTCTGTGGCAAGACCAAGAAGCGACAGGGATGCCAGAGCTCGAACAGACTTTCTGCATCGTCAGAACGAGCGGCTTATCGTGATGAGGCACACACTCAGGGCCCAGGAGCTTTCGGCCATGCGGGAAGGGCGTGAAGCCCGCGCAAGGCGCTCAACCCCTGGCGATGCCACGCTTGAGGCCCGCTTCGACGGACTGGGTGACCGTAACAGGAGCCTTAGTCCCGAGGGCGACGGTGTCTGGGACACGCTCCTCAGCTCCATCACCCCTGACCCCCAGCCGCCCAGCGTGGGTACGTCGTTCGCGTCCACGTCGGCAGCGACTTCTCAGCCCAGCACCGCGTCTGGCGCCAACAGCGCCAATTCGTCGCGCACATCCCTTGCCGACGGGCCCGACGGGTCCTACTCGGCCGAGGTGATCGGATTCGCCGATGCATGCGAGTCCGGCGGTGACAATTCCGACACTGAGGGGGACGAGGAGGAGGAGGCGCGGGAGAACATTCTTAGACGCTTTGGACGGTCTCACGGAGATATGGCTGAGCGCGATGACGATGACATTGAGGTGTTTGGGGGCGTCGAGTCCATGCAGCGCATTGTACGGAACCTTGCCAGGCGCGAGGACATTCCCGACGAGTGGTGGGCCGAAGCGGGGCTCAGTCGCACGCTGGGCAGGGAGGGCTCTTGAGGAGATGGCGAGGGATCGCCAACTTGCGTGGGGCCGAAGGCGAAGCACCGGATTCGGGTGCTTGCACAACTACCATGACCGAGCTCTTGGTTGAGTCTACGGATGGGTTTGTGCTCCACAGTCAATTTACGAAGTTACGGTTTACGGAATTGGAAGGGGAAAAACAGATGATACGAGGCCCCTCTGGGCAGAGTGTAATGTGTGAATCGGTCTAAGCTGTTGGCGATCGGCAGAAAAGGCGAGACCTCGTCCACCAGGGGGTTTGATGATATTGGTAGCTCCCTCGAGAGCAGTCGCCGCCCATCTTGCGCTGGCTTTCAACCTGTACGAATAAGTGACGCGATGCTGGTCGGCCCGCAGATGGGCAGACCCCGCCATCAGCCGTCATAAGGAATTGACTTCGTATTGTGCGTGTATCCGTGGAGTGACTGGTTCTCAGCAGTGCAAGCGAATGAGTGGGTGAGTGGCGAGTCGCGACTCGCCAGACTTTCTTGGTGCAGAGGCGCGCCGCGCCCGCGTGTCAGCGTGTCAGGGTGCGTGAGCCGGTCCCGCCTACGAATCGCCGGGAGGGGCGAGGATTGGTGGGGGACGCGGGCGGATAAGAACATGTCTCTGCGAACTATGTACGTGCATATTGACTGTGTCCCAATCGACGTGGAGAGGCTTTTGGCTTCCAGCCTTATTAGACTGATAATGGTAATGGGCCAGGGACAATCTTGGTCTGTGCCGAGTGGAAGCCTCGGTGAGCAGGGGTCACGGTCATGGATTCGGCTTGGATCACGACTTCGCGCGCGTCTGACGCGTGACTCTCTTAGAGACGGAAAGGGAAGCTCGCGAATTTTATCCCGTTGGCGCGCGAGGCAGCTTGTTGCGGTAGAGTGATAAATGCAGCGTGCGTGTGTTTCCACGATATGCGAGCCTGCATATAATAGAACGAAGCGTTTGCCCATGTCCACTCGCCCAAGACCATGTCTCAAAGTGCTGGGTTTACCGTGCACCTGCAGATACTAGGTGCCAATTCGCACCCTGATGCTGCTTTCGCCTACGGCCTAGCAAGAGAAATAGCCTCCCTATTGAATCCAGCCTTATCCTAGGTTACCAGACAAAAAAAACATCAACAGCCTGGCGGCTCGGCGGGCGCGCCCAGGGATCCGGGATCCAGAGTCCAGAACTTTCTGACCGGGCAACGTGGGCATGATGGGTCATCCAGGACGGAGCCATGTGGATCTCTCGGCTGATGAGCTGGACTGCAGCGAAGGCAGACGAGGAGGATGATGATGATAGGAAGGGGGGAAAATTTGTGTTGGGCGTGACTTGCAGGAATGGGATGTTATGACGATGGTCGCTTGTTCCTGTCACTCTGGTTACTTGACGGGCAGTACGTACAGTCTGTGCAGCTTGTCCCAGAAGATCTGTATTGTCGTTGGATTGGACCTTCTCCCTGGAACCCAGTGTGCCAGTGTACGCATCCCTATATCTCTACTTAGATATTTTCAGGACCGTTGTCTCCTGTGGCATGGTTCTCTGATGAACATCGACCGTGTTGGGAGCGTGGCGGTTGCAGCAGCACACGTGCTTGTCAATGTCTGAGGTAGCATACATAGTCGCATCAAGAATCCCATGCAATCGGGTTTCATCGAGCCATCGAGCCATCGTTCGCAACTAAAAAAAAGAGTATGGAGATTCGCACCCGTCGGAATGGAGGATTTACCCTTCACGGACCATGTGTATGGACCACCCTTGTTATATAACCTGACCCTTAACATTACCGTAGTACCCTTTGCAGCTATAACTATTAGCGCCCTATATAGCTTTTATTATAATTAAACTTAATATAACCATCTTATATTAATATTATATTAAATTAATTAAGTTTTTATTAGAATTAATTAATTTAATATTAAAAATATTATTTAATTACTTAAATTTTATTTTTTTAATATTATAATAATAATATAAGTCCTTAATTATTTTAATTTTAAAATATAATAATAAATTAATTATTATAATTAAAATATTAATATTATTATAATAAATTATTATTAATTAATATTTTCTAACCCTTTTTCTTTTTTAAAACTTTTTTATAATAAATATAATATTTATAAGGATCTTAAGGTTAAATTAAATATAGTTATAAAATTTATTAGATTCTTTATTATGATTAAAAGATTAAATATTAATTATATTATATTAAAATATAATTATAATATTTAATAATTTTTTATTATAATAATAAATAATATTTTAATAATTAAATTAAATTATAATTAATATATAATTATTTATATATTTAATATAAAGTTTAATAAATAGATTTTAATAATTAAAAAGGAAAAATATATTTATTATAATTTTTAAAAGATTTTTAAAGCTTAATATAGCTAAGTAAAACTTATAATAATATATTATAATTTCCTTATTTATATAATTTAAAATTTATCTTTTTTAAAGCTTAAATAATTAAAAATAGCCCTTTATTAAAAATATTTTTAAATTAAGTTAAGAAAGAATATAATTAAAGATTAACTTATTATTTATTAAAAAGAAAAGCAGGGTATTTATATATTTATTTAAATAATTTTAAAATTCCTTAAAAAGAAGGATTATTAATATAAATAAGCTATTAATAATAATTATATAATAAATAATAAATAAAATAGATTTAAAAGTAATATTTTTCTTATAATTTATTACTTAATTATATATATTTAATAAATAATAAAAAGATATTTTTCTTTTAAAATATAATAATAACTTATATAAAAAAGATTTTATTATTATTTTATATTATTATTAATAATAAAAGGGAAATTAATTTTTAATAAATTTTCTAATAAGTTTATAAGCTTCTTAAGTATTATAATATTAAGCCTTTTATCTTTTTTATTATTAATTATAATATTATTTTAATAAATACTTTAAAATATAAATTCCCTTAATTATATTATTAATTATATATCTTTTATATTAATATAAATATAATATTAAATATTAAAAAGAAATAAAAAAAGCTAATAATAATAATATTAATAATATTAAAGGGTAATAAAGCTAAAAATCTTAAAAAGGATAATAAAGATCTTATTTCCCTTAATATATAAATAAAAAATATAATAATAATATTTATAAAAATCTTTAATAATATCCTATATATTTAAATAATCTTTTTTAACTTTTTTAAGATTATAAAATATTTTATAAATTATAAGATTTATAATATAACTTAATAATAGCTTTAAGAGATTTTTTTAAATTAAATAATAATCCTTAATTATTTTAAGATATATTATATTAATAAAAAGGAAAAGATTATTATTAAATAAATTATTTATATTATTTATTAAATATTTAACTTTAGCTTATATATAATTTCCTTTATAAAAGTTATATATTATATAATTAAGCTTTTCCTTAATTATAAAATAAAGAATCTTCTTTATTTAATAAAAGATATTTATAAGGCTATTAATAAGAAGATTAATAATTTTTATTAAGAAGAAATAAATTAAAAGATAATAGCTTTTATAAGGTTTAATAGTTAAAAATAGCTAAAAATATTTTCTTTATAAATTATAAGGAATATTTTAAAGCTTTTTAAGGTAATATATAAATAAGCTTTTTAAATATTTAAAAAGTAAATTTTTTAAAGGCATTATATAGCTTTTAATTATTATTACCTTATTTATATTTAATATAGTATTATTTATATTAATTATATAATTAATAAAAAAGAAGAAGATTTTCTTTTTAAAAAAAATAATATTTATAAAAATTATTACCTTAATTATAACCTTTTCTTTAAAAACCTTCTTTTTATTATATTCTTATTAAAAAAAGTTATTATTATAAAGGATAAACCTTATAATATCTTTATATTTATTATTAATAAAGATAATTTTTTTAAAAAATATAAAAAAATTATAATAAATAAAAAGATAATCTTAAATATTATAAATTTAAATAATAAAATAAATAATAAAATAAAGATAATAATAGCTTTTATATAATATATTAATTTAATATTTAAATAAAATAATTTAACCCTTAAATTATTAAATTAAAAGGATATCTTTAATAATAATACTTAATAAAATATTATTTATTAAAATTAATAACTAATAATAAGGCTTATAAAATAATTAATTTAATAATTTTTAAAATAAAAAAAGCCCTTAAATATTATAATATCTTTTATTATAATTTTATTAATATCTTTATCTTTAAGGATAAGATTAATAATAAAAAAATAATATATAAAAATTATAAAAAATATTAATTAATTATTATAAGTAATTATAATTATTAAGGATATTATTAATAATAATAATAATAAAGAAGATATTTAAAAGGAAATTATAATTTATATATATTAAATATAAAATAATATATTATATAATTATATTAAATTATTTAATTAAGTAATATAATTAATTAATTTATAACCTCTTTTAATAAGGGTAATAATAATATCGCTATTAAAGTTAATTAAATATTACCCTATATTAATTTAATAGCAGGGCATTAATTGCACGCTAGGGCTAAAATTGGCTAGGTGGGTGGTCCGTGAGGGGTGAATCCTCTATTCCGATGGGTGCGAATCTCCGTACTCAAAAAAAAAGCCCAGGGAGGGGGCCTGTCCACGAGGCTACCTCCGGCCGCCCCATGTACATCAACTACAATTATCAGGCTGAACGGTACATAGACAGCGCCAGGGGTGGTGGCACTAAGGCTGGAACTGCGTCTGGCATTGATTGACAAGAGCCCAACTCGACTATGCATCCTGGGGATCCAGCGATGTACATGCACCTATAAACCTGGGACCTGATGAACCGGCTTCTGAGGCGCACTGGCAGTAAACACCACAGTAAATGTTTATGAACATGGCAGTATAGTTAGAGCATAAGTAAAGTAGAATCTCACTGTGATCCATCCACAAGTACATAGATATCGAGTAGAAGAAAGCTCGAGCAGAGGAGGGGCAGGGAAGGCCCATTGAGGGCCATCCGGAACATGGAACACGAACCCATGCTGCCAGGGGGGGGGGGGCACAGAAGGAAACACAGAAGAAGCAAGCCCAAACCTAAGCCAGCCCAAGCCCAATGCTCCCATAATTTTGGGTGGATCGGGCCCACCGACAACAAGGACTCAGACTCCGACTCAGACTCGATCCCGAACTCATCATCAGGCACGGACGCAGACATTCTTATTAGACACACGGACGGACATACGGACACACAGACACACAACACACCTGCTCGCCCGGCCATGCTTGCAATGCCAATGCAACAGCAGAAGCAGCAGCAGCAGCAGCAGCAGCAGCAGCAGCAGCTCCTCCAGCTCCAGCTCCAGCTACAAGCTCCAGGTCTGCAGCAGCACAACCGGCTGGCATAGCACGGCTGCCGTTGACCTTGGCTGCTGTCCCTGTCGCTGGTCTCCTCGCCGTCGACCTTGGTTGTTTTCGTGATCGACGCCCCCGCCGCCATTTCCGCTGCTGTTGGCGACAGCTCGCCCTGCCCATCCACCACAACAATAACAACGGCAAACTGTCCCTTGTCCCTCGAACGACGAAGCGAGCTGCCCACCTGCCCGTCCGTCCGCCTGCCCGACGAGCACCGCCCATCCGCACCCACTCCCGGTACCGTACGGCACGCCCAGCCCAGGCCAGCCCATGCCGGGACACCGCGCCCCGCGCCCCACGCCCCACGCACCTCTGCGACCCGCGCCTCACATCACACCCCGCTCTGAGATCATACCCGACAACGCCCCACCGCGAATCTCGTTGGCTTTTTGGGAAAGCAGAATAGAAGGAAGGCGGGAGAACGAACGCAAGAGCAAGGAGAGGAGAAGGAAAAGAAGAAGCAGACCGAGCACAAGGGAAGTTCCGAAGGCACGGGCCGGAGAGAAGGCAGCGGAACAGAATTGATACACCAAAAAACCCATCTGAGGCTGCGGCTCCCGCCAGCTCGCTGCCGCCCCCAGCAAACCCGTGCGAGGCCACACGGCCAGTCCCGAGGTCCAGCTGCTCAGGAGCAGGAAAGAACAGCGGACTGGGGCCGATCCATCGATCAATCCGCCAGTCAAACGGTCAATCAATCAGCCAATCGATAGGGCGGGCACAGGAGCTGCCCTGCCGTACAGGCCGCACCGACCAGATCGCTCCCGCCGCCTCTCCTTGCATGGAACCGAAACGGAACCTTGATCCGACCAGGGGCTACACAGGATTTCTGGGAGGACGCCATGCGGACAGGCAGCTCCAACGCCGCCGAGCGAGCCTACCATGCCGCCGGCGGAGGAGGAGGCAACCGGACTCCCGTCTCCGCGAGGACGCCCCGTAGGGACCCCGGCAGCTCCAGTGCCGTCGTCCACGCCAGCGGCGGCCATGCGCGCGAGAGGGCTCTGCAGGACCCTGGCCTGAAGGACTATGTATGACAGACCAGGATATGAATGTGTGGGAGACTGGCTAACACGGTCCAACTGCAGAGGCTAGGCGATTGCATCGGCAAGGGCGCTTTCGGATCCGTATACAAGGCATTCAACTGGGGCACCGGCGAGGCTGTCGCCGTCAAGCAGATCAAGATCGCAGACGTCCCCAAGAGCGAGCTGCGCATGATAGAGGTCAACTACCCACCACTCCTCTGGCACGAACACACCCAGAGATGGGACAGCCCACCCGGTTCCTGGACGCAGAGATTGCTGACGTGTGTGGGCTCTTACAGGCTGAGATCGACCTTCTCAAGAACCTCCACCATGACAACATTGTTAAATACGTCGGCTTTGTCAAGTCCCAGGACTGCCTCAACATCATCCTCGAGTAAGTTGGACTGGCATATGGAGGTGGGAAGTGGTTTATGTGCTCGGGCGGATGCGAAAGGGAGGGGAGAGCTTGGACTGGAGGAGGGAGTGGGCGCTGACTGCTGGGCAGGTACTGCGAGAACGGGTCCTTGCATTCGATATGCAAGGCGTACGGAAAGTTTCCCGAAAACCTCGTCGGCGTCTACATGACACAGGTTCTACAAGGCCTCCAGTATCTCCATGACCAGGGTGTTATCCACAGGGATATCAAGGGCGCCAACATCTTGACAACCAAGGACGGCACCGTCAAGCTGGCCGACTTTGGCGTCTCGACCAGCACGCTAGCTGGTCCCGACAAGGAGGCCCAGGTGGTTGGCACGCCGTACTGGATGGCCCCTGAAATCATACAGCTCTCTGGGGCGACTTCCGCCTCGGACATCTGGAGCGTCGGCTGTACTGTGATTGAGCTGTTGCAAGGGAGGCCGCCCTACCACAACCTGGCTGCCATGCCGGCCTTGTTCGCGATCGTCAACGACGATCATCCACCTCTGCCAGAGGGTGTCTCGGCGGTCAGTCTTCATACACCAATGCTAGGGCATGGTCGGGCAAGCTTTTGGACTGACTTGACTGACCTTTACCGCAGGCTGCGCGGGACTTCATGATGCAATGCTTTCAGAAAGACCCAAACCTTCGCGTGTCGGCGAGGAAGCTTTTAAAACATCCCTGGATTGTCGGCTGTCGCAGAAGCGATGCACCTGTATCCAAGAGACCTGCAAATTTCAGCCAGGCCGTCGAAGAAGTCAAGCAGTGGAACAAGGCCCTCAAGTCTTCAGAAACTGCGCTGAGGGCTTCCACAGGCTCCGACAACAGCGCCCAGGCAGCCCACGCACAGCCCATGTCCAGGTTCACTGCTGCTGCTGCAGACCCACACCGCTCGAACCTCGCAACTCCCGGAAAGAGGCCACTGGGCATGACAAAATCCAAGCCCAACCCCGACGCGTTCCGCTCACCTGAGGTTGCCGATGATGACAACTGGGATGACGACTTTGCGACTGCCATCTCCCCGAGCGCCCTCCATCTTCCTCACCTCAAGCCTCAAGACAACTTCGGGGGCATGCTCTCCGCCGATAGGCTCAAGCAATTTGCGTCCATTGACGAGGCCAGCGCCAGCAACAACTGGGATGACCAGTTCGAGGGCGACCTGCAATCCGCCAAAGGCTCCTCTCGCCAGTTCCTCGACCAGGACCCCCAGGAACAGACTATCCGTCCCATGCCCAGGAGGTCGAGCAAGTCTGCCGAGGCGTCGAGAACCCCACAACAGCACGGAGGAGGACACGGACACCGGAGGACCAGGAGCAAGCAGGTGTCGTCCTCGAATGTGCCACTGATCCAGAAGCAGCCCGCCAAGCCGGCGCTCGGCAGCAAGTTCGAGCTGCCCCTGCGGCCGGAGGCCATCTACCGGGAGCAGTCCATCGAGGACTTTTCGGATTTCTTCCCCGAGGCGGACAATCTGTTCAACAAGAAAACGAATCGTCCCAGAAAGGTAAGCACATGCGTGAGCGCTGCACAGCAGCAAGGTGCTGCCCGGGGACAATCTCGCCCGCGGAGGAGCGGGGAGCTTAGACTTAACTTGTCTGTGCTGGCCATTTGCTAATGCTTCACACTGCCAATAGGAGGACTCCCAGTTGATGCCGCCACCTGAACTCAAGACTCAGCACTCTCAGCCCAACATCCATATTGTGCCCCCGTCCGTTGGCAGTGACAGTCCGCGCCACCAGCGCACCCCCTCGCGGCCTCCAGGGACAGATGAGCAGGCACCTGTGAGGAGGACACGGTCGCAAATTGAGATCCAGAAGTTTGCCGAGGGCGAGGACGACGAGGACTTCTCCGACATTCTTGGTCCTAATAGTGCCCTGGTAGAGAAGGAAGACAGCGACCGAGGCTCTGAGGATGGTACGGGTGGCATGATGCTGCTATCCAAGCTATCCAACAGCTCTTGGCTCGGTGACGACGAGGATGAGGATGACCCGTTCGCCATGATGGACCCCGAGTACAACGAGATGGACCTCGAGGCCAACATCGCCCGGGACCGGCACGCCCGCCTAGCTGAGCGGGTGGAGGAGCTTGTGCAGCTGCTCAAGGTCGGCACCGAGATCACAGGCGAGGAGCGCGTCTCCGATGTTGCCGAGGAGCTGGTTTACCTCCTGCATGAGCATGAGGATGTCAAGGGCTTGATCATCGGCGCACATGGCCTGTTGCCCATCTTGGAGCTGCTCACTCTGCCGCCGGACACCATCAGCACAGCCAAGGGCCGCCAGGACATGATCTTGTGGCTACTCAAGGTCGTAAATAAGGTCAGTCTAGCCATGCAGAGCCTCGCATTCTCGAAACACTTGCTGACAGTCAACAGATCATCTTCCGTGACAGGGAGCTGCAGGAGAATCTGTGCTTCGTTGGTGGCATTCCAATCATCACAAAGTTTGCTGCGCGGCAATTCTCCAATGAGATTCGCCTCGAAACTGCTGATTTCGTCCAGCAAATGTACGAGACATCAACCCTCACGCTGCAGATGTTTGTCAGCTGTGGCGGCATCTCGGTCCTTGCTGGTTTCCTGGACGAGGACTACGACATGTCCCGGGATCTGGTCCTCATCGGCGTTAATGGCATCTGGAGAGTGTTTGAGCTCCAGGGACCTACGCCCAGGAACGACTTCTGCAGGCTCTTTTCAAAGGCCAAAGTGCTTGACCCACTGGCCGAGATTCTTCATAGGGTGTTGGACGCGGACGAAAAGGACGAGCTGTCCGAATTTGTCGAAGGGCGGGTCGTCAACCTCTTCTACATGTTCTCCCAGGCGGACTACGAGGTCAAGGAGCTGATTGCTGACCGCGCGGTCCTCAAGACCGTATTGAAAGACCTCGAGACTATGACACCTACCCACCAGATCACCATGCTCAAGTTCATCAAGAACCTCTCCAGCCTTCCAACTACCGTTGAGGTGCTTCACTCTGCAGACGCAATCGACTATCTGATTGACCTCCTAGGACACAGCTTGAAGAAGAACACACGACATTTCAGGGAGATCTCCAACCAGGTCCTGAACACCATGTTCAACCTGTGTCGTCTCAGCAAGGAGCGACAAGAGTACGCAGCGGTCCATGGTATCATCCCGTTGCTGTTGAAGATTATGAAAATCGACCGCCCGCCCAAGGAGTTTGCCTTGCCAATACTCTGCGACATGGCTCACTCGGGAAGCAAAGGGCGTCGATATCTATGGCAGAACAAGGGCCTAGACTTCTACGTCTCTCTGCTCGCGGACCAGTATTGGCAGACCACGGCGCTTGATGCCATCCTTGTCTGGCTGCAAGAGGAAACAGCCAAGGTGGAAAGCCATCTGCTGGGCGGTAACTTTCCCTCCGCCATCGTAGCCTGCTTCGATAGTTCAAAGGCCAACGCCTTCGCTGCTTTCGATGCTACTCTCCTTGAGCCCTTGCTCAAGGTCTTCCGCCTGAGCCCTACCCTGGCGGCGTCATTGGGCAAGCCCGAGATGTACAGGGGCATTGCTACAAAGCTGGGCCACAAGAAACCGGTCGTGCGGCTCAACCTCCTCCGTCTCGTCCGCACCATCATGGACAGCTGCGAGCCGGACCTGGGTGTCAGCTCTGTGGGCGGCGGCGCAGAGTTGCAGACGCTCTTTGAGAACATACAGATGCTCGAGAAGGACCCAGCCCTGCTGGTGCGCAACCTCGCGCACGAGATCTCCAAGAGCCACATCGAGGGAGATTATTTCGAAACCAAGAGCCTAGGTACCGGCTCGCAGAACGGCGGCAGTGGGCGCTCCAGGTCTGGCGGGTCCAGGAGAATGACAAGCTATGCCACGCCTCCTAGTCTGACCCACGCAACGACTGCCCCTGGCGCGCCGCCGAGGACGCCCACGCAGACACCCCAACTACGGCACACAGGTTCGGCAAGTGTGATCCAGCAGATTGCCCACACCCCTCGCCGTTCTCAGACAAGTCTGGTGCACGAGCAAGATGCCATGTTTGCAAGGCCCCGGAGCCGGGGAGCAGAGGGAGGGCTTATGAGCCCGGCCATCTCGACGCCACGACGTGTATCCGGTGACGCTAACGCGGCGGGGAGGAGTAGACTACCTAGGGGCTCGGTCTCGTACGCACGCCCGAGCACGTCTGGTGGGCCGAGTCTTCACCACGGCAGGTCTGACAGCTCGCTGAGTAACAAGGAGAACTCGGGAGCGGCTGCCGGGAGGAGAGGCTCCTATGTTGTCGGTGCGAGGAGTGGGAGTGGCGGCAGCGAAAGCTCTAGTGGATCGTTGTATCCACCGTCGTCACCTGCCGTTGAACGGGACAGGCCGAGCGGCGGTATCAAAAGGCGGGCCAGCAGGGTGCCCAGCTCCGAGTTGCGCTATGTGAACGGCAGCAGCTCCGCTAGAACTGATGAATCTGGAAAGTGGTCCTAGAACGGCCGCTCTGATCAAGGAGAACCGCAGCCCAGCCGGAACGAGGCACCCTCCGGGCCTGATACCCGACGGACATACGAAGGAGAGCCCGGGGAGACTGTTGCAGGGATTAGCAGCGCCCAATTGTTTCTCGCTGGGGGTGTCGATGAGATGAGTAGCAGCCCAACTACGGCCAGCCTCAGCCTGACCGGCTCGAGATTGAAGGCACAACTTGATGCGAGCCGCCGGCCGCCCCAGACCCACCATGTTCGGCGCGCCGTGTCCTCACATTCCACGCCAAGGAAGAAGAGAGAACAACAGCGTGAGAGACCCAAGACAGTCGCGGGGACAAGGTCGTCGCCGCCCAGAGGACGCAATGGCGTCACAACTCCCACATCGAGGCTGAGCGCGAGTCCCGCTAAAGAACCGTCACCCTCTCGGACGTCCACGGCGCAGAACAAAAGCCCAGAGAAATGGGCAGCGCCTACGCCATCTCCTTCTCGCTCCAACTCGGTTAATTCAACCCCAGGCAGGACATCTCCTTCCAAGGCGTCGGATAATGGGCACCTCACCACACAGCCGTCGCCTAAATCAAGCCGCAAGAGGCAGACACCGACAAAGTTGAAGCTCAGGGACAACCTGAGTCCCGTGAAGGTGTCGTCTGCGTCAGCTTCTGCCCGTTCGTCGCCTGCTCTGCATACCGGCGGTTACGCAGATCCCATAAAGAGGGACGATCCGAGGCTAAGTTCTTGCGCAAGTCCGCCCAAGAGGACGCCGCCTAAGCTCAAGCTGAGGAGGAGCATGCAGATGGCTGACCTTGCCAGCCTAGGCCGCTCTCCGTCGCCGAGGAGCCCGGCCAAACCAAGCCCTGCTACAACCACTGAGACCGAGCCAGACAACCCACCGTCTCCTAGCACACGGAAGACGCGCAAAGACTGAATGCCGGTCTTGTCGTGGTCGAACGCTTTCGCAATATTGCGCCCTTGCACTGCGATGAGGACTGAGTGTTCCGACACTGGTTTCTCTGCACAGGCTTACTCTGCAGGCACAAACATGTAGCTTCGTGCTTTCACATGTACATTTATATTAAAGTTTTTCTTTTCGAGGCTCTCCATTTTACTCACCCTCGTGCCAAGACTGGATTACCCGGCATCCGCGTTTTACTAGTTTTGAAGGCTGCCGTTTTGTAGGTAGCTAGCAAAGATGATGTTGGCATTAGAAGAATTCAGGGCCTTTCTGAGCCGAGGCTGGCTGGCATCTTAAGGCATGAGGGTATGCATGGTATGGGATGGAAGGGAATGGGCAGTAATTGCATGGCAACAGGGTCTCACTCGATTGGGAATTAGGCTTGCCGGGACAGAAAAGGCGCCTGGTAATTGCGTGTTACGCGGGGCACACACACCATAGCACCGGTAAATAGCTGTTGTGGTGAAAACTATCGAACAAAGCATAACGAAAACGGAAACGTTATGGCAGAGTGCGTGTATATGAGGAGGGAGTGTATGTATGTGTATGTGCGTTGCAGAATCCTTTGTGCCCAAGTCGGCATTTCAGCGCCGCCCTCGATTTGGTATTCTCTAGGTATGCCCCCTCTCCATTGTTGCAGCATTGCGATCAGTGAATCGGATAACATCTCACCCAGTGCTGCTAGAACACGACAGCTGAGGGCCCAGAAGTTCCGGTCACCGATATCTCGTAGCTCCGCCTCGACAACTCGAAAATCTTCTTTTCAAGGATGGCGGAAGGGCAGAAGGCGAATATATTTGCGAATATATTTGCAGAGCAGATGGCGCGGGCGGCGCAGGGAGAGCAGGGAGCACAGGGAGCACAGGCGACGCAAGCAGCACCAAGCCAAAAGACAAATATATTTGCAGAACAGGTGGCAAAGGCACAAGCAGCACAGGGGGGACAGGGGGCACAGGGGGCACAGGCACCACAGGCACCACAGGCACCACAGGCACCACAGGCACCACAGGCGGCACCAGGGCAGAAGAGAAATATATTTGCAGAGCAGGTAGCAAAAGCACGAGCAGAACAAGCGGCACAAGCGGCCCGGGCAGGACAGCCGGGACAGCCGGGACAAGAAGAAGAAGAAGCAGAAGAAGCAGCACCCTCAAGCCCCGATCGTCAATATGGTGAATGGGAAGAAGCGCCCGATCATGATAAGATTTATGTCCCAGAATGGACGCATCCGCAATGGTCTCCCAGTTTTGAATACGATGACTCAGGAGAGAAGCGGAGGCGCGTCTATTTCGAGACTGCCCAGATGCTGCGTCCTGCGATCCTGCCCGTGGACGCGGACAAAAACCCTACAGACTTTGCTCGGTAGGCAGTCTCATAATTATGCATTGGTCGAGTATCGTTGCTAATTGTTGGGTCGCATAGCCGCTTTGGCATCTATCTCAGAGATGATGAGCCAGAGCAAAACCCACCTGTTGGTCGATCTCTAATGAGCCCGAGGATCAACCCAAGGGAGCCCACGTCAAACACCAGGTCCTTCTTCTCGACGTGGACAGAGGAAGAAAGCTGGCAGTCATATGTTTTCGGTGGGCCGACGACTCAAGAGGTCTCTAACTACTGCTCCATGGCAATGACAATGTTGAAAACAGCATTTTACCACCTGCTAACCTTGTACATTCCTAGATGATAGCCGCAGGGGCGTATATTCCGAACCATCGCTTCAGCGGACCTGTTATCGAGGGAGACTTGCACCCGTGAGTGCGTCACAGCCAGCCTGTCAGAAGGACCGAATCATTAATGCCTTCCAGCTTTCTAACCAGGGATAAGTGGGTGGACCTACCCAAAAACACCACCATGATGAAGAAATACATCCCCGACGTACGCTGGAAGTTCGGAGACCAAGAGGGCATCTATTCTACTGATGTAAGTCGAATCGGTTGTGCCTATCTCCCTCCAGCCAAAGTAAACTCTCTGTCTCTCTCTGTCTCTAACGTGCGCCCCCCGCCCCTCCCCAACAGGACGAAAAAGTATGGGCGGTCATGCAGCCGGCGCTTCGATTAGCAGGGACGGTCCTCGCCTCAAACCACCCATTCTGGTGAGAAATAAAGAAGACTGTGCCTCATTATCCCTGTCCCCAGATACCGAAAGGACTCCCTGATTATACACAGAGAAAGCACCTCCTCACATGCTTACAAGATGCCGCAGGAACGCAATACTGAGCTTATACCATCTTCGGCCGGTACCTTCAGATGTAGACGGTCGCACGGATGCCGCCAAGGAAGAGGCTGGAGCCGCACTCGTGTCGGTATGGCTAGATGAGAACAAGCCAGGAATGTACCAAGCAGCAGCAGAACTTCGGCAGCTGGGATTTCGGTCCAGGGACACGACCTTGGCGATGCTGGACCAGTGTAAGCCACCGCACCCATGCTAAACCCGAATAAATACAGCTGGCTGATATGCATCTTCTACGTCAAGATCTTCGTTTCGCTATCGGTTCCTGGTCACAAGACGGTTTCGAGGGAAAAGATTCTCTACCATATGCCGGCACCAGCCGTCTCCCCACCGTCCTAGGGGAAGGCAGGTTCTCCTCCAGTGGGCAGCCGGAGCCGCGCATCTTAATCAACCGTAGGTACCGAGAATACAGGAGAAGTTACAGCTCTGCGTTACTGTAGAGGCTAACGGGCTGTGACCTAGTTGAGCCCTCAATAATATGGCCGCTGCTGACGGCGGAATTTCCGGAGGCGCACACAGCGGCCACGTTTATCTTAGCGAACGTGATACTGCACGAGTTGGCCGTGAGCAGTTCACTTTGTGCCCCGTCCGGCCCGAGACCATATGTTGGCTGACACGCACCGGCCCGCAGCATGCTTGTCGTTGTGAGTGAGCCCCCGAGCCCCAGACGAGTACGTCCACAGTGGATCATGGACGGGCCTTTGATGACCGCGGGCTGAACCAACTCGTATCCAAGTTGCACATGAATTCCTGCTGCGGGAGCCACAGGCCACTCTGAGGACCTTGCGAGCCGCCCGAGACCTTGGGATAACCGAGGACATGGTCGCGCGATTCCGTCCGCTGGGTGTCCAGATGTACGGCAAACAACGGGTTCCCCTTGATTACTTGTAAGCCCGGCCCGTTGCACGTTGGAGGCGGGGGAGAGGCCAGGTACTCGGCAACAGCCACCTGTTGGTGCCTTGGTCGACGGATCCGTTTCCTCCCCTGCTGGAGTGTGCTTTGCTAAGTCGACGATTCACAGCGTCGAAGAAGGCCCGCAGAGCGAAGAAGGCAAGGAATTCGAGTCTCGGGTGCGTCTTCTTGATGGCTGATTTGTTTCTGTGCTCTTTGAAGTGTCAATATCGCTAACGCGTCGGGTGCAGGTCTGGGGTGAGACCATTACTCTTGGACCGATCGCTAGAAACCCACAAGGTGGTAGCTATTTGCACCCCTACGCTTTGGCCAGCTCCTGGCCTTGGAGTCATAAGGTTCCATTCATGCAGCACTCTGGGGTCGATAGGTCGGACTATGCGCCGTATGCGTGCGGAGGTTACAAGGGCTTTTTGTTGAAACCACCTGCTCCCGTGTTCGAGCAGTGGAGGCCCATCGAGGTGGAGTATTACGAACGTTTCTTGCAAGAGGCATGGTGGCAGGGCCAGTTCCAAAGGTTTGGTCACCAGGCATTAAGGCTCAACCCGCCCTTCAACGCTCTGTTGGTCCTGCCGGTATTGGAAGCGGGCATCTTTTTTGGCCATCTGAAACGTGAGCTGGACCAGGACGATTATGATTTTTTCAAAGACGAGGCAACGCCAGGATTGTGAGTTCCTTGACCTCGCATCATACTTACTTTCTTGCAACACCCAACCTGAACTGCACAACTTGTCCAAGAGGCTCAGTCGACCTCGAGGCTTTCCAGTCACATCAATCGTCGCGGGACGAACCGGCATTCTCAAGGACGGCTCCGGGAAAGTGCTGACATGACGTCTCCCATAGACACGAACTGAGGCAGTTCCCCCTGGTCCAATGGCTATGGCATGGGACAGAGGGTCTTGTCATCGGAGGCCTCACAGCAGACCGACTCAAGTTCGAGGCCAGGACGTGGGGGAGAACATATGCACAGATAGACACCCAGGTGGACAAGTCCCTGGCCGACATCAGGGATTTGGGCAACGCGCTAGAAGGCTGGCTCGCAGACAGCATGGCCGGAAGGCTCACGGCCGATGCCCAGGCGACAATAACGGCTGCGTGTAAGAATGAGTTTCCCAAAACACAATCAAGTCCCACACCTCTTCCGTCCCCCCCCCCCCATCCCTTACGTAGAGGACTGAAAGGCCTCGGAGCAAGCACCGATCAAGCCCTGATCTGATACACATCAAACTTATTAACCTTGATTTCTAGTTGACCGAGCTGCCACCACCATTGTTAGCGACGATCTCATGGTCGTTGAGCGGCATTTCAGATACTCCATACAATACGCCCAGGCGCTTATCGCAATGTATTCCCTCCTCCCAACGGAAAGGGAAAGAAGATACGTGCACCGGCTGTACATGACGCCCCTCAGGAACCACCTGAACTCGGCGCGCAGCAAGCTAGGCACGCTCACGCAGAGGCTCGACGTCTTCGCCGCCGCCGCCGCCAGGGTCGACGGCCAGAACCCCCTGGCCGCGCTGCTCCAGGGCTTCCGGGGCTACATGGTCGAGTTCCTGCAGGTCGCGCGCGTCATCGACGCCGGCCTCGGGCACGTCACCGGGCTGCTGGCGGACGAGCTCGTCGCGCCCGGCTTCGACTACTCGCGCCACCCGGACACCCTGCCGGCCGTGCCCGAGGCGAGGAAGCGCCTGGCCATCTCCTCGAGCCTCAAGAAGGCCGCGATGCGCAAGGTGCAGAACCTGAAGGGGGATGCGCGGGATCGCGTTAGGTATTACGTCAGCAGGTGGACGGAGATCCTTGTACGAAAGCAGGCTGAGCAGTGGAATGCTGCCGCCAGGGTGGATGTTGCCACTGAGGTGGATGCGGCCATGGAAGTAGACCCCTGACGGCTCACGTGGCTTGCTATCCGGGCGGCCAGGCGCCTTGGTCGGCTCGAAGGGGGGGGGGGGGTTGCGAGGCTGGATTTTTTTTGATCTTGGGCAGTCTGGTGCTCTCTCCATGGGACCCGGTTTTCGCCAAGTTGGTCACTGAGAATAACACCATCGTCACCGAGGACGAATGGCGAGGCTGGGATACACTCACAAGGACAGCACGGACATGGCGCATACGAGCTGCGTTGGGAAATAGTTAGTGAGCGCTCATGGCCAGGCCTTGGATGCCAATAGTAAAGAAAGAATCGACTTGGGGAGCGCGGCCTGGTTCTGGTTAGGTTCTGGACAAGTAGTTATGACTCAAAATGTTCATCTTTCGTGGACCGCTGGCTACCTAGGTACATATGTGACGTAGTCCTCGGTGGGTTCCAGATAGCCTGATGTCCATCTTCGGTGGAATCTCTTCTCGCTTAACATCACTCGACCTTCCAAATGACAGCCTTTGTGTCCATGGGCATGCAGAGTTCTTTGCTTCAGCGTATGATCATCGACTTGGCCAGATAAAGTCTCATTCCTCCGTGGCTGGACAGCCTGGCACAAGCCGTGAATAAGTAGCTTTTCTCACGGTGCCTTGAAGACTTGCGCCGTGGTGGGAGGAATAATGCGTCGGTGAGATCTTTTCTAGAGTAAGAATGTGCCCCGACCCATTCATGCGTTCGCAAACAGCAAATTTGCGCTCTACAGCCCACAGCCCACCCCCCTCAGATCTCGTACAGTCGCTCGCTACATTTGTAGTCGTCTGTCCCAAACTCTGTTGTCCATAAAAGCTCTTCAATATCCTGTTTGTGCCGTAGTGATACGGCAGCTACAGCACCCATGCTTAGATCCACAGGAGATTTGGGACAACAACCCACTAGCCAGGAGATTCGAGGAGCGCTGCTGGCTCGGCACTGTTCATTTGTGAAGATTCGGCGCCGGCGATCAGAGACTCGACGTCTGGCCGTTGAGTCCAGTAAATTTCGACCTCGATGCCAACACCGACCGGAGGGGCGGTGTTTGTTCGGTTTCGAAATAGGTCGACAAGGTCCCGCCTCATTTGTTCCAGTTCACCGAGACACTTCATCGGCCGATTGCAGGCACATGATCTCGTCACTGCCTTCCGTAGCGCTGCAAACGTTCTCAAGGGGAGTCGCTCGATAACGCCGGAGTTGCCGGGTCGTATTTGTGTTCCGAGAGCAAGGTGACTGCAATGGAAACTTGAATGGCCGAGAACAACGACGATGGTAAGTTCCCTGAGGCTGGGATGCACCCCAAGAACTTGTCGGTCCAAGGGGCCCAGTGTTTGAATGGTTGCAGACTTGATGAGCACAAGCCTCTGGATCTGGAAAAACCAGTGAGACATTGTTGGTGACTGGGATCCAGAGGCCGAGGGAAATGGGCCGGTCGGTCCCGGAAGGTATTGAAGGATATTCTTTTCTCCTCTGTGTCTCCAATCACTGCTATTGGCGAAACAGAAAATGTCGTTCTTGAAGTTGGCCCAGATATAAACAGGACTGTCCATTCTCGTGGGCGTCTGGATGCAACCGAATGTTGCTGCGCAGGGGTATAACAAGTCGCCAACATAGTTCTGGTCCAGGCTGCCGCTGCTCGGAAGCTGAATCTTGGTCTTGGGAGTGACGGCTGCGTCGGGAACTTGGGCCTGATCCGGATCAAGCGCATTTGCGATGTTGGAGATGCGCCGGTTCGTGGATTGGTCGGCGCATGCGTACAGATGGCCAGACCAATACACCATCCTGCGGAAATAGTGCCGATGATGCGCCTGCATGGACTCGTAGAGCTCCCAGATGTGGAGCTGGAGCTCGCGGGGGAGATCGCGAAAGCGATGGAAGTGCTGCAGTGTCGACATGACGAAGTTGACGGGGCACTAGAGAGGGTGCAAAAGAGGTTGACTGTACTGGAAGACGGTCAATTCTGGCAAAGAATTTTATGCTGGTGGCACGCGTATTTGTAGAAAATGGTGTTGTGGTAAAAGATACAGGCAACCAGAGTTTGTGTCCTGCTTTTTTAGGTTGTGGCAAGCCTACTTGCGATAAGTTCCAGGATGGTTTTTGCGCGATCAACAGACATGAGGCAACATGGCCTATTTACGTCTACATATGAGGCAACTTTGACTTTTTCCCCAACCATTGTACAGCCCTGGAGACACCCAGACTCTGTGTTCAGCAAGGTCGTGAAGGCTTGTGCTGGTGTCTCACGGAGAACCTATCGAAACCCCCCCTGAAATACAGTCCAGGCACAGAAGTCTATATAACTGTTGTGTAGGAAACCCAGTTCTTTCCAGCCAGGGGCTATGCGGACGCAGGCCTACGAAAGCTGACCTAGACTACGGTGGTCATGGCGGCAGCAACTGCACAAAGAAAGAAGCAGGATAGCTGTGTTCATAGCACGTTGGACTCCAGCCTGAGAGTAAGCCTGTCACAATAAAACAGACGTCTGCCTTGCTGGTAGGGCTGCTTCAGCTTCAGTCCGGGGTCCGCCTGCACCGCTATAACCTGAAATCATCAGAGATCGTTGGCTGTCGTTGCGAGACACTGAGGGCAACTGGGAGCTACATCTGTGGAACTAGAGACTGTTGCAGCCATACCTCAGGTTACCTCCAACCTACTTTGGCAAGTAGCCTATGCCCATCTATGTATGCAAGTGCTCTGTATGTGATAACAGCCATGTTGGCGGCAGAGTATGGCTTTGTCATGCATGTCAATGGGATGTGGAGGTGGGCACATTTCAAGTTCCAATATGCACTCTGATCGTCACCAAAAGAATTCATCGCATTGGTACTGTCTTCTGCTCAAGCATCATCCCTCACCGAATGTAAGCCTCCTTCTGTGAAACTCGACTCATTCTCTCAACCACCAAACCTCTTTTACTGCTTGCATGGTTGCACTTGAAGGATTAGGCCTTGCTCAAGCTGCCCTCCGAGATCTTCTTCTTGATGTAGGGCGTGATGTCCTCCCAGCCCTGGGTCTTTGAACTCTTGGTAACCGAATTTCTACCATTTGTTAGCAACCAATGAATTATTTGTGAGGGCGCCCAGTAGCAATTTACACCGTAGTTTCCACCCCCTGTTTGTGGGTCAACTTGACATCATACTCGTAATAGCTGCCAGACCGGCCGAATTCCTCGTGAAACTTCTGCACCTTGCCCTTGTACTTGTCGCCAGCCGCCTCATAGATGACTTCCTGACCCTCAGAAAACTTGGGCGCCATGTTGCCGTTGCAAAGGATACTGTTGTCCTTGTGTGTTTCTTGATCTGAACACTGCGTGTCGTTGATGCAAGTTCGTTGTATTGGTGATTGGTTTTGTTTCTGGTGGTGGTTCTGGCATTTGACTTGCCGAATCAAGCTGCTAGAAGAGGGAAAAGAGGGACTTATATACTAAATCTAGGAAACAATCACTGCAGACATCTAACAAGTTGGTTTCCCAACAGCAGGTTCTGAGTGATGAGCATGGCTTCCATTCACCCGTTATCATATGCCGTGTGAGGGACTTGAGGATCGTCTCATGTCCATAATGCAGTGCTGTCACCCCTGATCAATGATTAAGCTGTGGAATAAGCCAACATGTACCAGGCGGCCTTTACATGGGTGACAGCTGGATGGCTGTGACTGTTGTAAAGTTGCCACTCGTTGTGTCTGGAGTGACGTGAACGGATGACTTTGCGGTATTAATGAAAGCAATGGTCACTAAAGATTTGTGACCGTCCTTGTGCTGGCTTCCCAGAATGAGTTGGTACTTCCAAAAGACTCTCGGCATATTCACGAAAATCCCTTAGATACTCCCACAATCAGTTCATTGTTTTGTAGCGAAGCTCAGGCTGTTGGATAATGACGCAGGTTGCAACTTGTTGGTTCAAATCTCACCAAAAGGCCATGCTGATGAGCCCCAAGGCATGATCCAGTCCTAAAGACGCCAGCCTCTTTGTTCTGCGTACTTCGTCACAACATCATCCGTTAAGTCTGAAAACAGAATAGAGGATTATTCTCTAATGGGTGTCTTCCACCGCAGCTAGCCACAGAAATTTATCCTGTAGGAACTTATCATTAATGGACTACTGTTATCAGTATTGTGTTTCTATCTAACGCTGGGTCTTGAGCATTTACCACCATATGAAGGGACCACATACAGCTATGTATGTATGCGGTTAAGAATGAAACCACTTATCATCAATTAGGTTACTCCATGAGAAGGTGTGCGAATTGGGCGTGGGTGTGCGAATTACTAGTAGGCTCGAGATGCTCTGATTGGCTGCAGCTTTGATGGCAGGGAGTTATCTGTGTGCCATCCGTTTTCTTCTGTGCGAATATCCATTTTCTTAATAATTACCACATTCCGTGCCCCCGGTGAGAGAACGAATTGATCAAAAACTTGGGTAGTAAAACATATATTCATTATACAATCTGGGAAGGCAGAAACACCAGCGTAGACCCGTAAGAAACTCCACCATTAAAGGCTCCTGTTAGATCTCACTCAAAAGCAATCCATGCCGATCGGAGAAAGGAAATAAAAAAGAGAAACTCATCTCTCCTTCCACTGATACCTACCCATACTTACCGCCACCGCCTATGATATCTACGTCGGCGATACGACCTTTCAAACTGCGCCCTGAGCTCTGCTGAGACGTTGAGAGCTGGCTCCCAGGTGTCGAATTCTGGACCCCAACCTTCCCACCTGATGAGGTATTGACGACGGCGTCCGGAACCCCACGCCTGGATAATCCTTTCCACAAGGTACACCCCATTATCAGATTCTGGGTGATGAGGTACAGGAGACGGCGGTGCAGACGAGAGCGGAGAAGAAGGCGCGGGCGATGGAGGACGACAGTCGGAAACTATTTCCGGCTCTTCCACGTCGATTTGCATCGACTTCGGTGTCTCTGGCGTTTCAGAACAATCATCGTGGATGTTCACCAGTTCTCGGATTTCCGGACGGTTGAAAAGCTGCTCGTCAGTCTCCATGGATTCCAAGATTTCTGCAGTGCCAACAGAGGGCTCGTCGATGTCCATGTGTTGTAGATCCTGTGGAGCATCAGCAAAAAAGTCGTCGAAGCTCGCCAATTCTCCAGCTTCTGGGCTGTCGAAGAGTCCTTCGTCGATTTCCACCCCCATGAATGCTTGGACCACTGCCACGCCAACTGAGTCGTCGTCAGGGATGCCCATGGGCTCTTGCACATCTGGAAAATCAGGCCAAGAGGAGTGTTGGACTGGAGAGAAATAAGAAAAGGGCAAGGAAGAAGCTTCCAACGCACTGTTGCCATCGATTGTAACATCCGAGAAAGAAGGCCGACCTTCCTGGCCAGGCTGACTCGGCCCGAGCTCAAGAATCGACGGGTCGATAAATTGATCAACTGGCATGATCTGCTCGAACGCCGACTGGCGCAACTCATCGGGTGGGCCTAAACCAAAGCCCGAAGAGATTGAACCTGATCCGGGGTTAGTAGAGTGATTAAGCATCGTCAGATAGAGATTTCGGCGATACCAGTCGATGAATGGCATAAAATCTCAGATCTTGTCCGCCCAGCAGCTGATTGTGCAGTGGCAGTGTTGCTAGGATAAAGGGTAAGTTGGCTAGGGGTTATATATGTGGTATGGACGCAAGATACGTGGGGCCAGGTTGACAGCCCACACAAGAGAGTTAATTATTGGTTCTTTTTGTCACTGCGTCTTCATAATAGCATTGTCATTTCGGTGTTACTACCGCCACGCATACTATTGCCTATACAAAGACACGGCCAGGACAACAGATCAGGGCAGAATGAAAAGTCGGCATGGTGGCACTCGTTCGGCCAGTTCAACAATAGGGCCCAGCCTTCATAGCCATTTCATCCACGCGGGAGGAACTCGTCTTTGAACAGCTGAACAAAAGATTGTAGTCTGGACCCAAACACGGCTTGACAAACTTCCCTTCAGTCCAAAAACGCCGAGTGGGACTAGACTGGGACGCTCAATCTGAGCAGCTCCACAAGTGCAAACTGCTTTGTAAAGAACCTAGTCGGCTAAATACCTGGCACTGCCAACAACCCAACTATACTCAGGCTGAGTCCGTAATTACATGAGACACAGACCCCGCGTCGCAATGACTCCACGGTTGCCAAGATGAAACTTACATAGACACAAACAAGCTGATTCGAGAAGACATGATTTCCCCTAGCTTATCATCTTCTTGTTGCAGTAGAAGGCATGGCAGGGGCGTGCAGCATTGTGACACCATGCCCTAGTGCTACAACAACAATGGTTCGCGAACTTGCTGTGCCCGTGGACCTACACACAGACGCATCAATATGATCCGGTGCACCTTTAATCATCTCGCAAATAATTTAGAATCGGCTGAAGCTGAATATCGGACTTCGAGCACGAAGGCTAGCTTACGTGCAGGGCCGCAATCGTTGACGGCCGGCGGCGACGGATGGTGGTGTGAATGCAACTGCTTAGCGAACAGCAGCACAGTTCAAGTTGTATCTTGCAGAGGATCAGAGATATGTTTTTGCAGGGTGCCACCCCAGAGACAAGTGCGGCAGCTGTGCGGGTTGGCAAGATCTACAGAAGATTGTCGATGGATGTTGGCGTAACTCATGCATCGAATGCAGAAAAGCCAAATACCTCGACGAGTCTTGCTTACGCGCTGAATGCATCAAGGAGACTGACTAAGTCGCATGTCCATCTAAAATGCAGTTGTGTGCCCCATGATAGGCACCGGCAGGCCTGAATGCTCTATTATGCTGCCGAGTTGTCCAGCAAGGCGACTTGTTAACTACAGAGTATTTTACGTCTCATGGATTCGACCGAGCCGCGCGGGACTGGTGCTGCAGATCCCATGCCAGAGCCTTGTGGAGTACAGTGGGAAAGACTCTGATTACGCACGAGTGCCCCGAATTGGATGCGACCTGGGCGTGAAACAAGAAGGCTACAGTACTTTGTCTTGGGGAATTGTGCTTTGACATGCTTGCAAAAAGCAACGTTGGCCACGCACCCACGGTCGCTTTCAGGTGCTCGCCGATGTTACACGGTCGGAGCCCCCGGCCCCCACGGCAGGGCTTCCGCTGCAGCGGATCTGCGCGAGCCGAGGAGCTTGCCCACAGTGGAGTGTCCCGCGCGGGTCGGCCTGGTCGGAAGGGAACAGAAGTGCAAGATTCCAGGACACCATTTCCCCATGGGCCAGCTCAACGGCGGGTGTGTGGGCTGTCAGAAGCTGACCGGTCAGTGCTGATGGTGACAAGGTATAGCTTTCCGCCGTGTCAGCACTAATAGCAGCGATTGCGGTAGCCTGCCTTCGTTTGGCCAAAGATCAGTTCCTTCAAGCATTGTGCAGAAGAGGCGCCCTGCGAGAACTAGCTTGTCGCCTCGACTTGGGCGATCTGGCCAGACAGTCGTGGCATTCGGGCGAAGGAACAAATTATAGTGTTCCCTCAAAAGTTATTTGTGGACCAGCGACGGCGTCATGGAACAAACAGCCGCTGGGGGCGGAGAGAAAAGGAGATAAAAAGCCCAGCCTCGTCATGATATCTGCTCACCATTCGAGTCCTCTTCTCACTCCTGCCAAGTACACCCCCACATTAGAGGTAGCGAATTGCTCCCAAATTCCGCAGCCACACTTCCATCCAAGCTCTGCCACCATGTCATCTGAAGTCAAGACAGAATTCCTCGTAGTGGGCGCAGGTCCAGCAGGAGCAGCTCTTGCAAGTTTCCTCGGGCAGAATGGTGTGTATGCCCAAGGTTCCAGGGAAGCTCCGCGGCCGGATAGGAGTTGCTAACGTCACGCACAGGCTTGAAGGGACTGATGATTGCTGGTGCTTCTGGCACGGCAGACACGCCCAGGGCTCACCTCGTCAATCCGTTTACGCTGGAGTGCCTCCGTGACATCTCGGTAGAAGACGACGCCATGAGGCTGTCTCTGCCGCCCGAGATGATCGGAGCGTTTCGATACGCCCGCAGTCTCCTAGGCGAGGAGCTGGGGAAGGTGGAGCACTGGGAGGGCGTCCACGAAAACGCCATGAACGTGAAGAAATACACGCCGTCCAGGTGGATCGACCTCCCGCAGACATACCTTGATCCGATCCTGGTCAAGCACGCCTCGCACCACGGTTTCCCAGTCCGCTTCTCGACGCAGCTCGTCTCAGCAGAGAAGGACACTGCGACCGGAGAGTGGGTCTGCACGGTGAAGGACCTTATTCGCGACGACACCTATCGCATCCGGACCAAGTTCCTCTTCGGCGCCGACGGGGGCCGCAGCCAGGTCGCGAAGTCTACGAGTGCCAAACTGGCATCGAAACCTTCGCAGGGGATCGCGTGCAACATCTTGTTCAGGGCCGACCTGTCCCACCTGATGGAGGGGAAGCACGCGCAGCTGCACACCATCGTCAACCCAGCCGCCAACTCGCGGTTCGGCAACGGGCCCATCGTACGGATGATCCGCCCCTTCCGCGAGTGGATGATGGTCACCTTCTTTCCGGGCATCACGGCCGACCAAGACCCGTTCAAGGGCGTCAGCCCAGAAGACCCAGAGCTCCTCGCGTGGGTGCGCGAAAAGGTCGGCCTGGACGACAACCCGCTGACCAAGGGCATAGAGGTCAAAGTCCAGCGGCTTGACCCGTGGGTTGTCAGGGAGACAGTGGCAGAGGATTACATACCCGAGGAGAACGCGTTCCTCCTGGGCGATGCGGCACACCGGCACCCACCCGCGTATGGCTTGGGAAGCAACACTTGCGTGCAGGATGGGTACAACCTGGGCTGGAAGGCCGCATTCGTCGCCAAGGGTCTCGCCGGGCCGGGGCTCCTCGAGACGTACAACACAGAGCGGCAGCCCGTGGGCGCTCAGCTGGTCAGGGAGGCCAACCAATGCCTGCTTATGCACCTAAATGTGTGGGTGGCACTCGGGATGATGGCCGACACACCGGAGGAGCGCAAGCGGGTCCACGGCCTCCTGACCGAGGCTTCGCCGGAGGGAGAGGCCCAGCGTCGACAACTACACGACGCCATGGAGAAGAAGATGGGAGAGGGCAAGAGCCTCGGGCTGTGCATGAACCAATGGTACGAGTCGTCGGCGGTGTATCTCGACGACGAGCCGGGGCCGAGGGTGGTGGCCGAGGGCTTTGATCGAATCTCGGATCCACATGTATCGACGTACCCGGGCACTCGGCTCCCACATGCCTGGCTGGACACGCCGTTGAGGAGGAGCGCAATCTCGACACACGACCTGGCCGGAAAGGGGGCCTTCTGTCTGCTGACGGGCTACGGGGGCGAGGGCTGGGTGGAGGCGGCCCGCAAGATCTCGCAGAGGACAGGGATCCCGATCAACACGCACAAGATCGGGTTCGGCCTTGACTGGCAGGACGTGTATCGCGAGTGGTATGAGAGGAGGGGCGTGGAGGACTCGGGTTGTGTTCTGGTGCGGCCGGACCGGTTTGTTGCATGGAGAAGCCAAAAGGTGGTCGAGGACTGCGAGGGCAAACTGACGGCCGTGCTAGACAAGATCCTGTCCCGAAGCTAGGGGTCTTGTCAAATGTCGAGTCTCTTGTCCTAGACCCTTAATACATGTAGAGGTTCATTATGTTCTGATGTCGACAGTGGGCTGGACACACACTGAATCCCCCTGCATCCCAGGTCGACCAGGAAGCGCTGGGTGGACTGGGCTGTGCAGAGAAATACCTATAGACTACTAGTAGGTATAAAGTAGAATATACAGTATGTGCCGAAGGAGGCCGAAAACAATGCTGTAGACATTGAAGAATGGGTGATGCCGTCGACGTCAGCGAAGCCCGAACGTAGCAGTTCCACTCGCTCACTCATCGATGACTGGCGGTCAAGCTCTATGGCCTGAATGGCCTGAATGGCCGGCGTTAGTTCCGACGTCACCCAGCACGTTTGAATGTTCGCTGCCCGATGAGCTCGCCATGCCATGCCTAATGAGGATGGCGCGATCTGTAGCGGTAGTTCGTTATCTTGCCCCGGACTCGCATCACACGTTAGTCTACACAGTTGATGCAGGTCTCGAATGCAACACGCACAGAAACGGCATGTGTACACACAGGGCACGCGGCACGGTCCAAGTCTTGTGCAGAGAAAGCGATTGCTTCCGGCGCGTGACGCGAGGAGTGTATGACTGACCACTGACCACTGGCCACTGCCCAGGATGGCTGATGGTGGGCTTGCGATTTAGGCAAAAAAGAGTCGAGATTTATCTTGTCACCGGCTTGGGTTTAAAATTGGCAGTAGAGACGGCGTTGACGCGGTCGGTCCCTCGGCGGATACGTAGGTACGGAGTACCTGTCCGTGGTGAACCGGTCTAGGCCCAGAGTGAGCTGGAATGGCGGCGGGCGCACGTGAGGATAAGAGCAAGCTTGGAAGATAGCGACGCGAGGCAGGTGGCTCACCCCTGCTGGCAACTGCTGCAGCTCATTACCTAGGTATTGAGGCTGCGCCAGCCCGCCACCAGCACCTGTGCTCAAAGACGGCGGGAGATTGCACCACCCAGGCTAGAGCTGGCCTGGGCACTTCTCAAGAGGACAGACAGCCTGCTTGCTAGAGGTCAATTTGGAACCCCGGCTCTCGCACTTGACTGGCGTGGGCTGGGACGGGCCTGTCCAACTTCCAAGGCCCACGGCCAGCTAATGACAGGACCAGCGGATATTGGTGACATGGTATAACCGGGAGCTTGGCCACGGTTTACTGTGGCACACATGCCCACCTACGTAGAGTACAGTACGTGTATTCCTGCTTTCGCTTTGTGCCGTGTGCTGCATGGGCACCGTAGCACTTCGTACAGTCACTCACTCACTGCACCTTGTGAATTTGTGAGTGAGCTCTTCTGGCTTCTTCCTGTCTGTCTGTCCTCTTTCCCTGCGTCCACCCACGTTGTCTGTCTGTCCGTCCGTCTGTTCCATCATCCCATCTTTTGTCGCCCGCCCGTCCCTCTGCCGAACCCTTTCAGCGGAGAAAACCCGGCCGCCCTGCCCCCTTACCCCTACCCCTCCCCTCGACGGGTGAAAAAAACCCATCCATCGTCTTGGCCGGTCGCTGGACCCTTGTCACATGCACAAGCCCACGCCCACGCCCACGCCCACGCCTGCGCATCCAGGTCGACTGACGTGAAGGAACCAAGTCAGGCAAAGTCAGAGACGGGCAACCCACGAGCACATCACTCCACGACGCGACGCGACACGACGAGGCACTGCACGACCCTGCGCACACCGCAGCCGTCGCAGTCTTTCGGGTCTGTCAGCTTCAGAGCACTCCTGAGCAGACTGGCAACTCTTCCGACGGCCAAACGAGCGATACGAGAAAACACGAGCGAGCACTTCCTCGAGCACGGCGGTGTCGACGAGCGCATTCACTCCCTGCCGCAGATGCATTCTCAAGGCTGATCTCCCACTCACGACCCGCTCCTCTCCTCTCCCTCCCTCCGCAGCCTCGCGCCTCGCCTCTCTCTCGACCGATAATCCGAGCTGCTATCGTTGTCCTACCTCGGAGCTGCCGCGACGCCCGCCATAGCTCCCTGCTCCTCCCTTCGCAGCAGCCAATCACGGGAGCACAGCCTTCACGCGGTGGCCTACCAACCCGATCTCTAAAGCTCTCCAGGCGCCCATCGATACGCCTCTCTGTCCATCGACGGTAGCCTCATCAACCCCATCTCGAAGCCGCCAGCTCGGCGCGTCTCCTGGACCGACCGAGCAACGGCCTCGAGCTCAACAAGCCCATCCGGCCCCGCCCCCCCCCCTCCTCCTCCGCTACCACTACCACCGCCGACTCCGACCGCCTCGCACGCGCCCCATTTCGAGATGTGGGCTATTTTCAAGATACTTTCTGGCGCAGTCTATCTGCTGTCCATCATCCTCTCGATACCCATCGCATTCGATGTCGGCGGTCGCGACTCTGGCCTGGCCTATAGCCTGTCCATCTTCCTCTTCTACTTCCTCTACAGCTTCGTCAAGGCCATAACCCCAAAAGACTCACGGCTGCGGTGGACCTTGACCAATATCCTCGGCACCCTGCAGTGGGTCGTCCTCCCCGGCCTCCTCATCTGGTCGCTCAGCCGTTTCTCTGTCGATGCTGGCTCCACGGACTGGGTTTCGAGGACCCTTGGTCACATCCGGCCCGCCGCCAAATATACCGAGAGCTGGCATGAATGGTTCTTCGGTCAGGGCGGTATGCTGGAGCACCTGACTCTGGGAGGTTGGGACAAGGGCCTGAGCTACTCGAGCCCTGTCTTCCAGTTGCTCGAGGGCTTCTGTAGCCTGTTGGTCATCCAGGCCGCTGGCCAGATCACACGATGGCTCGTCAACAGGGGGCGGAGCGATACCTGGATAGTAAGTTGACCCAGCCAACGACGGCGGCCAAGCTCGATCATTCCCCGCTGACCAAATGTTTCTCCTCCACAGATCGTGCTGGTTGTCTTCTCCGGCTCCATCATGGCCACCGCAGTCTACTTCCTCTGGCGCGTCGCCAACTTCCCACAGATCGGCAACCTGGATGCGACCCTGATCGGCGTGACAATAACCTCGGCAGTCTTTCTCTGCGCCTTTGGTATCGGCAGCGGCAGGGGCAACCCCGTTGAATCCTCCCTCCTGTTTGCATACGTCGTCCTCTGCATATACCAGATCTTCACCGACTACCTCCCTTCGCCCGACGGAGCGGCGGCGCAAGCGCTGGCCGGGGAACACGCCGCGGCTGCGCAGCCCGAGTTTCCTCCCCTGCCGCCGATCATCATGGCGTCCTACTCGACCCTCCTCCACATGCTGGGCCAGCTTCCCGACGCCATCAGCTCCTCTCTGACCTTCGTGTGGGCTGCCTTCCAGACCATCACCCCCAGCGTCATCATCTCGCTCACCTATCGCATCATCGTCTTTTACTGCGCGACCCGGATCATACCCGCGGTGCGAGAGTCGGGTGCCCGGGCGCTCATGGACGAGCCCTCCAACCTGGACGACTCCTCCGACGCGGCGAACAAGCTCATGACTTTCCTGTCCTGGTTCTCGCCCTCGATCCTCATCGCTGTGTACACGAGCCTCCTGCTGCAGCACTTTTCGGTCGCGGCCACGGACGGCGACGGCATCGGCTGGACTCTTAGGGGAGGTGACGCTGGAGGCAACCTGTGCCGGTGGCTGAACGTGGCCGCCACCATGGGTCTCTACGCCATCGAGCTGTACCTGGGCAAGGATGAGGTGGACCATTGGAAGATTGACTGAAGAGTCGACCGAGAGAGGATGCGCTACACGTCTTGAAATACCCAGCGCGGAAGGCCCTTGGCCGACGGGTCATGAGCAGGACACTTTAGTTATCTGTGCATGGCCGTCTGTGCGACATGGAGATGATGCCAAGCATCCGCAAGAGTCTGCGGTTTCATATTGCTTCCGGGTGGAGGGAGTGTGACCAGGTCTCATGCTGGATGACCAAATATCTGCCCAACTCGGGCAAGTGAGAGCGTGCATGTGCGGCTCCCTGCTAGTCCTTATACGAGCTGGGCAAGGCCACCCACTGATGGAACTTGACACCTCGCAGTCGCGAGAGACGGATGTCCCTTGAAGAGTCGTCGGGATCCGTAGGGAATGATGTCGCCAGAGGACAACACGAGGGCAACTGGGAAGACGACATGGAAATGGTGTTTGAAGATTGGGAGGAGACACAACAGGCCGGGATATGAAGAGCCTCATTGCTTGGCGCACAGATATGGGAATCAGGCAGGGGTACTTGGGCTCCTGAGCAGGGATGCATTTCCAGCATGCTTGACCTGCTTTATTTTCTTTTGTTGATCTCTGTCAATTGAGCCGAGATCTTATGGGATATCCATCTAGTATCGTTGGACGAAACATAGCAAATGCCTAAGAACACTATCAAACCGAATCAGCTAAGCCCGGCATGCCGGAACTTCCGACAAGAACGGGAGAGACGGACTCATGGCACACCCGCCGGAGACAAACCCTGCCTCCCATGCAGGGAACAACTGGCCTCCGATCAACTGAATTCAACAACGAGGTAGGGGAAAGAAGGGACTATGTGTCGGTCGGCTGTCTCGAACCTATGTTGCTGAATATATCATCGGTGGAAGAAAGTCAAGATGAGGCTTAGTTGTGCAACCGTGCATGCGAAGCTGTTGGCCAAGATTTGGCAGAGATACTCATCGGCGCAATCTAAGGTATCCATGCAATATGGTGCCTACCTGGTACATGCCCACCCCCGCCCCCCTGACATGTCTATTCCTTGTAGATATGACCAGATCGTCTGCCTGTGAGGAGCGCACTCAATTGCTCGGGTTGCTCACGGGAGAGCCCCGTTTTCAGACCACAGTACCCAGCAAGTATGAAATAATAGCCGCCTGTTATTGAAGTGAGCATTGCCTCTGGCCCCTGTACTTGCCCGGAGCTAAACACAGTCTGTGATATAAACTCTTCCAGTCAAGTCGGAGAATCGGTGGCCTTTATCAATGCAACCATTGGGGGGGGAAAAGCCCAAGTACCATACGTGATATCAGAAGTCATGTCTTTAGAGGACCCAATATGTTTCTACAGCAGAATGCTCAGTACCCATTTGTCTTACGTTGACGGAGTCAGTCCACACAGATTACCTGTTGAGACCTCTGATGTCAGGCTGTGAATAGCTGTCCATATGTGACTCGATTGTATCGTAGCACAAGTCGGCTTCCGCAGGGAATATGCGCAGCCAAGGTCTGTTCCATTCGTGTGTATTAATGTCTCCAAGACCAAAACTTGCATCGCATCTCCGTTCTGACGCTTGTAGCCTGTCCTTTTCCGGGATGGAAAAAGAACTCTTCAAGGCCAGCGATTTTGGCCGATCCACAGGCGGCACATGCGCATTTGTGGCTCTTGAGATGATGGCGTATAACCCAAGAGACGGCCCCCAGAAGATACATTAAATCTAATACGAAATGAAAATTGGTCCAGGCGGTCTTGTCATAATTGTCTTGGCTGGAAGTTGTCTAGTCGTGCACGGCATATCTGGTTGATAGACGTGATTCTCGACGACTATGTGTTGCGGCTGTAGGAAGGCTGAAGGGGATGGCCACTTTGGTGCCGAACAACCCGTTCATGGAAAGACTTGTCTGGTATGAATAAATTATGTAAGTGAGAGGCCTCAATCATGCGACCCTGCAACACAACCTCGTGATATCCATATCTAGTCCTCTTGTGTTCAGCAATCGAGAACAGGGAGGGCAGGTTGGCCTTCAATAGGGCGGACAAATGCAGTCACTATCCGATGTGTTATGACGCCGCTGTTGCTTTAGTTGTGATGGCATTACACGTGCGATCGGCCGGTGGCAGGTAGATGACGGGCACAGAACATAGTATGCTTGTAGTTTGATATTGGTGGTGGTTCACGCCAACCCACCCCTGGAACGCCAAATAGACTAGATTACATGCTTACTTTAGGAGCAATTTCCTGGGTGTTGATGGCTTGGAGCCGCAACGAAGGCAATATACCAAGACACATGCGTGTAACCCGTGGAACGGGCCGAGGGAGGGAGGGACTGGAAGCGCTGCGGAGGTGGCTGGCAGCTCGTGTACAACTAGGGATGACAAATCCCGCAGAGCCTCCCTCTTTTGGTCCTCGCGTGTAAGACAGTAATTGGTTCTCGTGACGAAGATGCTAATTAGGTGCAATCACACCTGGACTAGAGCGACTGTTGGATGATTTCCCAGCTGACGGGGAGAAATCCACATCCCGGCTTGTTTCAAGGGTGGGGAAAACACAACGTCGGGTCATCCTTTCTCGTTTGCCCGTTGCCGCTGGCGCGTACGTATTGTTCGTCTCATGTTTCAGCCTATGAGCAGGCTGTCATTGGATGGGAGGAACCCCCTACTCTATTTTGGACGGCCTCCGCAATGCCTGCCAGCCAACCCGCCACAGATGGACAGCCCGCACGCATGAATGTCGGCGCAGCCATGTGGGGATTGGACAGGGAGCATACGACTTCATTTCATCAACTTTGGACCTGGAGCCTCCTTTTCCCCCATGTCGCCCGACGCGCTCCGCCCACGGACTCCCTCCAGATGCTGTCTATCTGCTTCCAAGTCTCCACCCAGATTGCCCGTCTTGTCCTAAAAGCTTGACCAGATCCTGGCGCCGATCACTACTCCTGGGGGAAACAACAGGGCTGCTGCCAGAAACGCCAATATCCACAATGCCTTTGTATGCTGTCCTCGCTCACGCATTGGAAGGAAGCCCTGGCCCCCTAATGTCCTCGCCCTGACCACTCAACGCCGCCGGTTCCCTCAGCATGGACGCCCAAAGGGCACGCAATAGCTGTCCCTCTTATTGTTTTTCGTCCCAAGTTGCAATACGTCAACAATGACGAGCCCGCAGGCCGTTTCGGGGCACAGCCTGAGGTGTACGTAGAATGGCTTGGTTCGTCGTCGCCCCTGCCGAGGGAGACACCACCTCCCCTTTGGGGTGAGCCCATGGCCCGTACTTTTCCATCGGAATCTTCTCTCTATCAAGCAAAGCCGTGTACCCGCCATCCAAGCTACCGTGGGTCCCAGGGGTACACGAAATCGGAATCGGCACGCACACCCCTACCCACAATCTCGTCAACCACCGAGCCGCGAACTGCTGCCACCCCAATCTCACGTCTTATATGTATATATATCCAGCTTGGCGTCTCTTGCTGCCTCGATCCAGTTCTCTTTTGGATCGTCATTTTCTAATCACCGTTTTGCCATCCGCAGTAAGGACGGGACCAGGCATCCTCTTTTCTATTCTCCTCCCTCCTTCGAGCCCCACTGTGCTACTCAGGCTTGCCTATCTTCTTCTTCTCTCTTCCTCTTTCACAACTTCCAGGTTCCTCCGGAAGCTCCTCACCCCGGCGGTGGTTCCATTCAACCTTTTGACCTTCTCCATATATCCTTTTTCTCACTCACGATGCAGACCTTTGGAGCGTACCTGGTTGCGCTGCTGGCCGCCAGCGCCGAGCTCGCCTCGGCCCTGCCCCAGCGCATGGACACGATCAAGAGCCGTGGAGGACAGACTCTTTCTGTCCCCGTGAAGCGCAACACCGTCTCCAAGAAGCACCCGGCCGTGGCCCTGGCCAAGGTCTACGCCAAGTATGGCCGGGAGATGCCCACCCGCCTCAAGACCATCGTGAGGAATCACCGTGCCGGCGTTGGCATGGCATCGACCAAGCGCTCCACCACAGAGGGCTCCGTCAGCACATCCCCCGAGCAGTATGACACCGAGTACCTCGCCAACATCCAGATCGGCACGCCGCCCCAGACCCTGCCGATGGACTTTGACACCGGGTCGTCGGACCTGTGGGTGTTCAGCAGCGAGACCTCAAGCTCAAGTGTTTCCGGGCAGGCCATCTACACCCCGAGCAAGAGCTCTACCGCCTCGAAGATGGACGGCTCCACCTGGAAGATCAGCTATGGTGACGGGTCGTCCTCGAGCGGCAACGTCTACACCGACCTGGTGACCATCGGCAACCTGAGCGTCACGTCCCAGGCCGTCGAGAGCGCGACCCAGGTGTCGTCCGAGTTCACGGCCGACTCGGCCATGTCGGGCCTCGTGGGCCTGGCCTTCAGCTCCATCAACACCGTCACCCCCAAGGCCCAGAACACCTTCTTCGACAACGCCATGCCCAAGCTGTCGCAGCCCGTCTTCACCGCCGACCTCAAGCACGACGCCGAGGGCAGCTACAACTTTGGCTACATCGACGACAGCGCCCACACGGGCGACATCTTCTACGTGGACCTGTTCAACAGCAGCGCTGACTACTCGGGCTTCTGGTCGTTCCAGTCCACGGGCTATGCCGTGGGTGACGGCTCTGCCAGCTCGAGCTCTAGCACGGGCAGCACCGGAAGCACAGGCACCGGAAGCACGGGCACCGGAAGCACCGGAAGCACCGGTAGCACTGGCAGCACCGGCAGCACTGGCAGCACCGGCACCTCGTCCGGATCTGGTTCTGCCCCCACCGGAGGCTTCGGGGGCTTCGGAGGCGGCAGCAGCAGCGGCTCCTCGGGCTTTGGATCTGGATCTGGATCTTCGGACGGTGGCTTCGGCGACCTGGGCGACCTGCTTGACACCCTGCAGCAGGAGAGCGAGACGGGCAGTTCTAGCGACTCCACCACCTCCGTGTGGGCCGGATGGTTCAGCAAGCTGGTCCGCAAGGACAACAAGAAAGCGGCCCGCTCTGTACCTCCCATGCGCCAGCACGCGCCCGTCACCGCCGGAGCCGCGAGCAAGCGGGCCGTCACCCTCACCTCGGCGTCCATCACCGGCATCGCCGACACGGGCACGACGCTCCTCATGCTGCCCGACGAGGTGGTGACGGCGTACTACAGCCAGGTGGACGGCGCGCAGGACAGCGAGCAGGAGGGCGGCTACGTCTTCTCTTGCGACGCGACGCTGCCCGACTTCACCTTTGCCGTGGGGGAGGGCCAGATCACCGTCCCCGGCAAGTTCATCAACTGGGCGCCCGTCGACACCTCGAACCAGACGTGCTACGGCGGTCTCCAGTCCGATGCGGACATCGGGATCTCCATCTTTGGGGACATCGCGCTCAAGGCCGCCTTCGTGGTGTTTGACGGCGGCGCCAAGCGACTCGGCTGGGCCGCGAAGACGACGTCATAAGCAATTCACCGTGATGGTGCAGTGAGCGATGCCATATGATATCTATGTATCATTATGGCCCATACCCGTGCCATGTTTGGCCTGCAGGGCATATACTCGATGAAAGAATAAGGGGGTGTGTTACATCAAGCAAGGTGTGGTCCCCGAGCGGTGACTGCTCTGACAGGCTGGTGTTATTTTTTTTTTTTTTGAGTTTGCCATTTTGAGGGGAGGAAACAAAGTGCGTGCGTGCGTGTGTGCATTGCCGTGCCATACCCGCCCACGGTTTGTTTGGCTGCAGTGGCCTCGGATCGTGCACGCTCTTCCAAAACAAAGTTCACACCTGCCGTATTTTACTGCAGCGTATGTATATATTTACCGTTCAAAACCATAAATACCATGAATACCCCCACCATCCAATGTTGCACTCCCTAATGGGCATGCCTTATTACCAGACTATAGCCGATGTGTGTGTGTGTGTGTGTGTGTGTGTGTGTGCATGTTTCTCGGTGTGGGCGATGTCAAATGACGCCATCTATGTCTCCTATCCGACTACACGTCAACCTCTAGATACTACTTTGAACCCGGTTGATAATAGTTGGTTGTCAGGCCTGCTTACCACTTGGCACGTCGGGAGCTTTTCGGCCATATAGTTTCATACAACCGTGGTGGTGGTCATGCAACTGGATCCGGCCTCAGGAAAGCAGCAAGTCGGTGAGGAGCCGCGTGTCCTATCGTGCTTATTCAGACCACCAAGCGGACCGGAGATACTCACTGTTTGTGATTGATGTGTTCTCCTTCCATTTCTACTGCCCACACGTGTAGATTGATTAGACGAAAGCTCGCCCGCGCGGGTGCAAGTACCCTCGACTCATCTAGGCACAGCGAGGGTGACATGCCCGACTCGAGCACGATCTCAGGGCCCAGCGGACGATCGAAGCCTTGACAGCCTATCAAGGACGTCGGGGCAGGCCTTGTATGCAGGCAGTGGCTCGATGGTTAGGATGACCCCTTCCCAAGGTTCAAGTCTGCTCCGGGCCCGCGACGATCCTCCCCGCGGCTGCTGTTCGCGATTCGACACTCCGCCCGGCTGGTGGAGCCCCTACAGAAAAAGCCTTTGCGGCACACAAATCCAAGGAAGGTTTCGACGAATTCCATGCCAATACCACATACCCAGCAGCGCAACCTGCATTGGGCCGGCATCGTCCAAGAGCAATGGTGCATGTCGGTAAATGCCCGACAGGCGAGTCATGCTCGTGGCATCCGACGCACCTAAAAGTGCCACAGCGATCCCTTCGTCGGATCTGATTGACTGTTTTGGGCTGAGTAAAAGGCCGGACATGCTGTCAGCCTGCAGCGGTAAAGCAGTCCAGAGTGACAAGGGCGTGCTCGTTGCGCATCTGTGTAAGTTCTGCGCAGACCCGACTTTCCGTTGACCAAACGTTCGACTGGTTTCTATTTGTCTGGCCGCTCAAAACAAGACCCAAGTTACATGAGAGAGGCCCTTGCCGCCGCCGCCGCAGCATCACCATGACAGCTTGGACTTGACTTTGTCGTCATCGAGAAGAAGAAGAAGAGGGCTTCCATTGTCGACACTTTCCGGGCCGCCGGCCTCAGGACCAGATATAAACCTCGTCCTTTTGGGGGGCCAACACCACGCTCGGATGGCCCTGTCAGACCTTGGGATCAGCAAAGGCGGACTCGATCCGGGCCCAGCCGTCACGATAGTCGAATGCTTCCTCACCGTGGCCTTCTACAATGTCATCGAGCTGAATGTCATCATCTACAGCTGCTTCCCGCGGCGGACCGGCCTCTACTTCTGGAGCTTCGTGGTAGCGACGTGGGGGATCGCCGTCTACTCGGTCGGCTTCCTGACAAAGGACCTCAGCTTTATCCGAAATGGATTCGTCTACGGCACCTTCATCGTCGTCGGCTGGATATGTATGGTGACGGGCCAGTCCATGGTGCTCTTCAGCAGGATGCATCTGCTGGTGCGGGACAAGAGGATACTGAGGACAACACTGGCCTGCATAGTCATCAACGCCATCATCGGGCACGTTCCTACTTCGGTCGTGCTCTACGGCTCAAACTCACCGCATCCCGATCGATGGCTGGAACCCTATGCTATTATGGAGCGGATCCATGTCACCATCTTCTTCCTCCAGGAACTCGCCATATCCGCCATATATATTGTCGCCACCACGAGGCTTCTCAGAGACAAATCACGGTCATCATCGTCCTCCCCGAAAGGCTCCGCCCCCGCAAGACGTTTCCTTGGGCACCTTATCAAGATCAACGTCATGGTCGTCGTCCTGGACATCACGATACTGGCCCTGGAATACGCGGGTTTGTATGTCATACAGACGGCATACAAGGGCATGGTCTACAGCGTCAAGCTCAAGCTGGAGTTCAGCATCCTGAACTCGCTCGTCGAGATGACCAGGGCCCACCGGAATGCACGCATCGGAGTGCCGACCGGGGGCCTGTTCGAGGGTGGGAATGGCAACAACCCCAACGCACTGGGAAAGGGCAGCGGGGGCACAGGAGGGACCAGTGGCTACGCGCAGCTGACCCAGACGGTCGACCACGACGGGGTGATCAGGTACACGGGTAATCAGAGCAGGATGGGAGGGGGCAACGCGTACGTGACGGCCAACGGGATCGAGCTGCCCGGTGCCGTCCACCAGCGGCGAAGCCCCGATGGAGCTGGAGCTGGAGCTGGAGCCTCAGCTGAGACCAGTGGCGAATACGGCGACAGCGTGCCCGTGGCGAGTCATTTTGTCATTCAACGACACCGGCGGGAGGAGTGGGAGGAGAAGAGCGACCTTGAGGAGCTTGTGCTTGGTAATGATATCCTGCGGTAGTGCACAAACGAGCATGCCGGCAACGTATAGACGATGATGAAAATTGAACGCTTTGGTATGATGGACACAATGCCCTCGTTTCTTCGGCCATCGATTGCACATCGTGATTCTGAATAGTCTACAATACAGTTCCCGGTGACACAGTGCCTCGATACATCTTAGACTACTAGGCAACGCAGGTCGTTGGACGTGCTCTGCCTGGGCAGCCCGTGGCTCCACCCCGTATGATGATCCCTTCTGCTTCGTATCCGTGCTCAGACTTGTACATTTCATGTATGGTCGGATCAACCGCATGCAAGAGCTTGATATTCTCCTCACCTGGAGATCCCGTATCAGACCACTGGGCCTTTCCACATGGACACAATTCCGTCGTCATCTCGTCTTTCCGTCCCTGTTTGGAGAAGCGATAGTCTTGTCAGGGTATAGGCGGCCGAAACTCTGAACCACACATGCCCCTGCCAGAGTCGAGCCAGACATGACTCGTCACAGCCTGAGTCAACAAGTTCTTGGGCTTCGATGACGAATGATCCATCAGACCATCAAGCAGTGGATCTTGTGGTGGCAATCTGGATGTGCCGCTCCGGCAGATGATTATGGAGAACTTGAAGTACTACTACAGTGTACAATGTAGGCTGTAGTATGCAAATAGATGCCAAGACATCAGGCTCAAAAATCGCCTCAGTTTCAGCTGGCTACAAAGGCCCGATATCAAGGAAACATGACTGGCGGCGTTAAGTTTCCGCGTAGTAATACTCGCTCGCTCGCTCTGCTGATGGCCACCTAGTCTGAAAAACAGACTGCAGTGGTGTGTCTCCATGGTGCAGTATATTCAATTTTTACTGTTCTATTCCGTAAAAGACAAGCAAAGACTATGTGTGCAATTGATATCAACATCTTTGGCTACACCCATAGAGCATGAATGCCTGTACGGGCCTTCATGTTTCTGTGTAGGGAAAAGGAAACTCCAGAAGAAGCCCGTCTTGAGCGACACGTAGGCCAATACTAATCTCATTGATACACGGCGTCTTGTGCACAGCAACCGCCGAGCTCAGATTTGTAAAATACCGTCACATGTTTGCATGCGAGACCAGAGGGCTGGCCATGTGGCTGGCCTTACCCAGACCCCCCCCCCCCCCCCAGGCATTAATTGAGTCAGGATTTGTAGGTGTGTAAAGGTTGCTCATTGAATGATGTTTAAATTGAGGAGCCGATGAATCTTGAAGGCTCATGTGTCGTACTCCCTGAGGAACAGCCCTCAGTCTTGATACTTGGGTGCCCAGGTACGTGCTCATTGCGGCTTTTCTTCTGCCACTCCTAAATCCGAAACTACCATGCTCATCACGAGCAGCAAAGTCAAAATCTCTGAGCAAACTGGGACCGGCTTCCAGAAATATGTCTCGCCAATACCCGTTTCGGATTGCCGTGCTGATGGAACTGGTCGAACTGCAATGCATCTCTGCCAGGCTACAGGAGTCCTGCCTGCCCGGGTGTGCCACCCTTTGCTGTCATCATATGATATGCCTTTTTTGGGACACCCAAATTGCCAGAACATCTCCCCGATGCACCTCCGCCGGGGTTCGTCACCCTTACGAGACAGTTCTACGCCGTCGGAAGCACGCCAGGTCTACAAAGCATCGAAAGCAAGGTCTGCTGAGTGGAGAGTGCCGGTCCAGATACGGTATAAAGCAGTCAATCGCTTTGAGATGGGCGGTCGCCCCTTCCCACAACAGCGCGTACCGAACGAGGAGCGTGGCATGCTATTCCGCAGAAATACCGGCTTTGGTTTCATTCGGACCATCCCAGGGGATGGACGCCAGGATATCTTCGGGATAGGTACAGTTTCTATGTTTTGCAGAGGTGTCGCAGCTCTGACAGGATTCGAATCAATTTGCAAATCCGTTGGAAATTCTGATGTGCTGTTCTGGAACTCCGGGTCATACAAATACAGACCTCATGCCACGTCCTTGGGGCAAGCTTGACTTTCTCTTAAATCAAGATGCCCTTTTTGATCTTCAATGACACCTGTATTCTCATAAATTCCGAGATCCCATTGCGGGTTTACCTTATTGGCCTGCTCGACGACAGGGCATCATGTTTCGTTTGTATGAATCAATTGAATTGGAAAGGTGATCACAATGGACACAGGACCCTACCTATCTAGGTAGTTACGGAGGAAGGCATTGCTCAAATAATGATTGTACAATTGTAAAGTTATCAAGCATGAAAATGCTGTGGGCGTGCGGCCTCGGACGATATTGACATATGCTGGCTCTGTCACGCCTTTTATAGGCGCACGTTGTTCACGACGGAACTGCTGCTTCCGATGTCCCCCCCCCCCTTTCGTCAGACGTGACACTGCCAGTGAGGCCTAGGTAAAATATCAACCAGAAAAGAAGTGACTGCATGAAATGGCCACGACAAGGGCGCCTGTACTCCACCGTAGTCTAATAACACGGGTATCTGCGACACGGCTCAATGTTCTGCCCCCAACGCCAGCCAGCCCTTTCACGAAGCGCCGTCCATCCGTGTCGCGGACCAGAAATTAGAAAGAATAACAAATGATTCAAGATGCCCGTGCCTAAGAGACATGGAAGGGAAATCAAGACATAGCCAAGTAATGCCGGCATCTAATGACCTCGTTTACAAGCACGAAGTGTACCATGCCTTGGCGGGGTGGGCTTTGGTGGGCGGGGACGCCTTAACACTACCCACGTGAGGCAGAGTATCTGGTAGCTTGCCTTCCGCAGACGTGAGATTCGTACTTAAGTGTCTATCTCACGGCAATCTTGGTAGACAGTGTCTGCTTGATATCCATGAGTGGATCCTTGGTCGGCATGAGCCCATCCCGACGGATGAGCATGGACGGGAAGCGGATTTTGGCCTGGATAAACACGTAAGTACAAGGTGGTTGCAAGTGTGGCAGGAGTGATGAATGATCGGGGGACACTCACGGCAGCCAGACTACTGGCGTACTTGATGCCAAGCTCACTTGCGATGAAGTTCAACCGGCCAATAGCCCATTCGCGCTGCTCATCCATGGTGTAATCGCAAGTCCTGACCGTGCTCAGCGGCCAGGCCACCATGAGCCCGCCCAGCATCTTGCTCTGCTCGTCAGTCCCGCAGGCGAAGCCGCTGGCCCCCGGTGCGCTGGGGCGCTGCTGGGCGTCCTTCTGGTGCATGCTGAGCATGTAGGGCACCGACGAGATGATGTCGGCGATGTTGGCCTTGCAGGTCCGCACGGCGGTGGCGTACTCGGGCGTGGAGCGGAAGTCGGCCGGGCTGCAGATCCAGGCGGCGACGCGGATGAGCAGCGACATGAGGATGATGCGGGTGGCGCGCGTGGCGTTCCATATGCTGGCGACGACGAGGTCCGAGTAGGCGTCGACACGGCCCGGGTAGATGGGCGCGTGGCGGACCTCGCCGTCCCCGAGGACCTTGTCCTCCCAGTACAGGGGCGTGACCTGGTGCTCGGCGGGCAGGCCGTGCAGGAAGTTGGCCATCTGGAGGTCGAGGTCCTGCACCTTGCGGAGCATCTCGAGCATGAGCTCCAGGCCCTGGTCGTTGCGCGACAGGGTGGCCATGAGGCGCGTCACCTCGGCGCGCAGGTCGCTGACCTCGAGCGCGAAGCGCTGGTAGCGGGCGCCGATGGAGTCGGCCGCCACGGACTCGGGGAGCCACCAGTTGACGCCCATGACCGACGACGTGCCCGACGACAGGGTGCGGGCGATGATCTGCAGGCGCACGGCGTTGAACAGGAGGACCGAGTCCTTGTTCTGCACCATCTCGCGGCCGCGGGACCGCACCAGGTGCATGGCGCCCTCGATGTGGGTGCGCCACGCGAGCAGGCCGACCTCCTTGGCCGCCGTGATCTTCTCGAACAGCGACAGCAGGAGCACCGTCGCGAGCGTGCCGTCGTGCTTGCTCTCGGCCGGGTCCTTGAGCGCCCTGTGGATCGCAACCAGGGCCCGCGAGTGCTGCATGAAGGACAGCTCCACCAGGTCGGTCGAGTCCCCCTTGAAGCGGTTGCCCATGGCGGCCAGGGCCACGGCGCTGTAGGCGAGCTGGAAGGCACTGTCGGGTCGGGTCTGCGAGTTGAGCAAGGGCAGGAGATATTCGAGGTGACCCGCGTTCTTGCCCTGCTGGCCGGGGACCATGATGAAGTTCCACGCGAAGAAGTGGCTTGCGCGTTGGTCAATAGGCACGGTGGGGGCGGCTACCGGGAACGACAATTCGAGGGGCGAGGTATGTGTTGTTGTCGTCGTCGTCGATGAAGGGCCTGGCCCGGAAGTCGTAGGTGAAGGCGTCGGCGAGGAGGATTGTGACGAGGAACCGGCGACGAGCATGGGCGGGTTCTTGCTGCTGCTGCTGCTGGCCCCCTTATTTGATTCCGGGGTCGGGTCGAATGTGATGATGATGCCCCCTTCCTCTGCAGCCCTCTTGGCCGCCTTCTTGGCCGCCGCCTTCTTTGCTCGTGCAGCTGTTGCTTGTGTCTCGTCCCGGTGGAGGATGTCGAAGTCGGAGCGGTAGCCGGAGCAGTGACGCCGCGATTTGATGCATTGGTTACACACAGGCCGGGTCTCGTCGCACTGTGGGGTGATGCCATGGTCAACCAATGCCTTTCTCAGGCCGACGACGAGTGCATCACCGAGGAAAGAAACGCCGAGGGGAGTCAGGGGAGCAAACTGCACCGTACCTTTATTCTCCTGGCCCTACACGTCCTGCACCCCATAGAGGGCTTCCCGCAATACACCATCTCGAATATATATCGCCACCTGGGCTGCCGCTGGGTCGAATCTTGTCGGTTTTATGTGCTCGACGGTCCAATGCGGACGGAGTAGAATTGGTCGAATTGGTCGAATTGGACGATCGAGAAGCTAAATTGGGTGGTTATCTGAGTTATGTCGTCTCTGGCCGGCAGTATATGGACATTGAATGGCCGGGCAATGCGTTGAGGTATATGCACGAGGGAGTATGAGGGTCCTTGTGCGACGTCTCCCTCACGATCACGGTCTGCAGGAGCACTGGGTGTTTGGAAACCAGCATGCAAGAGGCCGAGTCGATGTTAAACGATCCGTGTCAATGCCAAGGAGGCGGAAGAAGAGACCGGGTGGAGATCTCACAAACCCTTGGGAACTCCTCGTCTGCCGGGTGGAGCAATTCCCAAAGCAGGCCTAGTAGCAGCCAGGGAGGAGAGGCAGGGAGCCAGGGAGCCAGCGATGCAAGCATGCATGTACGGAGTTGTAGACTATCGTATCTACTGTGTTCGATGCGAGTTGAGCGTGTCGGAATCACAACCACCAAGGTTACGGCCTGAGCCCAGTCCAGGGAACACTGCAGCACGCACAGATGTCGCTAAGGCGATCCCAGCGTCTTGGTCAGTGTGACACGGCACCCTACGACGCCTACGAATCGGCTTGGTTTCTGTCTTGGATGTGTGGAGCGTCCTGGTCTTGCCCAATCATCTCTGTGCCTGCATTTTACCGGTAGATGTATGGCTTTTCTTTTCTTGTATTTTCTTTTTCTTCTTCTTCTTTTCCCTCTTATTCTTTGATTTTTATTTGGTCTTGATCTTTGGCCAAGTGATACCGGTGGCATGGGATCGATCCTCCGCCAACAGATTTCGAGGCTTCCCCAGTTCCCAGATCTATTCGATCGATCGACATTGTGATTAATGGGCCCTCCCAAATATGCAAGTGACACGTCTCCGTCCGTCCCTTCAACGGCCCTGCCCTGCCCTGCCCTGGCCATCTCACTGGGCATCCAAATCCAAATCGAGACACTGCGTTTTTCGACAATGCTGGGTCGGATTCGTCTCAACTCTGTGACCCGTTTGAAGTTTCGCATCGGCAATCTGGCGAGGCTCAGCCTGCCCTCACGGTTTCAAGCTTGGCTCAAGCTACCTAGGTATAACGTGGCACTCGTGCTCATAACGGCTAGTAGGGCCTAGTCGATGCCGAGGCAGGCTGCCAGGCTCTCACTAGCATTGTTGCTGCTGACCCCGCCTCGTACTCGCCGTTAGAATATACCGATATGCCCCTGAGCGTTCCCCTCTTCACCCGCCTGTTCTCGTCCCCGTATACAAAGCCATACAACAATCCTGCTGCTGCATAACCTGACCTCGTGAGGTCGGCTCCGTTTTGTAGCGTACAAGCTGGGCAAGTAAGTATAACAGACTGACCATATTAAGCTGCCATGATATGAACTCGTCCGCTTGCAAGGGCCGACTGAAGCAGCTACGGACCAAGTGCCACAGTGCATGATCGTCGGGTAGCATTACAATGTCATTGAGGTGGGGGGGGGGGTGGGAAAGCCGGGCAGATGCTGCGCAGATGCCCTTGCCCTCTGCTCTGTCACACCTGAGAGAACGAAACAATGGCACGAATGGCACTCTGCGCAGATGCTCGTTCCATGTCCAATGGACACCAATCATGTCCGTCCTGATGTTGGGCTGAACCGAGTCGTATTATTTCTGCCGGGTAAGAATCGGTTGAAATGAAAGGCTTATTGTTGCTGCATTGTTGTCGGGGAGCAGGATCCAACTATCGTTCAAATGTTCCCTGCCCGTCTTGGTTGGAAAGAAAATGCGACGCCCCCCAATTCTCACTTTTTGGATCGGTCGAACATGATTTTCTTTGTTGAAAAAGTACTCGTCCTGGAACAGTACCGCCCTGGACACTCTACTGTGGAATGCATTATAACGCACCCAGCAGCTTGGGTCTCTGGATCGGTCGAGTCCGATGCAAAAGCGATAATTGATTTGACGCTATTGCAAACAGCTCGATTCCGAGGTCCCCGGACTACAATACAGTGGGCCAGGGCCCGAACGGTGGGGGCACTCGCAGGAGACATGACTACTCCCAGAAGAGCCAAGCCCGCAAGTGAACCTTGGCCGCGGAGCTGGCCACGCTGCCATGCTGCCACCGTGTTCTGCGGTGACACATAGACCTGAGGAACAAGCAATAAGCTTGCGGTGATCAGCAGGAACGGTGAGACCCCGCAGCCAACCGGAACCCGACTCTGGGACCCGTTCGGGCGCCCGAACATGGCCGACGGGTGGGCACACATTTGGGTTCACCGCAGCAGTACACTGGCACAGCATGCATGTACCGCAGCCAAGTTGCAGGTCGAACTCGCAGACTCTGTGTGCGTGTACTTTTGTGCCCGGCCCATGGGGCTGGCCAAGGCCAAAAAAGAAGCGCGAACAACAAGCTCTGTCTGCGCCCGTAGCGTCGGCACCACATGCGGCAATTTCTTGCTGTCCATACTGCTTGGATAGGTAGGGGGATCTGATGACCTGTGTTGGACTGCCCGGGAGGGGTTCCTGCACCAAGTGCCGCATCCACTACGAAGGTCATGGACATCATGATCTTGAGCCCTCGTTGGAGCGTCAGAACGTGGCAGAGCAGCACCAATCGACCGTGCTGTAGCAACCGGCCGCGTGCCCCAGAGTCCGCCATGTGGCCGTGTAATTAGCTGCAACGGACGACTGCCGAGGTCACATCTGGGTATCTGGGGACCCCATGGGAGGGTGGGAACTTCTCCCCACACCGGGCCACATGATGTGCATGCCCTGAGCAAGGCTGCCCAACCGGGGGGCACGGTCATCACAGAGCTGCCCCGCCCGACAGGCCAGCATGGGCCGTCCACTGCGAGGGAAACACCAGTTCATCCCGGCACGCGGTGACTGTTGACTCGCTAGACCAACGTGCAGGTTAGCAGGTGCTGTGGGACCGAGCTCTTGGGAGCAATTAAAGTCGGCCCGGTTGCCTCGTTCACGCCGCGGACGGGCCCTGGAAATTTGTTGTCTCGGTGCAGCTATCACCGTGCAGAACGTGGGGAGGGTCATTGTCGTCGTCATGGCCTCATGCACGTCGTGTATATAACAAGTGCTGGCCTCCTCGGGGGGCCAGCTGGACCCGGAGGCGCACGAGTGCTGGATCAGGTCAGGTCTTGTCCCTCGAGCTGCCATCCGTCTCTGCTCCCCCTCCTCCCCTCTGGCCCACGATGGTCAGATTTCCTAGTTCCTCGTCCGCCTGGGCGGTGGTGCTGGCTCTCCTTGCCAGCGCACCCTCGCCGGCACAAGCAGTCGACGTGACGGTCAGTCTCGACTATTCGACTTATATAGGCACGGCTCAGGCGAGCACGGGAGTCACTGAATGGCTCGGTCTTCGTTTCGCAGCGCCTCCTCTTGGGGACCTTCGCTTCGCGCGACCTCAGGATCCCGCGGTGGTCAGCACACCACAGCCGGCTAACACGGTATGTCTGTCTGCTTCGTGAGGGTGTGGTGTGAATGAAGCCACTGGTTTCTTAAAAAAAACGCGGACATAAGGGGACTGACACATACGCGGCTCCAGCATGGTAAGGTTTGTCTCGGCACCGGCAAGCCATCGAATGCAACCGACACCTCGGAGGACTGCCTGTTCCTAGACATCTATGCGCCCAGCAACGCAACCGCGGCGTCCAAGCTGCCCGTCTTCTTCTTCATCCAGGGGGGTGGCTTCAACGAGAACTCCAATGCCAACCTCAACGGCACGGGCCTGGTCAACGCGTCTGGGAACAACATCATCGTGGTCACCGTCAACTACCGCGTGGGCCCGTACGGGTTCCTGACCAACGGGGATGAGCTGCAGCTGAACAACGGGCTGTACGACCAGCGCAAGGCCATGGAGTGGGTGCAGGACTACATCGCCCAGTTCGGGGGAGACCCCGGGCACGTTGTCCTTGGCGGCGACTCGGCCGGGGCTGCGAGCATCAGCCTGCACCTGGCCGCGTTCGGAGGGCGTGATGACGGGCTGTTCCACGCTGCCGCTGCGGAATCGGTCTCATTCGCGACGGTGCTCACGGTCGAGGAGAGCCAGTACCAGTACGACAACCTTGCGCTGCGTCTGGGGTGCGTCGGCAGCTCCAACGAGACCCTGGCCTGCCTGCGCTCCAAGACTGCCGTGGAACTCCAGGACGCGAACTACAACATCCCGTATCCTGGCGCTGCGTCTGCACCTCGGTACATGTACAACCCGGTCATCGATGGGGACCTGATCCGGGAGTTGACGTACACGGCCTTTGCGGACGGGAACTTTGTCAAGGTGCCCATCATAGTCGGCGACGACACCAACGGCGGGACGTCCTTCGCGCCCCAGGACACGTCGACACTGGCGCAGAGCAACGTGTGGATCAGGAACCAGTTCCCCTACGTCACGCTGGAGCAGTTTGCGGCCATCAACGAGCTGTATCCCAACCCCAACGACACGTGCCCCAACGTCGGCTGCTACTGGCGCCAGGCGGCGGACACGTACGGCGAGATGAGGTACATGTGCCCCGGGCTGTACGTCACCGCCGCCTATGTCGACTACGGCGTCCCGCAGAGCTGGCACTACCGGTGGAACGTCGAGGACCCGGCGCAGGTCGCGGCGGGCGAGGGTGTGCCGCACACGGTCGAGTTGAATGCTATTTTTGGGCCGCTCAACACCAATAACAACTCGCCGCTCAGCTACTATTCCAACGGGACGAACGCGTATGCTGTGCCGGTGGTGCAGGCATATTGGACCAGTTTTATCAGGTCGTATGATCCGAACACGTACCGGCTGAATGGGACGGCCGAGTGGCAGGCGTGGGACGACAACGCCCAGCAGCGGATTCTGTTTGACACGGGTGGCGTGACAAGCATGGAGAGCTTGGCGGGCTCCGATCTGATGGCGAGGTGCGATTACTGGTATGGCATCGGGGTGGACATTCGCCAAAAGAGGTCAATCTAGCCGCAGCCGCAGCCGCAGGTGCATTCCCCACGTGGGCGGATAGATGACATGTAATAGATTGGGGATCTATAATTATACTATATGTGTGATCTTCACACCAATTATATTACCTTGTTACCAGAACCAGAATTACAAGAGAGACAGGAAGAGTAGTCTATTTCAAGCTATTCGTCCCCTGTCCACGCCCAGCCCTTTTGACTCGTCACCTGCAAGTGAGCGAGTGAGTAGCTGGTTTCTATTTCCCCCCGTCATCCAATATCTATCTTTCTCAAGTTAAACCCAAGACGTGCAGCTTTGCCAAGGCATAAGTGAATCACTCTTCGCCAAACCCATTGTGGACAGACTTTGGGGTCCGCTGAACCATAGTAAATGACACGACCAAAATAGAAGCGTCAGTCTCGGGCCAGGCACACATCTCAGCCAAGACCCGTGCAGGACTTGTTAGGCGAGGGAGGCCCAGCCCAGCATTCAGAGACAAGTGCTTCCCCCCCGCCAGCCAGCCGGACAGCCCGCGAGCCAACGGTGCCAAGCCGCTCGAATAATTTGTCCGGCTGGCGGGCGAGGCGGGCATGGCGGCCTGGGCGGCAGGGCAGGTGTGAGTGGCCCATGGAGACGCTCGTTCCAACGGCTCGAGTCAGTTCTGGCATGGGGGGGGGGGTGGGCAGAGACCCGTCGCGCTGGGCCATGCCTCTTTGGGGCCGATTGCTACACTGCAACACCCACCGGGTAAGAAGGCATGATGGGGATGGATCCTGTCATGGTTCTCTGTCAAACTCGGGTGCATCGCCCGCAGCTGGGGTGGTCCCAGGGGGGGTTTGTTACCGTTGTACTATGCTTATATAGTCTATTCTGTGCATGCTCTGCGGGTAGTTGGGTGAAGATTGACTGGTTAGGCGCCATATCATGGCCCCATCTGGAGGCATGCAGGCCCATGTGAGATGGAGAATATCAGTGTTTATGCCTCACTCTGCCTCTGCCTCTGCTCTGCTCTGCCCTGCCTGAGATGCAGCCTGTATCTGCTTGTACTGTATATACTAGTAGTCTTGGGTGTGCCCAAAGGACCGTTGGGCAATACTGCCAATCTCCGACGGGACAATGTTCCAGCCACGAAACCCACGGCCCACGGCCCTTGGGGGATCGGTTGGATCTAGACCAGTGGCTTGGGAACATGGACCAGAGTCAATTATTAGTCAAATTCAGCAACCAGCTAGTCTACAGCGAGGCTTATTCGGCCGACGGAGAAAGAAAAGACGGGCCCCAGCACGCAAGTATTGTAGCATGCAGCAGTGGTCCGTCCAGTAACATCCAGCCCCTCCCCGGGTGGTGCAGGTGGTGCAGGCTATTCCTTCCCAGGTGTGCCCCTGAAACGCGAGGACGCTATTGCCTGTGCTCGCCTGCTCTGGCCTGATGTGCGGTACACAGATGCGTTTCGAAAATCCAAGGCATGAAAAACCTTAATTATCCTGATCAACGCCAGGCGTGCACGCCAAGCTTGGGGCTCCGGGGGGCCCACAGATCGGCTACTGTCCACAGGGCTGGCTGCGACTTGACGACACCTCAATGGCACAACGACATGTGGTTCCATGGAGCAAAAGCATCTCAAGAGTTCCATCCTACATACAAGCTCCCTGACAAAGGTCCATCCCACGTGAGACACATAGCGGCTGCTGCTGCACGCACAACCACAGACAGACACACGCACATACACATACATATCGATAGACACGAGAGGACCTGAGAGAGGGGAGAGAGACACACACACACACACACACGCCCAGAACAAAGGAAGAGCGCGCGCCTCTCTCCAACGGACGACCCAGTGGATCTTGACTACATTCACCCGAGAGCAAAGACAAAGTTCATCGACTACTACTCGCTACTACTTGCTGCTACTACTACTTACCGTTACTAGTCAGAAGTCAGAGTCAGAGCCGGAGTCAGACGTCAGACGCCAGACGCAGAGAGACGCAGACAGACAGACGCAGACATCCGCCCACACCTAGCGCGGCGTCCCGGAAGGCTGCAGAGCCCGCTGTGGGTGCTGAGTTGGAAACCATCATGTCTTACTCGGCCCTCCCTCAACCTCACCACTCGCAACAACCATCACACGCACCGCCGCCGCTGCACCAGCCCCCATCATGCTGGACGTGCCGGGTCCGCCGCAAGAAGTGTGACCGCACAAAACCCCGCTGCCACGCCTGCTCGGCCCTGGAGATCACATGCCACTACAGCGAGGCCCGCCCGGAATGGATGGACGGCGGCGACCTGCAGAACGAGATGGCCAAGCGCATCAAGGCCGAGGTGCGGCAGGGCGCCGAGGCGAGGAGGGAGAGGCAGTACGTCCAGGTGCTGACGCTGCACGAGGACCGCATGAGGAGGCCCGACGACCTGAGCGAGGAGAGGCCGGCGCCGCACAAGCCGCAGATGCAGAGCATGCACCAGCGGCCCAGCTTCTCGTCGCTCAACAACGCCAGCGGCGACGAGAGCAGGAGTGACGACGCGTCGGGCGGCGAGGCCATGAGCATGAGCATGACGCCCGGCACCAGCCCGCCCAGCTCGAGCGAGAGGTCGCCGCCCGTGTGCCCGGACTGCGTGACGGACGGCTTCGTGGCGCCGCCTCTGCCGCCCGCGCACGAGTACACGGTGTGGAAGCTGCTGGGCATCGACAACGAGCGCGACCGGTCCATCGCCATCGACGTCGAGACCGACTTCACCATCACGTTCCTCGACTACGTCTTCCCCTTCCTGTTCCCCTTCTACCAGCCGTCGGTGCTCGAGGGCGGGCGCAGCTGGCTGCTCGCCATGCTGCGCAGCAACACGGCCTTCTTCCACTCGGGCATGAGCCTCAGCGCCTACTTCTTCACCCTCATCCTCAAGGGCGGCGAGCGCCACCAGGTGTGCTCGCAGCAGATCTGGAACAAGCTCGTGGCCCACGTCGACACGGCCGTGCGCGCCATGCAGCAGGACATGGAGGACCTCAAGCGCGGCCAGGACGGCAAGACCACCATCTTCCAGAAGGGCAAGACCATGGAGAGCATCATCCAGCTGCTCATCCTCGAGCACTCCATGGCCCGCACCTCGGACTGGAACGTCCACCTGTCCGCCGCCATGGCCATCTTCCAGGAGGTCTTTGAGGAGTACGGCGTCGGCCCGGACGGCAAGCCCGACATCCCCGCCGTCATCCAGGCCCTGTCCCGGCCCTCGTGGAACCAGGGCATGATGGAGCGCGTCGTCTGGCACTGCGACCAGGGCGCCTTCCGCTTCTTCTCCGCCTTCCTGCTCTACACCGACATCATCGCCTCCACCTCCCTCGAGAGCCCCCCGAGGCTGCGCAACTACCACAACCTCATCATCCAGGACGAGACCCCCAACATGCCCTGCGAGATGCTCCGCATGGAGAGCTTCTTTGGCTGCCAGGGCTGGGTCCTCCTGGTCGTCGCCGACATCGCCGTGCTGGACGCCTGGAAGAAGGAGAACAAGGCCCGCGGCACCTTCTGCCTCAACGAGCTGACCGAGCACGGCAGCAGGCTGCACCAGCGGCTGCAGGGCGGCCTCGCCCGCCTCGAGAGGGAGAGCTTCAAGAAGAGGCCCTTCGACATCACCTCGGTCCTGCGCTCCTACTACCGGCCCGACGCCGCCCACCAGATGCGCATCGACGAGCAGGTCGCCGCCACCAGGATCTGGGCCCTCGCCTCCATGGCCTACCTGTCGGTCGTCGTGACGGGCTGGGCCGCCGCCATGCGCACCGCCACGAGCAGCATCGCCGTCGCCATGCAGCTGCTCTACGGTATATCGAGCCCCGCCGTGCTCAAGAGCCTGACCTGGCCCTTCTACATCCTGGGCTGCCTGGCCACGCGCGAGCAGGAGCAGCTCTTCACCCACATGGCCTCGTCCATGGGGCCCCTGCTCGAGTTCGGCACCGTCGGGGAGAGCATGAGGATCATGAAGCGCGTGTGGGAGCTCAGGGACTCGGGCGGCATGGACCTGGAGAACTGGGACATTGCCGCGTGTTCGAGGGTCTACGGCAAGCAGGTTTTGATGACTTGATACACACACAACAAACAGCCCGAGACTGCACCTTGAAAAAAAAGCGAGCGGGAGGGCTGTCTTTTGGTATATGATTCACGAACTGCTACTATCTACTATGGTTTTCAACAACAAACTCTGGGCAACATTCTTCGCCCCCGAGGTATCACTTTTAGGTTCTGTACCGGATTGATGAAAGTCTGTCTATCTTTGAATATTTAATACGGATGGGAGCTCGTCTGGGAACATTGAAACCATGGTCTTGTACTGCTGAGTACTAGAGAATCATGTAAATGGACAAATTTACGAGTACAAGAACTAGTCATCGGGTAATATGTTACATGGTACGTGACGTGACCCCTTTCTGTGCTCATTTCCGTCTTCTGACAAAGAGGAAATAGAGACACGGGATGACTCTCGTGGTTGCAGCCAAATTAAATCGCCCCCGGAGTGGTGGACTCAATCCTGCACCACCACCCACATATCCATTATGCGGCACAGCTAATATAACCGTCGACGGCTGTTGCGGTGCTGAGAACATCCACACGTATCAGCACTGGCTCCATTGTGGGGCGGGACAGTAATTCAAGCGTCGATGATACTCACCAGCCGACTATGCAACCGGGGCTCCCGGAACATGCTTCAATGCACGAAACCTGTGCGGCGGCAGTTTGAGTCTCGCATGATGCGATCTGACGTGCGGTGAGAGGGTGCTCGTCATGTTCTGGCAGTTTCTGAATGACCGGCGACGCCACGGTGAAGGTGGCGAGTGTAAGAAGTATCGTGACTGGCTTTAGTTCCATCGTGTTTGCGTGCTGATGGTCCGAGTCCTGGAGAGACGAGTACGTGGGAAATTGTCAAGGCTTCAATGGTCACAGTATGCACTGGAAGTAACTTCGGAATGTCGTCACGATAGATATGGAATGTGTAGAATGGACACTGATGCTATTGTGAGGACGTTGACGAGCCTTATATGAACAATCACAGCGACGGCCAAGAAGCGTTACTCAAGCGGAGTTGAGCTTATATAGATTAAATCCTCGGCTCCCCACTGGCAAGAGACTCAATGCAGTTCGTTTTGTCGGCCTCATGTGCTTGGTGTTCACGATCTGTCTCCCCCGACCAGAGGGATACTATCTCCGGATCAACAGACTTAGCAGGTGTGTCTGACCGAGGACCATCCTGGCCAAATGGGCAAAACCCTATTGACTGAGGCGAGATTCTCCTGGTCCGGGTTTTGTCCAATGACGTAGTCTATCTTTGCTCATGCGTTGGGACGAGGCTGCGAATGAGATCCGGGCTTTTTTGCCAATGGATGAGAGTTGGTCCGCTCAACCCTGCCAACGGCAAACAGTTCTTCCTCGACTTACCTCGGAACAGGGCAATCATGTGAAAATATATGTAAGAGATCCCTTTAGCCAAGATACTACAGTGAACCTTCTTCTTTTTGTTCAGACTTCTTGACTAAGGATTCCGTCAGTCATTGCTTCCCACATGCAAATGCTCAGCTTCGTGCGCGCGCTCATGCCGAATAAATTGTTGCGGCCGACACCGCCCAGGCTTATTTTGGATGGGTTCGACAGTACCCGCGGCGGCCGAACAGGACAGAACAACATGCAAACCGTACACAACCTCCTGCCTATGACGGAATTTGCACTCACATGGACTGGCAAATTTCCTGGTCCACGCTGGTAGCTAGTCTGGCGGCATTATGCACAAGCAACTTACACGGCTGTAGAGTAATCCATCGGGTTAGAGCCTTGTCGTCAACTGCCCCGCAAGCAATATAGCCCGAGCCAGGGCAAGCTGTTCCGGGGATCCGAATGGCATCTGAGGGAATGTCTTCATATTTCCCGAGGACTCGGGTCGGGTTTGAATATTGTGTTTCATACAGTCGGAAACGTAAGGCTGTTCTTGTGATAAAGCCCCATCCGCATAGTCTAAATTCCACTTCCCTTCGGTGCTCTTCCAAACCACTACTCCTCGTGGCTGGAGACGTGAGGAAGCCAAGCCCCAGGAAACCAGGCCATCTCGAGCTCGAGACTGTCGCCGGGTCTCACAAATTCTACTTGGTCAAGAATTTCTGAAAGCTTTCCTGCGCAATGGTTACGTTGCCGATAGCATTCAGCTTCTTGCGGCCGTCCTTTTGCTTCTCGAGCAACTTCTTGCGCCGGGATATATCGCTAGCGTGCAGCTTCGCCAACACGTCCTTCCGGAATGGCTTCAGCGTCTCCCTCGCGATGATCCTCCTCCCCACGGCGGCCTGGATGATCACCTCAAACATCTGCCTGTCGACGTGCTCCTTGAACCTGGCCGTCCAGTACTTGCCCAGGCGGTCAACCTGGGACGCGTGCACGACGCGGCAGATGGCGTCGACGGGCTTCTTGTTGACAAGCAGTTGCAGCTTCTGCAGCCGCGACTCCCGCCACCCGGCGTCTTCGTAGTCCAGCGTGGCGTAGCCCTTTGTGGCCCCCTTGAGCTTGCCAAAAAGATCGTCGACGAGGGCCGACGCGGGGAGGTCGTATTTGAGGATCACCTGCGTGGCGTGGAAGAACTCGATGCTGACCTGCTCGCCCCTGCTGCCCTCGCACAGCTCAATCACGCGGCCCAGGTACTCCTCTGGCAGCGTGACCATGGCATGGACGAACGGTTCGTAGAAGGTGGCCGCCCTGGCCTTGTGGTCGTCGTCGGAAGGGAACTCGGCCGGGTTGGTGACGATGACCTCCTTGCCGTCTGCGTAGACTATGCGGCTGGGCACCGAGGGCTCGGTGATGATGACGCTGGCGCCGTACTCCTGTCTCAGGCGGTCCTGGAAGACGGAGCAGTGCAGACTGCCCAGGAAGCCCAGACGCCAGCCTGCACCCAGGGCTTCCGAGTGGTCCTTCTGCAGGGTGATGCTCCTGTCGTTGAGGACGAGCTGGTTGATGCTCTCGGACATTTTGGTGTAGTCTGACTGGTCGGTGGGGAACGCCCCGACAAACACCATTGGTTTGGGTTCCTCGAACCCTGGATACATTTCAACCTTGTCCTCGTTCCCAAGTGTCGTGAAGGTGTCCCCGATCTTGGCGTCCTGGATGCGCTTCATGCCCGGGTTGAACAGGATGTACCCGACCTGGCCCGCCCGCAGGACTGTCTGTGGGACTTGATTTGGGTAGTGGATGCCGACCTCGCCAACCGTGTATTTCTTCCCGGTCGCCAGCGACACAACTTGGTCTCCGGCCTTGATTGTGCCGTCGAAGAGCCTGACCAGTAAGTTGACGCCCCTGAAGGTGTCGTACCACGAGTCCACCAGTAGCAGCCGTAGAGGGCGACTGCTGTCTCCTTGTGGGTGTGGGATCCTCTCGACCACGGCCGGCAAGATGGCCTCGACGTTCTTGCCGCTCTTGGCGGACACCAGGACGGGCGCGCCGCCCTCGTGGTCCTCGGCCCCTATCTCGAAGGTGTCCTTCAGCTGCGACACGGCCCTCTCGACGTCGGCAGTCGGCAGGTCGATCTTGTTCACCACGGGCACCATGACCAGCTCCTGCGCAAACGCCGTGTAGAAGTTGGCGACGGTCTGGGCCTGGATGCCCTGGGACGCGTCCACCAGCAGCAGCGCGCCGCCGCACGAGGCATAGGACCGTGTCACCTCGGCGCGGAAGTCGACGTGGCCCGGCGTGTCCACCAGATGCAGCAGGTAGTCCTGGCCCCTGTATTTGTAGATCATGGTGCATGTCTGCGCCTTGACCGTGATGCCCCGCTCGCGCTCCACGTCCAGCTTGTCGAGGATCTGCTTGTTCTCGTCGTCCTTGGAGATGGTGCCCGTCACCTCGAGGAGCCGGTCGCTGAGGGTCGACTTGCCATGGTCGATGTGCGCAATCACGCAGAAGTTGCGGAAGCGCTCGAGTGGGATGGCGGCAATGCGTTTCTCGAGATCGGTTTGCCCCTTCCTGGACCCTGACGCCGAGACCGAGGCAGAGGAGGGAGACGACGACGCGGTGGCGTAGGATCTAAGCGCAACGGGCCCTTGCCGTGAAGGGATGCCGTGCGCGACAGACGGCAGCGCGGCGCATCGGCGCATGGTAGTGAGTGCTCGTTTGGTGGTTGTACTCGGCTTGTCACGACACGCGATGCTGCGCACCAGGCGGCTTGATGGGCAAAGCGGCCGCAGACATACTGATCGCATCGAAGAATCTGCCGCACAGCCGCGTATGCAAACGGCCCAGACGAAGCTCAGTAAGGGTGGGTGTCAAGGAATGATGCGTGCATATCGTCCCAGCCCACGGTTCTTGTGTGGTTCTGGATTTCTGGACCGATGTCCCAAAATTGGACTTCCTCTGCTTATCTTATCGCAACATTGAGTAATCTGGGGTCCTTGGTCTTGCCTAGCCTACTTCTTAGACCACACCCACATAAAACACCTACTTCTACAGTCTACGCGATCCAGAAATGCACCCTATTTGGTATGATTTGCTCATGTTTGACTGTAGCTCCTTTATAGCAGAGTTTGTGCTGTATGCATGTGGCCAAAATCATGCCAAAGAGATCAACCACTGTCACAGGAGAACGGCCCAGCGGATGAACGTCTTGTTGATATCATTCAAACATGTCAACCCAATGCGGGATATCTTCCTAGGTATCTTCCGTTTAAACTCCAAAGATTGGAACAACCGGCCAAGCCCATGATGGCCGAGCCCGACCGAGGTCCCTCAGGCCGGCTCAGTGTTGGTGGTATAATGAACAACGACAGAAAGAAGCATTCGTCCTCTGCCAGTCATAGAGAGGCTCCACATGCCCATCGCCAGCAGTGAACCTCTCGGCATCTCCTTCTCATCTTTCGACATCGTCCCCCTCCCGAGAAGCCCACTTCTCAACCGCTACTCATCTTCGGGACAGCTTGCCCCCATCAAGGTACCCCTGAGTAGGTTCACACCAGCACCCACTCACTACCTCTCTTGATGAACTTGTCCAGCAACAAGGTCAGATCCTGCAAGACAAACCGGCAGATGTAGAAGGCGAAGAACTCAGCAGCGTGCCTAGTGCAGAGCTCGAGTCCGACCTGCGTCTTGTCTGCGTGTCGGAGGCCTGGGTCTTCCACCTGCCGAGCAATTTGGTCTAGGTCATCGCCATACGTTAGCCAAGAGCCTGCAACAGAGGTAACAGCCAAGTTGCGGTAGCCTAGGAGGGATGCCACTGAAAGGAAAGGGAGGGGTGTGTGTTGGCAACCGAGGACAAATGCAAGTCGAGTACGTACCAATGGTCTGCGCAGCGTCAAACAAGCGCGCCAACGCAGCCATGTAATGAGCGTTTGGCCCACTGAACTGCACGCCCATCGCGTCCCTCTTACCCGGCTTAGAGGTAGGATGGTTCGTCATGGGCAGTGTCGCCAGTGACATGGCCTCCGCTCCGCCCGCAGGTGCCATTTCCTTCCTGGCCCCGCCGCGCTCGTACGCGCTCCCCAGCCCGGTCGAGCTCGTCTTGCTTCGCAGCCGCCGCCAGCTGAATGCCCCCTTGGCGCTCACAGAATTGTTCCGGGGAACTGGCTTGCCGTCGGACTCGACGACCCCGTCTGCGTCCCTGAACATTGTGCCTGCGCCCTGGACGCCGACCTCATTGCCAAGCCGCCGGGTCAGGAACACCTGTGCCTGCTCAAGGACGTTTTCGAAGCTCTGCATCTCTTCCAACAGTGCGTCGGCGTCCTCCGAGTCCACCCGCGCAAGTTTCTGGAGAGCAGCCGTGAGCAGATCGCACTGGCTAGTCTTCTCCTCCATCCCCTTGATCTTGACACCCTTGACCCGCCACGCGTCCCTCGGCACAAAGAGCTTGTTACTGATGTACCCGCCCTTGGGGTGAGCGAGCGTCTGGTATAGTGCACGCATCAGCCAGAACGGCCGTAGCATCACATCCGTCGGGCACGGCTCGAGAGGTAGCGGCGCGTCCTCGGACGGGGCGTTCGGCTCGCCAGGCGATGCTGGGGAGTGGATGTCATTGTCGAACAGGTGGAAGCCACCAGCCGCTGATCCTGACGTTACGCGGTCCCTGAACGCAGCCGCTACCGGCGTAGGGAGTGATGGCAGCGCGGGCAGGCGCGTTGCTGGGGTATTTCCAAACTGATTTGACAGCGGCGTCCCAGGAGACACATCCGAGTACTCTTCGATGTTGGTAATGGAAAGGTTGCGGGTCTTCATGCTCTTCAACGAATTTGAGGAAAAGTTCTTGCGCAGGGCCGGGGGCCGAGACACGGCCGGCGACTCGGCCCGACCCTCAGGAGGTCCATCGAAGCCAGCAGGTACTGGCGGGGTCGGCGGTGGCCCTTGGGCCGCGAGGCCAGGGGGAATCGGCGACGGGCCACGAAGTTGCGAAGCGGACCGGGCCTGGCCGGGGCCGGACGTGGGTGCGGCACCAAGGGTCTGCCTCTGCTGGCTAATGAACCCAGCGGTCTTTGGGTGCTGACCCGCGAGTGATTCCTTGCTCTGCATCATCGGTCCCGCGGTGGCTGGCTCCTGGACCTTGGGCCCCAGCTTCTGGGTCTCAATCTTCAGCTGCTTAGCATTAGTCCCGGACAGCCGGCGGTCGCGCACACTGTCACGACCACCTGATGATGGCGGGCGCCCGGGGGGCAATTTGGGCAGAGACTGTGATGGTGGCGGCGCGATGGGGCCTTGGCTTTTCGAAAGCGATGGCAAGGTGGTACTCTCTGTCACAGGCGAGAGAACTGTGTTCGCAGTGGGCGGGTTCGACACGGTAGAGCTGTGCCACGTCCGCGAGGTGAGCTCGCTGGAATCAGACTCGCGAGGCAACCGGTTTCTTGTTGATTGGTCCCCAAGCGTGAAGTTCTCGATGGCGTAGCCCGTGGTCATCTCCTCGAGCATGCGTTCCTCGTCATCCGAGTCGTCCCCGTCGTAGAAGCCTCCGGGCAGTGTTTGCTCTTCCTCCTGCAGCGCCTTCATACGTCGGTCCCTGTCATTAGCAAGCCGCTGCATCTCGAGCTCTGACTGCCGCACACGCTCCTTGGCCAGCTGGACCTTCTTTAGGGCCTGTGCGATAACATCGTCCTCGTCGATGACATGATCGAGGTTCAGGGCACGCTGAGCGGGATCCGTGGACTCATAGCCATCGTCGTAGGCCGCTTCAATGGCATCATCGAGAGCTGCATCGAACTCCGCCTCTGTGTCGCCGCTGGCCGACCTGATGTGCTTCCTCCTGATCCCCATCGAGGACGACCTCGAGTGCACCGAGGATGCCGAAGAGCCCGCCGACTCATCTATCGGGTCAAGCCAAGATATTGACTCGTGGCTGTTACCACGCTGATGACCTCTTTGCGAGGACGGCGCCGGAGCAAGACGGTTCATGTCGCTCGAGAAGTCGGCCCGGATGGAAACATCCGGCCCTAGCTTCGCGGTGGGGGATATGGGCCTGCGTGGGGAGAGAGGTGGGGGCTTATACTCATCTTCCATCGGTCGGGCCAGGAACGTTTCTGGATGCGTCGTGCGGTCCCTCTGGGGGGAGCTCTGAGAGAAGGCGGACTGGGAGCGCGTGTACGGCTCGCTGAAGTTTGTCGGCGTTGGCGTCACGTAGCGCGAGCCGTCCAACGACGGTTTTGGGCTGTGTTGAGGTCTCCACGCAGCTGATGTTGGTCTCGCGTAGTTGGGCACCGGCCGCTGGCTGGGCTGGCTCCTCTCAGAATCCGACCGTAACCTCTGGGGTTGGTCGTCCGCAGTGGCTACCGAGCCATTCCTCGTGCGCCCGGCGACCTGGGATGTCGAGGTTGTGCTGTTGCTCGTCGGCCTCTGGGGGAGCGCCTTGCTGTCTTGCTCGTCATCTGGGAGCATTTGGTCCAACTCGTCGATGCGGCTAGCATAAGTCTTGCGCTGGCATTGCGGAACCGCGTTAGTAACATCGAGGCAAAAATGAAGAGGTGGAGTGTGGACGTGGACTCACAATGGCCTCGAGCTTCTTCTTGTCCTCATCGCCCGCCGTCCGCAGTAGGACTTGGTGTAGCAGTTCGCATGCTTCCCGGTAGGCCGAGCGCGCACCCTGGAAATTCTGGGCATTGTCGAGTTGGACGGCGGTGTTGGCCTTTTGCAACGCCCTGGAGAGCATGGCCTTCTGCGATGGCTGCTTCGAACGGCTTGGGTTCCTTTGCGATGAGGTAGAATCCGTGCTGCTCTTGAGCCCCTGGGACCGGCTCCTCGAGTGTCCCTTCTCACGGTACGCCGCGCCATCCTCGGTGTGTGGCATGGTGGCGTCCCGGCTGAAGGCAGAAGTCGGCAGGGAAGGGTCAGGGGTGGCGCGCGGGGAAGTCGACAGGTATGAAGTCTCGCCGGCTCTCGAAGAATCATCCCAGAAAGTCCCAGACTCGCTCTCAGCACCTGGCCCGGGAAAGTATGTGGCGCGCTCTGGTTTCGGGTCCCGGCCGGACAAGGCGGCCCCGACCAGGTCGTCCTGTGACAGGGAGGGCAGTTGCACGATGGGAGGCAGGGTAGTCAGCGGGGGCACCGCGGGCTGCTGGTGGTGGAGGTCCTCGGGAGACCCGCCGGCGGTCGAGGGCCGGTTCTTGTGCAGTCGTCTTGGCGAGGCGGCGGAGGAGGACTGCGAGAAGAGCGCGGTGGAATCAATGCTCATGCGGCGGGAGAAGCGCTTCGCAGAGGCCGGGTTGGATGCACGACTGGAGGAGGTGGAGATGGACCATCTATTCAGGTTCCGAAAGCCGTCGCTCAGGCCGCCCAGACTACTGGATCGCGAGTGGGACTTGGAGTGGTGCCGGCGGGTGTTCTTTGGCGAGACGGAGTCGTCGAACTCGCGGTCGTTCACCGGGTCGGCGGGGACGGGTACGGCGGCGGAAGCATTTGAGAAGGGGTCGTGGAGGGCGGTCTGGTTCCAGTTGGACTGGTCGGCGGTGAGGCTCGGGGGCGGCAGCAGCGAGGAGGTCCGTGGGAGAGAGGCGGAGGAGAAGGAGGGGGTCAGATTGACGGCAGAGGATATGTGGGAGGCGCTGTTGGCGATGTGCGAGGGCCTGGTGGGATTGTACTGGGCCGAGCCGTAGACGGGCCTCGAAACATGGACCGAGGGATCGTGGTACTGCTGCTGGGGGTGGTAGTGGTGTTGCTGCGGCGGCGGCGGCAGAGGCTGGTGCTGATGGGGGTTGAACTGCGATGGTTTCCGGGAGCCGACGGTGAGCTGGGAGGCGGGAGTGGTGGAGCGGGAGGTGGGGTTCGAGACGGAGTTGAAGGTTGAGTTCGAGAAGGAGGCCGAGGAGGAGTTGAGGTGGAAGTTGAAGGCGGATTGGGGAAGGGAGGTGTTTGAGGCAGCAGAGACGGAGCCGGTGTGATGCGCATGAGCATTGGCGTGAGGCGATGGCATTTCCGTGCGGGATGGCGGCTGTCTCCTTCCCCCGACGCACAGCAGGCGGGGAGAGGGGGAGACGGGCCAAAAGAGGGAGAGCGCGTCCGGCGTGTGGCAGCAGCTGGGTGCTTGATGCGGGTGTGTGTCTCTGCGTCTCTGCTTCTCTGTGTGTCTCTCAATCCCTCAGTCCCTGCTGTTTGTCCGGGAGCGTCTTTCGTGCGGGAGAGGGAGAGGGAGAGAGAGTTAGGTGTGTGCGCCTGCGTAGGATGGGTGGCCCTTGTCGTCGATGACCGTCCGGTCTGGGATTGGGGCACGAGTGCGTGGGTGGTTTGACAATTGACAACGACCGAGCGACGCTGGGCCCAAGGTTCAGCGCATCAGGGCCTCGTCGCCTTCATGCGCCAACCCAGCCGGGGCGAGCAGCCTGTAGGAGGGCTTGCTGACTGGCTTTCTCTTTGACCGATCTGGTGTGACGCCACTGCCGGTGCCGATGCAGAAGCCAAAGCCAGAGCCAGAGCCAGAGCCAGAACCAGACCAATGCAGTCGAGAAGTGCAGTCTGTCAATCGATCACCAGTGCAGATGCCGGTTGAGGCTCGGATCGAAGAGGTCGGTGCCAGTCAATGCTGCCCCCGATAAGGGAAGAGAGGAGGGAGAAAGAGCAGTCTAGGTAAAGAGAGAGGGAGAGCAGGGGGGTGTATGGACGGCAGGGGTACAGGGGCCAAGGTAGGCAACGCGGCGAGAAGACTGGACTGCCCGTTATTATTACTATGGAGGAAGGGCGAAGCAGCCAGCAGGTTGAAGGAAGGAATCGAAGGTGGAAGGTGGTGTACCTGTATGGCGATTGGTGTGGGTGTCGTGTACCTCGCAGTGCTCCTCCTGCTCTCTCTCTGTGTGTGTGCGGGTGGCCGCCCCTTCCTCCCAGCTTTGTCGGTCAATGCAAAATGCAGAATACCAGCCAGACGAGACAATGCCCCATGCCTCCCCCCCATGCTCCTTGCTCAAGTGCCCCCAAGGCCCACCCGTCCATAAACGCACGCATCCAGCAGCCCCCAGCATCCAGCAGCCCAGCAGCAGTCAGCCACCAGTAAGCTATCAGACGCAGTTAGCACAGCAGTAGCGGTACCAGTGGAAGTGGATGCAAGCCAGGGCGAGTTCTGGTTGATCCGTGGGGCCTTCTTGGGGGGGGCTGGGTCCTCAGGGCCTCTTGTCCTCAGGCGGATTAGGAAAATGGACTAGTCTGTTCCGTACCTGGCAGAACAGACAGACCATACACAGTAGAGCAATGCAAGGCCAGGGCTCTCGTTCTCTCTTTCTCCCCGTCCATCTAGACCTGGACCACATACAGACAAAGGACACCCGAGACGCTAACAAGAATAGGATAGGAGATATCGTGTGGCGTTATGTACCTGCATACACGACATAGATATTCCGCCCCCCTTTCCACGCCACCCAAGTCGGTCTCGGTCATCATCTGGGCAGTCAGATAGTTCAGACTGTATCCGTACAGCACAGCCAGATCCCCAGCCAGTGAGTACATGTAGACCAAACTGGGTACAAAGCATCATTGGGGCCAAGGTGGGACAGATCCAGCTGCAGGCGATGGGGTGTCTGGGTGTGTGCAGCCTGCAGGCGCAAGGGGCGAGGGGCGAAAGGGCCGAGCGAGGAAGGGACCTTGGGGGCATGGCAAAGCATCGTTGCGCAGGCGGCTGACTGGCTGGCTGGTAGGGTGAGCAGGAAGGTGGGGGGGGGGGGGAATCGCTGCCCCACTCAGGGGTTGTTTCCCAAATTGGATTCATCAAGAAAGACCGCGATTGCCAGGACAGAATGCGGGAGGGACTTTCAGTGGTCACCAATGCCGTCCCTACAGATCTTTAGAGTGAAGGGGGTGCTCATTCCGTGGCTGCCATTGCAACGTTATGAAGCAGCCAGCACTTTACATACAGATATATTATATCCTGTGGCATATATATACCGTGCTTCAATGTACCGACATGCAGCATCAAAGAATGCTACCCAGTTATCCAGTTGAGTGGGTGGACAATGATGACGACCATGGTACTTGGAGTATGGGGATGATGATGAACGGAGATGCTGGCTCAAATGGAACCGAGACTGTTGGCATGATGGACAGCATTGTGCACTATATTGCATACCGCTGCGATTCAAGGCCGGTTCCAACCTCCAACCAACAATTCGGGTCAGACAATATCCAGGTGTTGCGCCTCTTCCCTCCATGATCCTTGTTGTCGCCTGTGCCTCGCCAGCTGGCCACGTGCGGTGGTGTTGAATTCTTCCCCACCCGCCGCCTACTACGGTTACTCGGCAATGCAGGCTCAGGCCCGGGCCCTGGCTCAGGTCCAGGTCCCGGGTCTCAGATCTCAGGTCGGTCTCGGCAGGGCTGACGTGACGCAGGTACTATGCCCAGGTAGGTAGTCTACACAGTGGATTAAACTCCCGTCCTCACATCTTCGCACTCGGCCAACTGTAGGGTGCAGAGTTACCGACTGGGCGACAGATTTAATAATAATGCTGTTGAGCATCTTTCTACATGGTGGACACATAGGCAGGTGCTGGTGATAACCGACGGGAGGGATGCAGAGCTAAACCCAGCCACCGATGGCTTCCAGATTTGGCCTCGAGCTGGCCGGACACCGCCTTGATTAACCCGGCAACGTGCAGGTAATAAAGGAGAAAGGTAGACATGACGAGGTCGACTGCTCTGCTGCGATATTTGAACGGTGCCATTCGCCACACAATCTGGACTAATGGTCTCGAAATCGAGCCAGCGAGTTGACACTTCCTACTCAGTCGTCACAGGCATCCGAGACGCCTAAATGCCAGTGGATATACAGTCATTGGAAACATCCTTCGAGCTGCTGCAAGGCGCCGAACTGGGCCATCCCAGTGTACCCAGCCTTTCAATTCAACTGTACAGCAACCATGACGTCTTTTCCGGTCATTTCAATGACCCAAGTTACAATGACCGATGCAGATGGTCAGGAAGTCTTATCTTTCGCGCGATTGTCCTCATGCCCGTTGCGTGAACCTTCAAAACGCGACCTGTTTCAAGGCACATGGGCTCACACCCCACGGATGCGCCCTCGCCCAAAGAGACTGTCGTCTTGCACGCTCGCTCGCCCAGCCAGCCAGTCTTACTTTTTTTTGAGCACTGATTTCGTTTGTCCACCAGTTGCGATTGGATACCGCTTTGCTGGTGTCTTGCCTGGTCACCCGGCTGCTCCAATCTTCGCCCCGAGGTCCGTGGTAGCATCCATACCCGATTTCCCCAGACGCCACCTAGAGAAGACTGCTGCTCAGGGTACGGCTGCATGTCATCCACTTCGAAGGCGAATGGTTATAAAACCAGAGTAGCATCCCACACGCTTGCAGGGCACTGACATCAACACTCCTGCCTCCGTCCCTGGCCCGCTACCGCCGCAGCCAATCCACGGGCAGTGTGAAGAGCCGGACCAAGGTTGGCAAACACCTTGGCATCGTGTACTCCGGGACATGCCGCTTCCGCGTCGTGTCCCATCCGGGGTCTAGGGTCCCGCCCTGCCAGTCCTGTTTCAACTCTGCTCTCCTCGCATGCTCGCCCGCGGCACAGGTTGCGAGTGTCGCATGGGAGGCGCTCCTCTGTGCTTACGCCGACATGTCGAGGCATTGTTGTCCAGGGGGGCTTGATGGCTGAACAAGAACGAGAAACTAGGCTAGTTAATAGCTTTCAATTCTCTGTGTGATCTGCGCGTTGGATCAATATGCCTCCTGTACCCTAAAACCTTTCAAAATCCGCTTTCACCGCACGGAGCATTCATCTCCCTCTCAGGTTTTTGTACCACACTTTTCCCGTTCCGCCAGGGCCATCGATTGCCCGTTAGAAGTTATTCACAAACCGATCCTCGTCCAAGGCTATCATCCATCTTACCAGTTTCCTTTCTCATATGCATTTATGTTCTAGCCTTGGACCACCTAGGCTGGCAAAGACGGGGCACAACACCGTGACGCGGGAAGATGCGCATTCATCGATTCAGCCGGAGGTCGCGCTTGACAAATAGGGCCGTAAAACCCAGGACAGACAGTAAGTACGCGCAGAAAGACAAGGCTCGGCGATGTTTAATCTCTGTGTGGAAAGAGACTAGTTCCAGACGACCGGTTCGCCCACATCAAACGGTTGCAGCCAACCATATTTTGAGGTTGACCTCTAGTATGACACATGTCCCTCTTGAATATATACTGTAAACAATACAGAGTTAGTCCAAGGGGCGGAATTGAGTCAACCAGCAAGTCAAGTCCTTACGAATCTCCGTCCTTTCGCACATATTTCTCTACAAAAGCTTGTCCATGAAGTTCGAGCCTTGTTCCGGGCCCTGACAGGGAGTTTAGCAGCCCAAATGAGGATCTTCCAATCTAGCTTTGTCGCTATCCATATATTACTATTATACACACACACACACAATTGCGGCACATAATACGGAAAAGAAATTTCGTATGAGAATCTTCACTAAAAGGTAGCGATCGTACTGTTCGGGGGGCTGCCTGTTGCTGCTGTCTGTCAGCGACCAAGCGCTGCAGGCGTGTTGGCAGTGCTGCCTTGAAGCAGAATGTGTAATTGTACACACAGTATTCGATTCGACTCATTCAGTAATCATTATGACACATCGGTTTGGCGCAATTCTCACCTCATGGCTCCTGTGGGGAAATATTGGTGATTTGAGCTGAGCATTGGTGCCGTCTGCTGACAAACACGACTCCTGCTGGCTGCCTTGTGCATACGTGGCGGCCACCTTTCATGAACACCACGAGCATGGCCATATAGGCGGTTCTGGACACAGTGTTCCCCCAATCCCTCGCGTATTTTCGACATGAAAAACTCGTCGCGACCCAGCTGCATCGTCCGACAGCTCAAATCTCGAAACTTGTTCATCAGACACGACAGCAATATTAGCAAAGCAATTAGCCATGGCGGAACTTGACTCGATACTTGAAAGTTACGCCGCCTCGGGAAGTGACACCAAAGACAAAGTTCTTGGTGTCTCGTTCATGGTTGTGAACGAGAAAGGTGAGTGACGGTGACGATCTTCTGGATAGTCTGCTGCCGCCCGGTCTTGACTATATGCTTACGCATTTTGGTGTTGCTCTAAGACGTCCTTTACGAGGGCTCAGCTGGCCGAATAGACCTACATAATGAAGCGGCGCGATACACGCCGGATACTTTTACATACGTGGCCTCCCTCACCAAGCTCTTAACTGCCACTTGCCTTTTGCAGCTCGTCGAGCGCGGTCAAATCACCATTGACGAGGACTTGAGGCTACGACTCCCCTTTCTGTCCGACGTACAAATCCTCCGCGGGTTCGACGGAGACGATCAGCCCATTTTGGAAAACAACCACCGCCCAATCACGCTCTGGCATCTTCTGACACACACTTCGGGGTTGACCTACGACATCCCCTCAGAGCCGCTCATGAAATGGCGCAAAGCTGTTGGGCGGCCCAAGGTCAACCTGACGTGGTCGGAAGAAGGCTTTTCGACGCCGCTCCTGTTTGAGCCTGGCACACAGTGGCTATATGGCACAGGGATTGACTGGGCCGGGCAACTGCTCGAGAAAGTTACTGGGCAGACGTTACAGCAGTACATGACAGCGAACATCTTCAATGTCCTGGGAATGCGCGACACCACCTTTCGGCCAAAGCTGTCAGCCGATCAGGCGGAACGAGCAGCTAGGACGGCTAGCTTTGCCTTTCGCTCGCCGGGTGGTACTCTGGAAGCAGGCCCATCGCCACTGCCGGATGATCACCCTCTCGAGAGCGGCGGCTCAGGGCTATTCACGACCGCGAGGGACTACGCGAAGCTGCTCCAAGGCCTGATGCAGGGAAAGCTACTCGATAGAGAAGGGATGGAGATGTTGTTCAAACCGCAGCTTGACGAATCACTTCAGAAGGACTTGATGGACAAGGTCGCGAGAATGCAGGAAGGCTATGCCCCCGAGTACCCCATCGGAATGCCAGCCAATTTTGCCTTTGGTGGAATGTTGAATTTGGAGGACATCCCGGGCAAGAGAAAGGCAGGAAGCATGATGTGGAGCGGAGTGGCTAATTCTCACTGGGTAAGTTGGCACTCAGCCTCCTATAATATCGTCCGAGGACAAATCCTGACTTGGAGATTGTTTTAGTGGGTTGACCCTTCCACTGGCATCGCGGGCGTCATGGTAGCCACACTACTTCCCTTCGCGGACCGCGTTGCCAACGACCTCTACTCAAAACTGGAAACCGCAGTATATGAGGAACTTGTTTCCGGGTCCCGCTCTGCTGCTGGCCTAGAGACGTAATGGCAGACGGACGAAGTGTTGCCCAGATAGAAACGGAGGGTACAACGGTACATCACTCGCGCCTGAACTACAGCAAATTAGAGCACCCAGGCCTAATTCGCACACCCACACCCAACACCTATTTAGCCAATTCACACACTTAAAATTCACAGGGCTAATTTATACTTTAAGGGCTTGTTGGAATGTCCTAGTTGAGAATGTAAATTAGATGTTGGGTGCGAATTCTTACGTGGTTTAGGACTGGCGACGTATCGGTGCACATGTGTACCCTCCGTTTTCGCAGGTTCGAATTTCTAGTTTCTTTGCAATTAAACCCTTGACTTATAATTATATCCTACATGGCTGAGGGTATTTCACGGACTGAACAGTCTACTCAGATACTGGGTTCTAGATATGACTTATACAATCTCTAAACAGACAAGGAGGTCGGTTCGGCAAACCCGAAGGAAGTCGTCGTCAAAACATTCCTATAGGGTTAGGGCTGAAGTCGCCATGATTCAGCTCGAGGTCACCACAAAAATGATTGCCTGGGCTTCTTCCTGTTCCTATTTCGCATCCGCGGGGGCCGTAGGCACCACCACTTCATAAACGACTTCAACCTTACTTACAAGGCCAGACTTACCCACCCTTGACGGCTCGACTGTCCCGTGTGAGATTGAATTGTCGCTCGCAAAGATGGTGGATCTTAAAACGCAGGAGCAAATTGACTCCGAGGAGAATCGGCATGATGTGCCCACGTCGCTGAACTACTACCCTGTCGATGCTGGCCCTCCGATACCTGTCGTGGTGGGAAAGTATGTAATTCCACTACTCCAGATTCCACACTGCACTCCAGTTGGCCAGCCTTCACACATATCGGCATTACTGATATTGCCCGGCACCATAAAGCACCAGCGTGGTCAACAAGCGGCCATCGGTATCAATTGATGTCGTTGTACAAGACATTGCTGGTCATGAAGATGAATATACCCTTGACAAGAACGGATTCCAATTTGTCCCCCATATCAGCCAAGAGAAGAATTTTGACGAAGAGGGACGAATCACCGGCCTGTATTACGCCGAAGTGGAACGGCTGCTGAAAGAGGTGTGAGTTATTCACGTCGATGACTTTATATGATCATATTACTAAAACGAGTCCATGGAACAGAACCGGTGCCTCACGCGTCGTTTTATTTAATCATAGAGCGCGTCGAGGACCCTCAGATTGGGACAAGGCAGGATTAGACAACCGCTTGAATGCGGGGCCCCTCTTCAAAGTCCACGTAGACCAGTCCTACCATGGTGCGGAGCTCCAGCTGCGAAACGTCCTCCCTGATGAAGCAGACGAGCTTCTGAAGGTGAGATACCAGATAATTAATGTGTGTTTCTGTATTCCTGGCCTTGTATGAAACGACTTAGCTGACTGGCTTATGATCGCACCACAGGTTTGGAGACCTATCGAGACAGTGCTGCGGGATCCTCTTGCGATCGCAGACGCATCTACCGTCTCGGACTCGGACCTTATCCCGGCAGCTATCATGAAGCCAAACTCAAAGTCTGAGACATGGGCCGTGAAGCCGAACGCGGCTCATCGATGGTTTTATAGACACGAACACGCGCCAGATATGGTTGTGCTGATCAAGTGCTTCGACTCGGACACGTCTGTAGCAAGGCGTTCGCCGCATTCGGCCTTCAGGCATGAGGAACATGAAAAGGGTCCGGGCAGGAAGAGCATCGAAGTGCGAGCTTTGGTCTTTTACACCTGATCTCGTAGATTAGTGACAGGTGCCCTTGTGCATCTAATCTCACGTTTTCTATAGACGGGCTGGCTTAAACATAAAGAGAAGTCACCTTGGGCCTCAAATCCATTCTGAGATGTTCTAAAAACATGACTTGTGAAGCCGGTCGTGCTCCTGATCAACCCATGCCGTCGACAATACCCCCAAGTTGAGTCGTGGCTGTTACTTGCTTGAGACATCCAAATCATTACATCTGGCAGCCGAGCCTCCTTTGCTCTTGTTTACGGTAATGTTGGCCCTTGCTTCCATCGACATCTTGTACATTTATTGTTATACATGCAATTGGCGCAGACCATGGGTTGAACACCTCGTGCATCCGCCGGCCTCAAATAACATCCAGCCCAAAGCCCACACCCTTTCTGGCATTTGTCACAGGGATCGGGGGCGGCTACACCCGTTATTTGTATGAGAATAGAGACCAGCTGCTGATTAAGGCGAGGTGGACTGAGGCCGCGTATATGCCACCCGTGAGTGCGATTTCTACGCATGGGATTCTTCACCAAAGCGTTGACGGCAGGCAAATCAAGCTAACATATGAATTAAGCCTCGAATTTCTCTGATGCAGACGTGATTTGGAGACACCTACCATAGAACTGACTTGTTTGTTTGTTGGACGCTCGCCGGCTCGAAACTTCGAGGCGATTTCTTCGGGGTGCGTTTCTAGGAGAACAGACCAGGCGGTACGCTTGGCAACTCCATCTATGAGACCCAGAGAAGAGTTGCTCTGACGCAAACCTTCGTTTTCGTCGACTTCGGAGCGCTGACCGTAGAATTCGGGAATCTCTTCATCTTCTCCGCCCTCGTGCCGATCGGCGTATCGTGCCAACTGACCATGGCTTCTCTTATGGCTACGTAGAAGCCGCTGAGACTGGAGGACCGTCTCAGGCTCGGCCTGTAAATTCGAGAAGCTGATGGCTGAACCGTCGTCCGTGACTACTGAATCAGGAGTGGGTCTAGTCTCGGAGATAGGCACAGGCTCGCCATTTTGAGGCGCAGCCGACTCTGCTTGTATTCGTGCGTGGTCGCAATCTCTTTCTCCGACAACTATGCTCTGACTGGGTTCTGGTGAAGGCCTGTTCAACAAAGCCAGCCAGTCCTGCTGACGGGTGCTGAGGCCAAGCTCTTCACTCAAGGCCTCAATTCTTCGAATCTTGTTGCGACGCTGCAAGACACGAGCCTCGAGTTTGGCTATGACGAGGTCGAGTTCATGATTGCTCAGTCCAGACAAATTCATACCGTCCCTGGCTTCTGCATGTATTTCACCGTTTGCAGCTGAGGCTGCGCTGGGATCGTCAGTGCCTGTCGAGCGAAAGACGCGCACGCTATTGCTGGCACTCCGCGGGTGAGCTGGGAAATCATTGCCATTCATCGCGTTGGCTCTTTGCTGACTGGGGAACTGGAAGCTGCGAAGCACAGGATCAGGCAAAGGAGGATGAGGAGAAGAGACTGCTGAGGAAGAGAGGGAGCTTGAAGAAGACCCCCAGTCATCCTGGCTGGCGGCTTGGTCAGGTTCAAAGTTTGAGGACATGCTTCGGAAGGGATTGGGTTGCAGCGTGATGTGGACCACCCCTGCACATTGGTGATTGAAGCACCGCGCATGAAGTGGGCAAGGTGAACCACTCAGTATGCCAATACGGAAATGGTAGACTGGGCGCGTATGCTTTGCTATGGTTATGGAAAGAATAGTGGATAAGCTGCTTGCATTGCGAATCTTGTGTACAGAAGTCCCACAGGCAGGCACGTGACTTTAAACCCTGCGACCAGACCCAGTTCACCAGAAGACTGTGGAGATTGCATCTGCACGAGACCTGGGCGCGAATCATTGAACAACTTGAAGTTGCTAGACAGCAACAGAGCTGGCGCCCTCAGCTCACAGTAGCGCAGCAAGGAACCAGACAAGTTTGCAGAATCCTGGGAAAGGCCCTTTAGATACATCAAATATAGGCATTGGGGTCTGGCCTTAGACTTAGGATGATCTCACTCTGTCGGCGGACTTCGGGGTGTGGTCCCTGCTAATGGCCTGAAGTCGACTCCCCGTTTTTACTTCGGCGCTTCATGGTATATCTAAATGCTATGTTCAATGTGGCCTGAGAGTTTTGGGAGGACGCTACAGAAAATGCGTCAGATAAGTGCGGCAGATCTGTCAATAAAACGGGTGGCCTGTCTGATTACTATCTCGGATGGCAAGGCCTGCAAGATCAACGGCACATTCCCTGCATGTCGACATGTGACAACACGGCCCGCAAACCGTCATAGCACCCAAAAACATACGTAAAGAACGACATCTGTAAACCAAAGCCATGGTGAGATTTCATCGGAGACTATGCTCCGTAGAGTGGGACGGTTTTGTCTTGCCTGGAGGAGACTGCTATCCTCCAGATGTCTGCAGCGCGGCTGAAAGAGAGCCCGCGCCGACGCCATAGGCAAACTGTCCTCAACTCTCAGGTCTCGTTAGGCTCACTCTAAGCCGTAGGAATATTTGTATATTGTTGGCCGTATGTACTTTGTAATCAACCTGAGTTGATAACCTCTTTTCCTGCGGTCGATGACACCATAAGTACAGCTGTGCTATCAATGCTTGGACGGCGGCCAACCAAAGTAATGGCTTGCTAAATCCCGCCATCTCTCCGAAATGAGGTCATGAGGTCTTTGGAGTCTACATTACTGAAAAAAGCATAACACTTCTTCTTGAATGCTAAGGACGGCTATAAGGTGTAGGAAAGGCGTTCCGACTTGGTAGAAAAGCCTGGAAACGAGGATGAAATTGGCGAGGCTCACTCGTCACTGCAGGAAGCCATTGTTGAAATCAGATCTCATAGCAGTAGAATTATATAAAGTGAGGGATCCAGTGAGACTATGATGGAGGACGTTCATGATAGCATCAACGGGTAGTGTAGAGAGGCTTCCGGTCGTCGCTGTGGTTAGGCTCAGTCACCGAATGCCTGCCAACGGGCCTAGCTGGTCTTTCCAGCGCCCATTGTCCAAACATTTTGAAGCTGGGCTTGGAGGTGCGGGAGGCTCGTATGGATTCAAAACTGTGCAATCAGATTCAAGGGGGAAAAATTATCGGGCATTTAAATCCTTGAAACTGAGACTCACCAGGTCTGCACAGGGCGACCAACAGTCTCGGCCGCTGCTGTTGCATGTGAGGTCCAAAAAGTCAACATTCGGGCCCCGCCTTCTACAGTTGTATTTAACAATGAACTCTATGTCTTCCACCAAGGTGGAAACTCAAGCAAGGAGCTATGTTACAACGTCCCCGACCGAAACAATTGGGAGGGCGACAAGTGGGTGCCTAACACAACGTTACTGGACAGGCCTTTGCCAGTTGTGATTGGGATGATATTGTTGTTTACTACTAAATGGCTCTTTTACAATACATTCGAAGGTAAAAGTGGGCTGTAGGCATGCGTGCACCGAATGGAATGGAACATAAACCGGCTGTTATTGTTAATTGCCTTGTGGCTAGGACATAGAATAAACACGAAACTATCTCATTCTGGCTCCAAACAGGATTCGCGGTCACATATGAGGTATAACTTAAGTGCGCAGTTATTGCTAGGGCACCTGATTATTGTTTCCGGACACCCAGCGCTCTAGGGAAGCGCTTAGATGCAGCTGAGCAGAGTGGCTGCTGACACCGGGTTACACAACACAATCCGTCCGTGATTCATTGGCTACAGGATGCGCGAATCGGCGATGAAGGTTGCCTCTCAAATTGGAGAGTCGCACACGAGCGGGGCTGGAGTGCCCACGCTGACACTTTCACAACGAACTCTTTCGCCAGGCTCCCAGGCCAACGAGGCATTAGATAACCTACTTTCATTCACGCCAAATGCGGTCGTGAACCGCGTTTCATCATTACATGGTCCAGTCTTCAAAATGTTTGGGCGTATTTCTGCAGACTCAGATGATCAGGGTGTGTTGACCATGGTACAAAGACCGATGCGAAGCGACACATGGGCTTCCGCATCATCTACAAGACACAACGCTGCGTCTGCTCACGAAGTGGTACCTGTGTGAGTATAGTCCCAAAGAACCCCCGATAGAGTTTATCTAATTTGACTATGCACATGTGAAGGTCGAGGCAGGCTATCACGCGATGGGCAGAACATGTCAAGGCTCTGGACGACGAGCAACGCAAGACATTCCTGAGACAGATGCCTGACGGCGACTTGGTCAGCTATGCCGAAGCTGTCGACCAAGTCATTGACGCGAGCATCTCGAAAAGCAAGGCGGCGCGTTCTTCAAAATGGGTTACCCCTCTGGTCGACTTTTTCAACATTTGCAAGCCCTTGACGGAATCTCTGAGCGAAGCTTACCCTCCAGCACGCCTTGTACTCGGCGGGGTTCTCTTCGCGCTCTCAATGACCCAAAGAGTGATTAAGTACCAGGAGAGTCTCGTTCAGTTTCTCAACAAGGTCATGAGTAGCCTTGGACAGCTTGAAGAGTTCAGAGCCGCGTTTCCCGACACTTCCGAGATCCAAGAAGCCCTGGTAGACGTCTTTGATATCATCCTGCGAATTTGCGCAAGGGTATCAGTCTTGTTCATGAACAGCAAGGGAAAACAGAAGAGCAGCCTGCGAATATTACCCAGATCCTTTGATAAGGATTTCGGGGAGTGGAGCCAGCTCCTTGACCTCAATCTTGACGCCTTCGATCGCACAATCAATCTGGTGTCTGTGAAGAAACTTGGCTATTTGCATGAGACACAGATGATCCACCTAAGAATGCAGCTGGGTTCATACAAAGCCTTCCATGCAAACGCAACCAAGCAAGCAGAAGAAGAACGGGAACGCGTGATGAGACAAATTGCAAGGGACCAAGGTCAGTCATGAGTCCCGGCTTTCTCATGAGGCTATTGAATCGGCTGAACAAATACCACTTCCAGATGAGAGACGCAAAGATATATTGAATTGGTTATCTGGTCTATCATTCCAGAAAACCCATGACATGATCTTCAACGCAACTCTGGAGGAAACCGGCTCATGGCTCCTATCCCATGAGACGTACCTTTCCTGGAGAGAGCGTTCATACGGGTCATTACTTTGGGTGTATGGCAAGCACGGCAGCGGCAAGTCGCATTTGGCAGCCCGTGCCATAGAAGAGCTGAGATCATTCTGCTTTGACAGGAACCGCGTCCCTACCCAAAGTGATGGTAGCAACAGAGGCCGCTGTGAGCTCGAAACCGCGGACACCCTTCACGCTGATGACCCGGGGCAAGGACCTGTCGAACCCAAAGATTCCTTAGTCCTTAATTCACAAGGTAATGCGATGAATACCACCTCTGAAACATTTGTGGGAGACACCAAGTTTTCGACGGAGTTCACGGCCGAAAGCAGCCTACAGTCACGCCCAAAGAATTCCCGAGGTCCCGGTCGTGCTGCCGTTGCATACATATATTGCAGTTCTGAGCTGATTCGGACCTCTGGAAACACGCAAGGCGGCCGTCTCACAGACTCTAGTGTTCGTTACGACACTACAGATCTCCTGGGGTCTATATTAAAGCAGCTTTATCGAAACTTGCCTCTGGACGAAGATGTCCCTCGACTGAGAGAGCTGTGCTTTGATGCGCATATAGAACAACCAAGCAGAGAGGACATAATCCATGGGATCAAGAGCGTCATAAAGACGCTGGCCAAAACATTCATCGTGGTTGATGGGCTAGATGAATGTAGTGGAGTCTCGAGTCCTGAGTTTGAGGGCCTCTGCAACCTTCTGGCCACTTTCGCTGACCTAGGCGGGACTGGACCTTCGGCCAATGTTCTTCTCTTTAGTCGGGATGGGTACCCGGCTATCAGTAGCGCTACTGACGGGTTTCCGAGCATCGAAGTCGACCGAGGAGCCAATATCGAAGATATCAACCGGTTCATTGGCGATAGGAGCAAACAACTCACCAAAGACTCGGCATCCCTGAAAGAAATACAAGATCATCTGCTTAGCTCTGCGGACGGGATGTTCCTCTGGGTATCTCTGGTCATCGATTCTATCAAGAAGGAAAGGACAGCAAGGAAAATGAAGCTTGCCGCCTTGAACATGCCAAGAGGACTTTCTGGGGCTTATGCGGACGCTCTCAAACGCATTCTCGTCAAAGAGGAGCCTGCCAGGAGCTTGGCTCTAAAGGCGCTTCTGTGGGTCACAAACTCCAAGAAGCCCCTCAACAAGCCCCAGCTCCTAGAGGTTCTGGCTCTTGAGGAGGGAATGTCCTCAATCGATGACGACGAAAGACTCGATCCTGACATTCCTTTGACCACGGATTGCGCCGATCTACTTGTTCTCAAAGACGGCCATTATACGCTTTTACATACTTCCCTGGGGGATTTCTTGAGATCTTTGTCTGAGAAGCCCGTTGAAGGCCTAGATGGTTATCAAGATCTGCAAGTCCGAGCACCCCAGCTTCTTGCGGAGGACTGTATCATGTTCCTAAAGTTTGACGCCTTCGGAAATGGGCCAATGCCAAGCCAAGATGCACTGGACGAACTATTTCAGAAGCATCCTTTCCTGGAGTACGCCGGTCGTTTCTGGGGAGACCATTTGAGGGAAGCACTTGACAGCGGGGCTGAAGGACTCAAAGCAGGTGCCTGTGACCTCATACGGGCAACTAACACTCGCCGACTCTTGCATCAGATTTACACTCACAGCCTCAACAACAGAGGAGCAGATGTTAACCCATTTCCTTTCCCACCTGACACAACACCACTGCATCTCCTTTCCATATATGGACTGAATGCACTCTTATCCGCGTTTAGTCCCGATGAAATCGATATACGCCATACCGACGGATTTGGGTATTGGCCCATCGATCATGCATCAGCCAATCGACATAAAGCTATGTGCAGTTGGATTCTCGACCGACATAGAGGCGGAGTCTTGGATAGAATTCAAGGAAATGGGGAACCATTCAAAACCTCAACATGGCTGGTTGGTGCTTGTGTCCGTAATCACTGGACCGATCTATTGTCTCTGGTGTTAGTCATGGGTCACTCTGCAACTGAGGACACGAGGGGATTGACGGCCATCAACTTGGCTGCGAGCCTGGGACACGCGGACATTGTGGAACATCTTTTGCTTTCAGGCGCTCATCCTGACGCGAGAAATCGCTACACCGGGCGCACACCGCTGATATCCGCCGCTGTTAACAAGCATACGGACGTAATGAGAAAGCTTCTCCAAAATTCTGCGAATGCGTCTCTTCAGGCATGGGATGGCTCTACGGCATTGCACCTGGTGTCGAGTAACGGAGATGTGCAGATGGCAGCAGAACTTCTCAACAGCGGAGCCAACATCGAAGCAAGAAGAGAGGGATCTGTGACACCACTCCACGATGCCGCCGCTAATGGCTCGGAGAGAATGGTCACCTTTCTACTCGAAAGTGGTGCAGAAAAGGAAGCAAGAACATACAGCGGCCAAACTCCTCTATTACTTGCCACTCAAGAAGGACGAATAGATGCCTTGCGCGTGTTATTGCACGTAGGGGCAGACATCGAGGTGTTGGACAATGCTGGCTCAAATTGTCTCCATACTGCGGCGGGAAGAAGCCAAGCGGAGACGATGGCGTTACTTCTGGCTGATCCATCGACTGCGAAAATTTTGAACGCCGGCGATAGAAACCAGCAGACGCCGCTACATGCGACCACCTTCATTGGAAGCACTGCCTGCGCAAAAATGCTCCTCGAACATGGTGCAGAACCGGAAATAGCGGAAACCATGGGATGGACCCCTTTGTCAGGTGCTTTGAGGCAAGAGAATATCGAACTCGCTCGCATGCTAGTTGACCGTTACAAAGCCGACCCGAAGCACGTGGCTGCTGATGGAAGTACAAGTATGCACGCACTGGCATTCTGGGGCCGGGCTGAGCACATACATACGCTGCTCTCCTGGGGAATCGATCTTTTGTCACAGGACAGACAAGGCCTTACCGCGCTTCATGTTGCTGTGAAGCTTAACCATATCAGCTTCGTAAAGGCGCTCCTGGCAGAGGTGTCGAGCCAGGACTTCCCTCAGGGAAATGGAAGGGACAAATTGCTGGGTGAGTGAACAGCTGTTCTGCTACCAGCCCACCCCCCCAAAACGTTGTACTTCAATCACCGAATGTGCAGTTGGGCCAATTTGCAAAGGCACGACCTTACAGAGACGCCTAATTGCTTGTTTTCTAAGCCTGAATTACTGAAACTAGTAGTTCTTTTTTTTCTTTTTCGGAATACTAACATTACATTCAGTATGTTTCATTTTTCTTTTCACGCCGCCGACGCTTCCAAATCTGCACGAGCTCTCTGCGGAAGTACTCGAAATCCTGGCACATAATTAGAGACAACATGTGGACAAGCGAATAACTTATAGTTCAAAAGCTTCATTGCGCCGCAGCGAAAGGATTCTATGAGATTGTCAAGTGTCTGATGGAATGGTGCCCTGAGCTGGGGACTCTGAGAGACCACAGAGGAAACCTTGCCATTCATATAGCCACATCACGCAGCCATCTCGACTGTATAAAGCGCCTTTGCAGGCCCGAAGTCGTCAACCTGCTTGGGGGAGATGGCCGCACAGCCTTGCACTACGCTGTAGAACGACGGAACGCTGGCGCGGTAAAGTATCTCGTTGAGCACGATGCCGACGTCAATGCTCATAAAGCTCACAAAATCCAAGATCCTCCTCTAATCAAGGCGATACAGAGGAATGACCAGGCCATCATTGACATTTTGATTGATGGAGTAGCTGACATAGAAGGCATGGATAAGCGTGGATGGCGCCCTCTTCACTTCGCAGCACGCCATGGATATACGGAACTCGCATCTCGCCTACTAAATCTTGGATGTGAGCGTCACCCCCAGACACATCTAGGCGAAACGCCCTTCTACTTGGCGATTGCATGTCATCGACCGGAAATTATTGAAATCTTCGTAAAGCATGATATGGGAACCTCTGATGTTGAAACCTCCCAAGGATTAACATATGTCCATATCGTGGCTAGCAAAGGACGATTGGATATCTTGAGGGAGCTGATTAAAACGGACAGAGGTATCCTTTTCAGAACGACTTTGGCAGGTGTTGATGCACTTTACATTGCAGCCGTGGTCGGTGACCACGCCACAGTTGACTTGCTGATTCGATCGGGGATGAAACCAGGCGGGATGGGGCGCTTCGTTGATGTGCCATTAGCTGGGGCGGCGAGCGACGGCTGCATCAAATCGGTGGATGTGCTGTTGAGTCTGGGTGCCGATGTTAACCAAACCGATGCATGGGAACGCACGCCCCTGTCAAGGGCCGTCGACAAAGGGTATCTCAACATCGCTCATCGCTTGCTCAAAGCAGGAGCAAACCCACACATTCGCGACGCCATAGGGTTTTCAGCATTTGACTACTGCGTCAAAAACTCTGCGATGATGGATGTCCTGAGGCCTTGGCAATCTCTCCCCCGTACTGATATCATGGCTCAAGATTCTAACGACAGACTGGTTCGGCTTGCACAATGTATAAGTCAGTCTGCACGAGCTATGGCTGACCTCAGGCGCAATTCCACTTATGGCGACTTTCGAATAGATGATACGGAATGGCATCTTGGGAATATTCGTTCTTTTTTGTTCAGGCTGGCCCTGGCACCGTTCACACCGCCACATCTTCCGGCCCAAAAGACACACACAGCTGTGCCAGCAAAAAGAGCCGAGATACTCAGAGAATGGAGGATCATTGTTGCAGACTCGAGCATCCTAGATTTCTGTTCCTTCTGCCAACATATGTTGCGAAGGGAGTTCTATGCCTGCTCAATCTGTGGGTTGTACGTTTGCGAAGCCTGTCGTTCTCAGTTGCGGCTTGAAACAGAACCTCATATGCGTGTCAGGTTTTGGAAGGAGTTGCAGCAGCTGGAGAAAGACGTCGTCCCGATCTCAACAGTCTTGATGAATCTAGCCTATCAGGATTCAAGGGTAGTGGGCGAGGTCCTCTCCCAGGACAATATCCTAAGACATTGGGTCCTTGCGAAACGGCAAGAATACGCCAAGTGGAGAAAGAGTTGGGGCCTCCATCACTTTCGGACCGTGAACTTCCACGGGTACAATCTTGTCCACACCATGGCTCGTATCCTCTCACATGGAAAGGACCGTGACGTGAGCGAATACAAGCCCACCTCTGGCGCCCTGGGCATTGAGCAGTGCAAGTCCACGAAAAAGACTCGCAGTCATCTCACGCAGCGGTGGCAAGACATTTTCTTCCATTGGGATATCGATAATGACTTGGACAGCTCGCCATGTACACACAGCAGCTTCTTGAAGGGATCAAAGCAACGTGAGAGTCTCAGGGAGCCGCAAGTAGTTTTCGGCTCCGACGGCAAGCTCACAACTGGAACTTTCGACTTGCTCGCTCAGAAATACGAGGACTGTCTGGCCAGCGGGAACCTCACATTCGAGAACCTCCAAACACTACGCTTTACGGACTCAGCTATTGAAGATGCTGAAAACGGCAACAATGGATCTGAGGAGGCTAGAAGAAGGGAACTCAGTTCAGGTCCTGGCGCAGACTCTCGTGATGAGATATCACCTCCTAAGAACGCATCAGATACCGCCAGCGATGCGACTAATGCGAGCGTTGTCTCGGACATGGAAGAAGGCGAAGCACAAATCGACGTTGAGGAAATTCTTGAGAATTTGTTAGTGCAGAGAGGGTCGTTGATGAAGGAGAGTTTATTAACTGATGAGAATGACTTGGTGCTTGAGACGGCCTGGAAGTTTGTGCAGGCGATAGTCTACCATGACACACCGCGACAGTCACTGAAGGACATTGCAGAACAGGACAGCGAGTGGCATACGGCTCCAGGAACACCGGTCGCGTTTGCTTTAGGAGAAAGCAGTGGAGGTTCTTCGCTTTATAGTACAGCTGGATCTATTTAGCCATGAAAGTGTGGGGAGGTGGAGTCAGGAACACCTGGGTATACTTGGACGGCTGAAGGGACTGGTGCATACTGCTTAAGAGGCATATGTATACAGATTAAAAACGAGACCACATACTTGGACGGCAAGCTGGTGCGTTCCGACTTTCGTAATCTAGACGATCCTGTGCCTGACAATCTGAAATCCACCGCTCACCTGGACATCTAAGCATGCCCCGTCTTCGGCGGTCGGAACCGGTCGGGCTGACTTCACCGTATTCAACTAGCACATGCAGTTCCGAAGCCACTCGTCGGTGCCGGTCCGGTGCCAGGTCGCTGCCAAGCGCCAGCCGACTTGGTGCCGAGTGCATCACTTGAACATGCAGAGCATGCCGGCAGGGCGATTAGATGGAGGATATTTACAGGATTGCCGGTCCACAGGTATAAAATATCGAAACAAAACCTCTAGATTTCTTGAATCGAATTGCAAGCTTTCATCCAACCAAGTCTCGTACTCTGAACCAGTCGTCGCTACAAGATGAGTGTTGAATCCAACGAGGAAGTCTTCCGACCAGCCTTCCCAGATGTCCCTACATCGCTTCGCCCCCCAACAAGTATGTTCGGGCACAATTATTAGTTCATGGTCACCTGAAAACGTATTCTGACGGCTCATCCCAGTGGTCTCTTATGGCTTATCATTCGACAAGACTGCCGCGAGGCACATAATCGGCACCCTCGGTTGCCGACGTACTTATATTGTGGCGTCGAAAGGATTAGCTTCCCACTCGGACAGTCTCGAAAAATTGGAGAATGCGCTGCACGACCACCATGTGGGTACATGGATGGGAATACCAGCGCATACGCCATATGATGCATTGATTCCAATCCTACGGGATATCCGAGAGAAAGCGGCCGACTGTATCGTCACCCTTGGGGGTGGCAGTTTAGCAGACGGTGCCAAACTGCTCACCTATGCTCTCGCAAATGGCGTTGAAAGCGTGGAGGATTTGGTCCGCCTTGAAGCTTCTTATTTGGGACTGGACCTTGAAGCGGTTTCTCGAGGCGAAGGCTCATCTCTGGGAAAGGCCCCCACAATCCCGCTGGTCTTCATTCCGACAACATTGTCTGGCGCCGAATTCTCCAAGTTCGCGGGCTGTACCAATCCCACGAACCAGATGAAGGTCCAGTTCACGCATCCTGGCATGTTTGCCAAGATTCTCATTCTGGACGGCGAGCTGTGCCGCTCAACGCCGGACCGGGTCTGGCGCAGCACCGGAGTCAGGGCCATAGACCATTGCGTCGAAAACATATGCTCCTCCCGCCCGAGGCCAGAGTCGGACGAAGCGTGCTTGGAAGGGCTGGGCCTATTGACCAGGTCGCTGCTCCGGTACACCAAGGAGCCAGACGACATGGCGGCGCGTCTTGATTGCCAACTGGGCTGCAATAAGGCCATGACGGGCTTGACAATGTTTGTTCCGTGTGGTGCCTCACATGGTATTGGCCATAATCTGGGGCCACTGGGCGTTGGTCACGGCCAGACGTCCTGTATACTTCTTCCGTCGGTCATGAAGTACAACGCGCCGGCCAACTCGCAGCGCCAGAAAATCATCGTGGACAAGCTCTGGTCGGAGCCCGAGGTGGCCCAGGTGTTAGAGAAGCGCGGGCTGGTTGAGGGAAAAGTTGACGCGGGCGACATGCTCCGGGCGATCTTTGATGAGCTTGATATGCCTAGGAGTCTTGAATCGGTGGGTGTGGGCAGGGATCTGTGGGATCAATTGGCGCGCAACAGTCTGGCAGATAGCTTCTGCCATGCCAATGTGATTCCTCTTGTTCGGGCTCAGCAGATTAAGGATATTCTGGAAATGTGCTCGGAGTAGCCCAAAAGATGGTGTACTTGTGTATCGTAATGCAAAACGCTACAGAGAATGGACCATTAAAGTGCTGGAAGCAAAGAAAAGATGAATGTCTAAGATCAGACAGGACAAGGAAGATTGATAGAGGAGCAATGGAGACAATAAAGAACTAGAACCTCTGTAGCTTCAAATAGAAACGCTGGCTGGCTGCTGCTTAATCTAGAAATCAAGTCAAATTACTAACTAAGGGAATGAAGAGGCCCAACAGTCTACAGGTCACTGTGCCTACAGAACATCCAGATGTTGGGGGGGGGGGGGATTGCCCTATCACTTCGCATGTTAGCTGAGGGCTGAAGAGTTCCACTAGAAATGCTCGGAAACTTTAGCTGTTACTATTGAGTGTTTCTTACGAGGCAAATTTCCGGCGAATGGGCCTTAATCTTTAAGCTTAGAAAGTTACGCCGAAGGGCATGGCCTCGCATTGTTATGGTGGTGGGACGCATGCACGTCAGTGACATAGATCAGATGGTTCAAGATACAGTAGATATCAGAAAGATCTTTGCCCCTTTCCTCCAGTGACGAGAGTCTTCCCGGATACTTTTATACCCAAGGCGTGTCCATGGTGCCTGGAACCGTCTCTAGATCCTGTTCCGGTGGGGGCTCAATGTGAATATACCCAAACCTCTTGGCTAGTTGCCAGGCATCATCATCCAAGCTGGTATAGATATCTCGACGCAGAGTGAACAACGACGCGTGTCTATCACGCACCGAAGCCTTCCGCAAGTTCACTCCATGTTTCAAAAACAGCTCTAGAATCTGATAAACTAGCGTGTGAGGTCTTGAACGAAGCCCTGTCATAGAGCTTGCCGTCCTCAAAAGCCGGACCAACATAGGTGGAGAGGCCTTATTTCCCAGTTCTCTGACGTCCGGGTCGGCCCCAGATTTGAGACATATCGTCATTTTCCGGACAATCAAATCGTCCCTGGCAGCATTTTCCGTATCTGCGTTGCTCCAGATGTCCGTGGCGACGCCAAGAAAGATGAGCCATCTCGATGCGACGTATCTCTCAAACGTCTGGTGAGTACGGGTCTCCGTGACACGCGGACTGTCCCAAAGCACTGAAGTCCCAAAGTGCTCGAGCAAGGTCTCCAGCATGGCCAGTTCCTCCTCTGGGGTATGTGTCAAGCACAAATGCTTGGCTGAAGGCAACAGCGCGCAGAAGACTAGATCGCCCATGTCATGACTAGCCCAATCTGTTTCAAGTTTATGTCGAGTATAGAGGAGCAATCGGCTCTGAATGACAAAGTAGCTGAATCCCGGGGCTTTGCACTGCAGGATGACTCGCCTCGAAACCCCCGCCGTGGTCTGGAAACCCAACGGGCCATCCTTTGTGGAAATCGTCTTGATCGTTTCAGGGTTCGAACTCTCGAGAACCGCCGCCGTGACCTCTGGCGATATTTTCGCGAAAGTGTCTTGGAGAGTAGTCAGAACATCCACCATGGGTATCGAGTATTTCAATTCCGCTTCCCGCAAATACGGTGCGATCCGGCTCAGCAGGTGAGACAGGATCAATTTAAGGCGCTCATCTGCGATAGAAAAGTCCAGTTTCTTGACCTCCGCCAGAATCGCGAGGCAAACACGGACCGACGGTTGAAAGTCCTCTGGACACCGCAAAGCAAGGAGTCTACCGACTTCTTGCGTTGCAATAAAGTCACGTACGGTTCGATGTAGAAAGCGGACTTCGTAGCCTTTTGATAATAAGACTGGTGAAAGATATCGTTTTGGCGGCCCGGTTGTCATTTCCAGGAGTCGGTCGGCGTCAGCTGATTTCGGTGTCGATATACACTCGAGTAGGCCGTTGCATTGGGCGTTCAGGCGGATTTTGGTACGTCTGAGTCGATCTAATCTCTCCGCCGTCGGCTCCGGCTCCGAATCGGAATCCAAGGCAAACCTTGGATCTTCCTCGTCTATATATGAGTAAGTTGTGAGGGATAAGGGGCTGTGGGCGTGATGTGCTATCGTAAAGAACCGTGCTTGTTCCTCATGATACACCTCGTCCGTGGTGTTCAGCATATGCAGGAAGAGCTTTTCGAGATCCCTGGGCAGCAGGAGAAGTCTCCGTTGCAAATTGGACAATCGATCTGCGTTCGTCAGTCCTTGGAGAAGTGATCGGACGACGAGGAAAACCCAAAGGAAAACACCATCAGCAGCTTCTGCTATCTCATCCACCAATGTTTCACACCGTGGTTCGCGCTCTGCCAGTTTCTGGAATTTGGGGTTCTGGCCCAACCTTTCCCGAGTGAAAAGACGGATGTCGCTATCTGTGAGATGTTCGAGCCTCAGCCGCTGGCCAACAAGATGACTAAAAGCAGCTTGGAAGACGTTCCATGGACGACTAGAGACGCATATCTTCACATGCCGAGACTCTGCGACGGCTTGCAAAATACCAATGATCTCTTCGTAGTCTTCGTCGTGTTGTCCTGAGTACTCATCCAACCCATCAACGAAAAAGCAGAAAGCAACGGAGTGTTCGTCTGCAGCAGCTAGCCGGGTGAAGCACTGTCGTAATTCGCGTATCGTCCACGGTCGGTGGTGTGAGAGCCCCGGTTCTTCATCCCAACGATCCCCAACAACACGAGATATCAGATTTGGGCAGCCTCGAAGAGCCTCGAAAAATAAAGACCGCAACAGGCCTTCCTGAGATTTTTGCATGTCGGTACCAACACTCCAGAAGAAATGGGTTGCAACCACCAGCATCTTGTTGCCGGCCCAGGTTTGGAGAAGACGAAGCGTCTCATCTTGTTCGCAAATCCATTTGACAAGCGTCGATTTTCCAGACCCTGGCTTTCCAGAAATCCAGTAAATTCCATCCCCAGATCGGAGCCAGCGGCGCAGAGCCGGAGTAGAAGACTTGGTGATGTCAATACGGTCCTCGTTGAAAATCCACTCAAAGGTTTTGGCATGTGCTTCTTTGATCTGTGAGTGTCGGTGGTAGATTGTATCATACACTAGGCTGCCTAGGACAGCATTCGTTCGAGCCACAAAATCGCAGCCCAAACGAAGGCTCGAAAGCTTGTTGGCAAGCTCGAGTCCGGCATTCTGGTCGTCAGCAGAGCCGCGTCTGAATCGATCCATGAACCCCTTGATTTCCGCTCTCATCAAGTCAAGGTCCTGACTCATTTTTGTACCCAGCTTCGCGTTCTGAGCTGACAGATTGTGTATCATTTGAACGAGCCGAGATTGCGTGCGACTGCAAATATCAGTTACAGTTACCTGCTAGCAAGGAACAGTGCAGGATGAAAACATTAGTAGACCGAACTTACTAGATGTTATTTTCGAGACACAAGTGCAGCGCATTACGAAGGACGTCGATTCTTCTAAGGAGTCTCTCGATTTCTTCCTTGGAAAATACCAATCTTATGGTTTGTCTCAAAGTCGACAACCGGCTGCGGTCTTGACCAACGCCAATCTCCAACTTCTTGAGGACCGTCAAAAGCTGGTCGGCAACCTTTCGACAGTCATCAGCCAGCCTCGCCATTTCTCTTTCCTCCGCAGAGGCAGGGTCGAAAGGACAGCTCAAGTCATTGCTAAGCCGTTCCACCGTCTCTATTGCTGTCTTGATGCTTGTGTTGTCACCGTCAAGACTTTGGCCGTCTTCAGCGAGTTTATGAAGCTCGTACGACTTCTTCAGAAATTTGGAGCTGAAGTCTATGATTGCGATGATTGAGCTTGCAAGCCCGAGGATTGTCACGGGGTCCATGACCGCCGCGCCGGAGTCGTATTGCTTAGCGAGTTTCGAGGGTTAGAAGTAGGATTGCGGGAATATGTGAGGTTTCCCACTTTGTGAAGGAACATGAGAAGAGACGACGGGTATTTGAAGGCACTCGAAGCCACTTCATTTAGCTGCCCTGTAGCCGCCGAGTTGTGGTGGCTGTGCTTCAGCCACGGGTAGGTAATACAGTAGCCCAAGCCCAATGCAATGCCATGTCATCCAGGGCTGTCACCTCCCCAAAACAAGGAATTCGGCGCATGCTTGGCCGGCGACTGGCTCGCGAAGAGCTAGTTAATGCAAGCTGTGCTACCTAGCCGGGACTCAGCCCCTGCATGTGTAGTACAGATTTGCTTATTTCGCCATTCACCGCGCCTTTTTACACCAGACTGACTAGGGAACCCTGCAACCGAGTCCACGTTGTGTACGCGGGGTTAAAATGCGGCTGAAATCGACAATCTTTTCCCTGACGACCACAAAACCTCCGGCCAACTACAGGCGATTCTAGCTCTGAAGTTGAGATCGGATCTTACAGAGCCAAATGATCTAAGGGGTCTCTCCTTCTATCTGCTGAATTGCGAACATTACTCAGTACCTTTCACTGCAAACAAGACTGCATCTTTATTGGCACCTTCGACTCCTTGGCTTGAATGCATGCGTAATGCATGCGTGAACCCGACCTCACTGGCATTATGTCCCGTCTCATCTACCTATCTAGTAGTATCCTGATTCACCCTCGGAACATACAGGATCAGCACAAATCTCAGTCATCTCACCCTGGCCCTCATCACTTCTCTCGACCTTGACCTTGACCCACTCCGCCCCATTCATAGACTGGACAGACAACAATTGGATACGCCATTTGTACGTCCTTCCACTTCCCATCAGACAGCCCATCAATTATTGCCTCAGGAGGTCCGACCGCTGGCGACTCCATATCAGGTAACGCCGTACGTAAATCAGGCTTACACAGTAATTTTCCTGATTGATCTTATGCTCGTTGCAGCCTCTGAACTAAAGTGCCCATGTCCGTGTGTCGACCAGCTATTTCGCATCTCAACTTCTGAAAATATCCTCGCTTCGGAGGTCTCTGCCCTGGAACAGGGCTCTCATCCCTGACATTGTCCCAGAGGCGTCATAGTACTCATCACTCTCGTCCTGATTCATTCCGGCCTCCTCCATACCAAACATCACATCAATAGACGCCAGCTCAAAGCTCATCCACACCGGGGCCCAGTGGCGGCTGTGAAACAAGTCGCCGGACTCAACCTTGGCGCGGGCCGTCTTTGCCCATGCGTCACCGCCCTGGGGCACCCATGCCATGGGCATGGGTGGTTTGGCCTGAAAGCAGCGTTGGGCGTACTTCCGCTGCGTTTTGAGGGCGTGGTAGTACCTTTCAGCCTCTTCCCTGGCCTTGTCGCTGAGTTCGAGCCTCCAGTCCTTGGGCTTATCGGGCACGGCCGACAGCATTGGTGGGTAGGCGACGTCTTGTGGGCCGTTGGCATGGTCCTGCCTGGTTTTCTCCCAATGTTGCTTGAGAGCGGTTGCACGGGAGGCAATTTTCAATGCATCGTTGTCGCGAAATTCTTTTTCCTGCGCTAGGCGGCGGAGGGCGAGTTCAAACGAAGTGTAGTCCAGGACAAGCTTCGTGATGTCGTCGCGGGTCTCAAGCGAGAGCAAAAGATCCGAGATGCAGCGGACGTCTCCACTACCGTTGTCCGGGATGTTGAACGTTGCCAAAAGAAGTGTGATGTAGCCAACTGTACCAAAGTCAGCACGCTTCCATGAGCCAGGAAACCAGAGCACAGGAACCTTCTTTGACTGCATTCTCTAGATGCGAGGGAGGAGGGCCATAAAATAGCGGGATTCGTGGCCAACGATCCTCGGTGCTGCCATCGTCTGCATCTGCGGCTTCGGATCCGACCAAGTCGCCGAGGTCGCATCTGCCGCCCAAAGGAGAGTCAGCAACGTACTGCGGACGGCTAGTCATGTTGAATTTCGCCTTTGTTGTGAATTAAATTCCCATATCCTCAAGAGCTTGAGGGAAAAACACGAAGATTTATCATATTTTGAAGCGTACACAATTAGTCCCAGAACGGATTAGCGTCCAGGCGCCCGTGGTGTTAGTGCAATCTGCCCAATCCCGCCAGGCAGAATCCCTATACCAACAGGCGCCAAGTCAGGTGACAGACATGAAAAGAAACAAAACTTGGGTGACTTTAGGCATACTTGAACTATGCCACGTTGAAGGTTGACTGCATGTGGCAATTATACGGTAGATTGGAGCGGGTCTACAGCACCTAGCCGCAGGTTCGAACCCGGCGGGCATATACTATGATTTCATACAGCTGTGCACTTCTGCTCGTGCCTCTCGCCCTTGTCACCTCAGGAGTGAGTCGACTAGTACTATACCGTCTCGCCCCAGATTCAGAAAACAGCCACAAGCCAACCCCTTCGTGCTATGCATGATGGACTCAGTCGGCACATTGACCGGCTTGAGCATGGATGTCATGGTTCAAAGGCTCCGCGACGTCGCACTCTGTGCTCACCTGCATCGCATCACGCTCGAGAACATCACCACTGACCACCTCAACATCTTCCACCGCGCTCTACTACGCGTGCTTGGCTCTGAACTGGCCACAGACACCTTTGCACAGATCGTCGACGGCTTACCCATCGCCGACGTTGCCTGGGACAAGCGCCATCCCGGTATCTTTGGCGACGACCACCCCATCGAGGCGCACCCAAGCCTCTGTCCCGGGGTGAAGGACAAGACCAGCGTCTGTCTTGAGCAATATGATCTGCACTCCCTCGTCTTTGACCCAAAGCTAGTACAGGCATACCAAGACGCTCCCCTGACCTCTAAAGTCTTTCATACCCGTCTGATCGAGCTTGTCGTCATTGCATTGCACCAGATCACCGTGGATCTTTTCAGACGGGACGACCTTCGCCCACACAGCCAGCAGGAGATTGACACCGTCACCAACTGTGTCATCGTCCCGCCTAAATCCACAGCCGTCAACCCACAGGATTATGCGGTTACGGTGCCACCGAGGCCAACCCTCTTCAACCACCCTTATTACGTCGATCTTGAGATTTACCCCGAAGGCCTCGCGGATATTGTCGGGTACTGGGCCGAAGACCGCATAGTCGGCGGGATTGTGTTGTTCGACAGAAGAGCTGACCCACGCGACTCCCGAGACCGGCCGGATGAGGAGAATCAGGGCACCGGCGAAGAGGCTAGAGGTCAGAGTCCCGCCGAAAACAACCCGCCCAACATCTGGCTACACCCTGCTCGCGACCATGTGACAGACCGGGTATGCCAGCTTCACGACGACCAACAAGAAGAACTCGTGGACTACCTGCTGGCCGCGCCGGGAGACACGAGCAATCTACTGCCTATCCTGCCCCACAAGGGTAATCGGACGCGGGTCGACCCTGATACTGCGCACTCGCACAAGTTTATCTTCAGGGAGTACTGGGATCGTAAGCCGGCGACACAGGAGTTATTGGATTTGCTTCGCCGGAGGCCGCAGAACGAACTCGACCACCCTGAAATTCGAAACTTCATGAACCGTATTAACGCCCTAGAGAGGGAGTGGAAGGGGGCCAAAGCCAAAGGCACCTGGAAGTAATAAATGTTTCTCTAGCTGTCTAGTACTAACCAAGTTCTGCACAGGTCTTATGTTGTTAAATCGAAGTGTTCAACTTTCAGAAATAGGCGCTACGTGGTATCTTGCTGCGCTCTCATCATCGAATGTTTGTCGTGCAACGGTAGTTCTCCACATCCATGGTGGGTGCATAGGTGCTTGCAGACGGCAGACCTGTAATTTCGGGCTCTTTAATCTTAGTAATCTAGGACCATACGCCTGCAACCCATGTGTAGGATTATGTCTCTAATACCGCTTGTCTACCTAGGTAGTCTCCCTGCAATGGACATATCGAATCCTTGTCCTGCTGCGCTTTGAGACACTTTGTCTGCCTACCACTACCTCATCGACTCGTTGAGAATACCTCCTAGTAACATAATATTGAGTGGCGACTCTGCTGGTAGACACGCTGCTATAGCCTCTTTGAAATATGTATCGGAGTTCGAGACCGAGCTGGAAATCCCTCCGCCGTCAACTTGTTATCTCTGGTATCCGTTAATCCAACCAGGCGCCAATGTTGAGCGCATGTGCACGAATCCAAATTTCCGCACCGACTATGTTCCGAGGCTGTTATTGATTTGGTGTGCGGCTGCCTGTGCTGGGCCTGGGGGTTCAACGGTGCTGGACTCTCCGTACATCGACTTTCTTCAGACCACATTTAAGACCGAATTTCCAGTATTTGTCAATGCAGGAGGAAATAAGGTTTTAGTCTTTGACATGGCGAGTTGAACGGCAAATATGAAAGATCTTAGCAAAAACATTACCGGAGAATGCGCCGCACGACCCTCTCGCACTCCTTCACCTGGGCTTTGGAACAGGAGCAGAAAGAATTGCCTGGAGAGCTAGGGAATGGGCCATCATCACAACTCGTGGAGGTGAGAGAAGTCCTCCACTCGGACACTAACAGCTCGCCTGCAGCTGTTGGTCGAATACGATCTCAACCGTATGATTGATTGGCTCCTGACTGCTGTAGGATCTCGACCGTTGGACGCCTGAGCTGAAGGATTCACCTGTTGGTCTTTTAGTTAGGTACAACGTCTCCGGCGTGCCTTGCGCTTGGCTTGTTTTCCTTCTCCTTTTGATTTGTTCGTTCAAACTCTCATCACCCGCGTCTCTGGTCCATGGAATAAAAGAATCCCAGTTCTAAATCCAGGAAAAAGCACGGCTAACATGCCCGAGTACCTGTTGCCGGAGCCGGAAAAGGAGGTGGCGCGCCTGACGGAGCAAGATGCTGTCATCACACACTTCATGGGCAACAAGCGCGTTGTGGCTCCGGTCGATTTGAAGAAGCCGGGCCTGGTGATCCTTGATTCGGCCACAGCCGATGGCCTGTTCTTGCGGGAGATCCAACCACTCCTGACCGAGCCTTACACCCTCCTCGGGTACGACATCATGCCAAGCTTCTTTCCCGCGCAGACGCCGCCGCATACGGCACTGGCGATCCACGACATCGCTGAGCAGTGGCCGACTGAGCTCCACGGCAGGTGCGATTTTGTGCACCAGCACTTTGCCATCGTGGGCGGTGCGCAAAAGGCAACGCCGCGCCAAATCGTGGGGTACTTGTGCCAGCTTGTGAGATTGGGCTTCCACGCACGCGTGTGTGGCGCACGACCGGATCACATTGTGACTGACATATCCCTTACAGGTAAAACCCGGCGGATGGATCCAGCTCGGCGAGCAGGACGTGCGCGGGCCCGTGAGCGGCGGCCCGGCCCTTGACGACACCCTTACGGCCATCCGATCCTGGATGGTCACTGCAGGTGCCGGGCGTGGAGCCACGTTTGCCAACGATATGGCTGGCTGGCTCAAGGAGGAAGGGTTCGAGAGCGTCCAGGAGGTACCCGTCCACATTTCCATGGGGCCCAGCAGCAAGGACGCCAAGTGGAGCGATCGGAGCGCGCGGGTCTTGGTGGCTGCAGCTACTGGTATAGCTGGCGCGTGCAAGAGTATGTTTGACTGCTGACCATCATCTTTTGTTTGTTGCGTTCATTCCGTTCTCTGCTGACTCCTCGCTTTCGACACCTGCAGTGATAAATGTTGACGTTGCGGACTCGGTCTTAGACAAGCTCCCGGAGCGAGCAGCAGAAGAGTTCACAAAAGAGGGCGGCACTTACCGCATCAACATTGCAATCGGCCACAAGCCGACATCTTAAGCCTGCAAGAATTAGGGGCCATAGAACATGTATAGTAGAGCAGACGAGGTGCTCGGTGGGAGATGCGGCGTAACTTGAGGCCCAGGTATTACACGACGACAAAAATGCTTTTCGAGGGGTCGAGTTGCTATAATTCATTGTTGGAAATGAGAAGATTGCGTCGTTTGCAATGGCCACATAATCGGATACCACAGCGCCATTATATCATGGCCATCGCGACCTGCTTAAATAGTATCAGACTTATCCTGATGTAGCTCTGCATCTACTTGGTTCCTTCGCTGGATCGTGGACCGGACAAGGGGGGCTTTCATCCTCGGACGATAGGGTAGCTCCAGGGCGCATGGGAATGAAGATATTACGCTGATCTCGTTATGGTAGTAAAGTTCAAATGCTGTTCAGCTGCCTTTGATGTATCGACCGTAAACCCATCGCGAGAAGCGTACACCGGGGGCCTCCATAGATTTGGCACCTAATTCTGCCACATATGAAAACACTACAATGCTTACAACGAGGCAGAATAAATAGTTCGGTTCCAGCCCGTACGACCCCTGGTCAACGAACGGGAACCAGCTTGTATCGTACCATTTATTGTCAATAGAACCAAATATGGCTATAGCGCCTTCATCCATGTTTTTCTTGACGCCCGTCAGGTAGAAAGGTCGCTCGGAGAAGAACCCAATCATGGGTCCAAGGGTTAGATAGAGGGGGGAAGAAATCCAGAACACATAGTGCAATGTGTCGAGGTGTGAGGCCCTTAAGCGGTTCGTTCCAGATCTGCTGGACCCCACAAGGCTGCAGTGGTTGGGGTGATACTTGATGAAAGTTGGGCAGCTCTTGGTTGTTTTCTGGTTGCATCGCAATCTTAGACCTTTCATGGTCTACGGTGCTGAAGCGAGTCGAAGAGATGGCTTTCAGGGCTATTCTGCGTTGGTCGTTTTACACAGTGAACTGGTGTGCAGCTTGAGGCCCGGGACAAAGGGAAAGAAATCGGAACCGTTCTCAAGATGCTGAACATGACACATCGTCTTGGATACCATGTTCATCTTGAGTAACAACGCCATTAATCGGGGCGACATGAGCCATTCTTAGAAGCCACAGGACGGTTCTTACTCGTGCATGCCCTTGGCGAGAGACATGGGCCTACTACCGTTAAAGGGTCTCGGTTCATAATGCCTCCTTCTCGTAACTACGAGTGCATTTAAAAACAACTGGTATGCTGCGATGGCGAATGCTTTTCTCATTACTAAGTTGAGGAGCCTTATTAATGCTAGCACAGTGAATGGCCTAACAATCTCCCCATAGACTTCAGCAACTTTCCAGCAACGTCTTGACCATCTCCAAACAAGTGCAAGAATAGATCTAGTGCACAATCTTGATATTATGCCGCGCCCGTGACTGCGATGAGGCGGGTAAAGATTTGTGCGTTGCCTTTCTGAATAATAGACATCACCCCAAATTCCTCAGAGCATGTCTATTTATTTCCAGGTGGTCGGCCCGAACGTCTCCCCCTCAGCGACGGTCAGTGGAATAGAAGCGCCCTGTGTGTCCAGATTGTTGAAGGCGTTGGTGATGTTCGGGTTTCCGTCGGCGGGCGGGTTCATGAACCATTGCGGAGGGTTGACCTTCTGGGGCAGGATAAGGGCAAAGAAGATGAGCAACGTGCAAATGTACAAGCCCGTGTCGAGGCCGGCTGACGTGATGTAGTTGTAATGCGCCCACCAGCCCCTGAAACGGCGCTTGATAAAGCCGTTGAAGAAGACGCCAACCGCGCCCCAGCACAGGTAGATATACACTGTAGCCGGCGGGATCCAGCCGGTACCGCCAAAGATAAGCGGCCAGTGCAGATACCGAATGCTGCTACGCGGGAAGCGCTTCGCTAAGAACCAGGTAATGACGGGAAGTGCAGCGCCGAGCAGCCAATACCATTGGAGGGACGAGTAAATGCCACCGGCGCCAAACACGCGCGCCGGGCCGATGACACCCCAGACAACGGATGCAGTGTAGAAGACACTAGCACCGGGGCAGGTGTAGCCGTTGGGCTGGTCCGATTCACAGATGCCCGGGATAGTGCCCAGGGCCCAGTTGAAAACGGCGACTTGGACGATGCAGGACCAAACGCAAGCAACGACTTGCGCCGTAAACGTGATACGCGGCTGTCGGGGGAGAGGAGAGGCGGTACAGTTAGCAATGGCCGGAGTAGTGGAAGCGGAATTGGACGATTCGACTGTGACTCACCGGAACCTTGAGGTAGTGCCCGAACTTCATATCCTGAATGAAGTACAAAGCCTGAGCCATCGTGATATAGCCGAAGGTCTTAAAGAGCATCATGGCGATTGGCCGTCCCGGAAGCATGTAACCAACAATGAACTCGGTCAGCACGTTCAGTCCCAGCTGCGTGTTGGTGATGCCCTGGACCATGCCGATAGGGACGAGGAAGACAATGGAGAGCAGAAACGCAATAATTAGCGCCCACCACGTCAGATGGGTGTCCCAGACCAGGACCGTAACGAGGGACAAGGCGAACAAGACGGCAAACAAAGCATAGTACCACCAATTCGGTGTGTCTCTATACTTGCGCATCATCTTAAGATGCACATCAGCATCCTGGTTTCGCGCCAGCTTCCAACGTTCGATGATCTCGGGACCGTGGAAAATGATGGTATGTACGATGACGGACGACAGGGCGCCGAAAGAGACGCCGTAGGTGAGGGAGAAGAATGTCCCCAAGAAGAGAGGCGAGTACTGCTGGTAAGCGGCGACATCAAGTGTCTTCTCCGGGGTAAGGATCTTTGTCACATTGTACGCCGAACCGGTGTTGTCGAAAGAGTGTGTCTGAGTTGGTCACATGCATAAGTGGGTGGCCTGACGAAGGAATGGGGAAAATCATGACGGTGATTGACTTACACTCGCGATTGGCAGGTACTGAACCCACCAGGTGTTGGTGTAGAAGACGCCAAGCCCGGCCACCAAGAAGAAGATGAAGACACCAATGAGCGTGTTCACAATTGAGAATAATGGGTAGGGCAGGGGACTGCCAATAAAGGCAGTCATGATAGTCCAGTCAAATGTGATTGGGAGCTGTCTGGTCAGCCGTGGCCCGACAAACACTAGTGCTTAGGAAAGAATGTCTTGATTATGACTCCACTTACAAGCCCAAAGCCGGCATTGTTGCCGAAGATTTGGTTGACAACCATGTTGTTCGGAGCGATCCAGCAGATCCAGTCAAAATAGGTGAGACCCTGGGCGATCCAGCCGGGGAACCAGTACCACGTAAAACTCCCGGCAAAAACGTAGAGGAAGTACCGGTATCTGCCAATGCCCCATCCATTGGACGTGGCGGGATCGGTTGGTTTGTGGTCGTGGAGGGTATACATGAGAGCCGTCTGGGCCAAGGTCTGTGGCCAGATCATGGCGGCAGGCCAGACCAGGAATCGGCGCACGATTCCTGCCATGCCGAAGCCGACACATTGCGTCGTGAGTACGAGGAGCATCTGGAAGCCCCAGCCGAAGTTCTGTTTATAGAAGACCTGTTGAGCCAGGAGGACGTCGGTGGCATACGCGACACCTCCCTGGATGGACACCGAAGACATCATGACGATGATGGCATGCTCTTTCATGTTGAAAGGGCCGGGGTTGAGGTTCCATTTCAAGCCGAACGTGTTGAACTGGTGGTTCGGTAGGACCTTTGCAGCGAATGCTTGTGAGTGGCTCTATCTCCATGCGGAGAGGATATGCAGTGACTTACACGAGCCATGCCGCACCCGACTGGATACGCGAGCAACTGCACGACGTAGACGTAGATGCTGATGGAGGGGTTGCGGAGGGAGAAGAGCAAGTTTACGGCAGAGACAATCGTAGTGGCAGTCAGGCCAATGATCCAGGCTCTGATGGTGTTGGCGGGCATTTCCTCGTCGTAGTTTCGCACCGTGGCCCGAACTTCGAAGTAGGGCGAGTCCTCCTCGAGCAAGGCATGCTCGAAGTTGGCTTTCTTCTCGACATCGTCGGTTTCAGCAACCTTGGTGGCAGCTTCCTGTCCGTCTGTCAGCACCAAGAACGCTTGCGACCCGTTTGAAAGCGTTTGCCATTGATCGCGCTGCAAACAAAATCTGACAAGTGTTTGCTGTTGCCTAGCCTGCTGTGCTCCTGTTTTTGGGTCACATTGCCGCCCACGAGCAATCATGAGCGGCATTGGCGAGCAATCGGGTAATCGCATAGAACTTAAAGGGTGGAAGAACGTACGATGGTGTCATAGTCAAGGTTGTAGTCCCACTGATGCGTCTTCTTGAATTTCTTGAGCTGGTCGACGCTCGAAGAGATAGCACCGTCGTCCTGAGCAGAGTTGTCGGTGTGGGGAACAGCCTTCCCATCAGCGTCGACTTGATTGACGTTGCCGGGCACGTTCTCTTCGATCACGGGGTGATCAGTCGTCCGCCGCGCGAACGGCTTTCGAATGTTGAACGGCATGTTGGAGTAGCCAAGGTGTAGCCAAGAGCTCCCGTAGCCTCAATGCGATGCCGAACAGGCCAATTGGATTGGATTCGGAGACGCGAGATGCAGGAGGGAAGCGGCAAGACAAGGGCAGAACCAGAGACTCGGGGCGCGATCGACGTGATAGTTATATGACCGTCGTGCTTTCCCAGAGTTACACGAACCTGAACCCCCAGCAACCCCCAGCACCCCCAGTTGACACGCAGATAAGCTTTCCAAGCACGGGCCAAGGTGGGCCCAACCCGGGGTTGCTCCTGGGTTGCTCCTGCCGGTCCATGCCTTCCGGGGGGCCGACCTCGTCATGGTCATATCGCTCATCTACCAATGCCATGACCTGAATCCAGACGCCACAGCACCACCAACCATCCCCCATGCGCCAAAAGGATCAAACAGCCAGGGGGCGTTATCAAGCTAAGGGCTGGAAGGAGTCGCTGGATGACGAATGAGTGTGGAGTGATTGCTCAAACCAGCACGAGACCACTATCATTGACCAATAGACCTTATACACAGCCCTGGCCAGCACAGGATAGCGACCAACCTGTACGAACACCTGCCAAGAAGAGAATGGCTCGGGCTGACTGTCCTTTATCAGGGACTCTAGACCGAAGTTCCGGCTCAAGTGTCTCGGAGCTCCCTAGACGGCGCGGGGTTCGAAGGAAGTCGGTCGCACACCAGTTGACATAGACGGCAGCCGCAGACCCGACACATGCACGATCTCAACAGCCCGTAATGGAAACTGTTCCATTTACACACCTGTGTACGCCATAGCTCTCTTATATCGTCAGTAATCACTGTGATTGCCGGTGCAGCACTGGCAATGAGGTCACACCGCGGTTCCAAGTACCCCATTCCTCACGCACGCTCAGAGGTGCCCTTCTAGGCTTAGCCCAACGGCAGAACATGACAAGCTTTCCTCGGCGGGGCATGACAAGCTTTGCCCAGGTGCTCGGCGTACGCCTCTGGTCTGGGCTGGTCTGGGCACGCTAAGTTTGTTTGCAGTAGTCTACCCCTTACAACTCACAAGGATCCCCAAAACTTTCCCTGTAGATAAATATTGTCCACGCAGTTTCAGGAAGAGTTTACTCTCCTATACAATTCAAGTTTGGCTGCAAGTGTACAGGCCCTCATTTACTGCGAATTGCAAGGGGGAGAGATCTATCGAGTTTCCTAAGAAAGGTCACGCTGGGATGCTTTTTAAGCTGAAGGCGCCGTTTGCTCCCGGGCCCGTTAGCTGCCCGTTTGCTGCCCCTAGCACATTTTATGTATGCTTTGGGGTTGGTCCACCAAGCTAGCCTTTTACAGCGTATTGCTAAACCCTACAGTACGATGACAATGATTTTTATATGACTGAATCATTTGCGTCCTATAAATGCAGCTCAATATCATTACTTCAATATAACTAATTCCTCTCTCCCTGGCGCGGACCACCAATGTTTCTTCTTTATTTTGCCTGTTGCAAGCCGTGTGGCGAACGTCCGATTCTCATCCCATTGGATCATCATCATATGAAGCAGAGGGTGGTCTCCCACATCAACATGAAGTTCGTCCCCATAGTATTGAGCCTCAGACAGCATGATAAAGTCGTATAAATTATCTGACGGCTGATATACGACTGGATCGGGCAGGACTACTCGACCCACTTCCAGACGATTCTCGTTCAGGACTGCCGTCTCGTAGATGTGCAGTGTGCTGTGGGATATCAGTTTGTTCGATACGTCCGAGGTGTCGCCGCTCCGCCGCCATAAGGTCTCGACACGCAAATGGGTTTCGCCAAGACGGAATTGGGCACTCCTGGTCTTGAATACGGGGCAATCATCATTCACAATGGTGGACAGCTGCAAGGCAGACAATGTCGGTTCGCTCTGGTCGTTGTTTCCTTGATTGAGGAATTTCATCCATCGTTCCAGATCCGCCTGCGCCTCAAAAGCCATGCCCAGCCCTGTCCCGTTCATGGGTCGAAGAACTTTCGTCGGCTGCTGCGAGCGAAGCCTATCCGGCTTTGGCCTTGGCGCAGGTGCGGAGCGAAACCTCTCAGGCTTTGGTCTCACTGGGGGCACCGGACGAAACATCTCAGGCCCTGTCCGCGTTGGCTGTGGAGTCGAGATCCCCCCAGTGCCTGGAAACGACCTCTGCCTAGACATGGACGCAGACCCGAGTGCCTGATTGTGCGGACTTCTTGGAATGTAGCACCGAATCAGTGGTCGCATCCGCTCTTCTGGAGCCTCTGAAGCGTCATCAAGCACCACCTTCATCAGTGCTCCTTTGTGGTCTGTCTGGACACGAAACGGGACTTCGTATCGCACCCCGCCAGGATGGTCCTCGACGGGCTCCCACGCAGCCCATGACCACGACGGGAAGGGTGACCCCGATGCTCCATCTCGGCCAGGACGAAGCCGTAAGCGCACGTTTTCTCCGGCGGCTGGCTGCCAGTGCATGGCCTGGTCAAGGAACTCCTCGACGAGCCCGTGGAGCAGTGTAGCCCCTCCACCCTCGCTCTGTACGAGTATCTTCAGCAAGGAGAGAATGGCACGGACGGCGTCCGACGCATTAGACATCCTCCGCGGAGTGTACTTCTCGATAAGCGCTGCATATTCCGCGAACACTGGGGATCGCAGCAAGCGCGGCGGCTCGCCCTCATGGCTCTGGGGTTTTAGCGAGGACGAGATCTCATCGCTTGCGAGCGATAGCCACCCAATCGCAGGCGGCACGACCCCGGCGTCTCGCGCAGTCATGTCCTCGCGCATGACGCCGCAGCGGCAATGAAAGTCGACAATGCCTCCGTGAAACAGCATAATCCTCTTGGACAGGAGTTTTTCTTGGAAAGTCCATGCTCGCCCCTCCCATGGATCCAGGTTGGTGTCGGACTGGATGGGGACGAGGACGTTCACGACCGGGGCATTGCACACCTGACCAGCTAATTGGTCAAGACATCTCTGGGCTGTGACGCCAGGGATGCCAGCGTGCAGGTTACTGCTCGTCGCCGCGACTATTGTCACCACAGCATTGCCGTAGATGCGATCCATTTGCCCGATCTGGGCTTCCTTGTCTCCTTCGTTGTCTTGGATGATGCATAGCCGATCGACCCAAAGATAGCGTATTTCTAGACTCAAAGTCACCGCTATTGCGTCCATTATAGTATCGCCCACCTTGTAGTCGACGCTTCCTGGTTTGAAGAGCTCATGCACCGTCGAGGTTTCCAGGTGTAACAAGCCACCGATGTGCTCCGGTGCTCCCCACACGTACGACAGAGCCGCAAAATCGCATAGTCTCGGGTCTCTCTCGGTCAGGCACTTATTCTCCACATCGATCAATCGAAATGTGAGGTCATGCGGTGTCTGCAGTCTCGATGCCCACGAAGGGGTGTTGCAGGTCTCGTTGTGCATGCCCCGACAGTGTTTGAGCCATCTGCGGCACAGCTCGAGGTCGATCTTCGTTCCGTCAACGACCCTCCCGTAGCGCAATTGCCGATCCTGCGTTAGGGCTGGGTCTGGCGAAGCGACGCGCAGGTTGAACCTGCTGAGGGCGAGAATATCCCGTCCGCGGGCTTTTGGTGCCGCCCAGAACTCAGCTTCAATTATGCCGCTCTTCTCATGCTGGTTGCCGTAGATAGTGAGCTTTAGTGCGGCAGGAACCTTGTTTCTAAACATTGTATTCAGGAAAACCGAATCGGGGATGATCTTGGTAGCCCAAGTATACCACCGATTGCGCTCTGCATCGGTGTCGAGTTGCTGGGCCGTCATGAAGCCGAAAATAGATAGATGTCGGGCCGCGTGTGCCGTCGTCCTGTCGTTCAATTCGCCGCCCTCTTCAAAGTCTACAGCCTCGCTACCTTCTGCGCTCGTCTGGCTGGATGAGGCGTCGCGGCTGTTCTTAATCCCGACATTATCGTATGTGTACCCGAACGGCCACTTCGCGTCTGAATCGGTAAGCGTGCGCGTACGCTCTGATGCCCAACTGGCGAAGCTGACATGATATGGTGGGTCCTGGCTCCTTTGGGCCTGGAGTACCGGGTCTCGTTGGATAGATGTCTGTATCTCGCCGTTGTGGAGAGGGTCGTTCTCCGGGAGGCAGAGTGCAAGGAAAAGCAGACGGCAGAAGTTACAACTATCACGCTTTCCCAGGATAGACCTAAGGTCGATAATGTACTTTTTAATTTGCCCTTCCGAGACCGAGGATCCCGATTTCTGACCGAATTGCGAGAATTGAATTTTTGAGCATCTCGAGCATGGCCTGTTGGAACTTGTAATACGACTCTTGAAACGCGCGATGTAGTCCTTGGGCATCTGAGGCAGCTGATCACGTAGGAAGACTCGGGTGTTCTCGACATCACCCGATGGGATTATGCCCAGGAACTTGTTGTTCCCCGACATTATTTGGTTCTTTTCTGGTGAGATGAGACACGTCGAATGGTTCTCACGCGACTGCTGGCTCCTGACGCTCGCCGTGGATGCTATGCGAGTATTGCGCGGGTCAGATGATTGTAAGGATACTTTTCAAATACAGCCCAGGAACATTTGCATGGAGTGGCCCCAGATGAGATTATGTAGACAGATTTTAGGCTCAGAGAGACCCCGCTTAGCGCTTACAAGCGGTGGCGAAGACTTTTGCCTGTCGGCACATTGGTACCACCTCAGATCAGCTAACTGCCTGGCCAATTCAGCTCACTGCAGGTGTCGGTCCAGTATAGGCACCTTCCTGACGGGGGGAGGGGGGGGGGAAAGGGAGGGAGGGGGGTCAGATAGCATGGAGCCTTGGCACGATGGGACAAGTTGACGGGAGGGATATTATGCGTGGTCATCTTCATGCTACTTCAAGCATATCGGGGCGGGGTTAAGGTCGAGTGCGGCGAGATAAAACCCTTACCAGCCTACAAATATTCTCCCGGATGTTGGGAGCCTGAGCATATTGCACGGTTACTATTTTACCATCTGCGGGATACGGGTCACCACAATTAGAACAGTTCAATTCCCAGAAGCCTGCTAGTATATAAGCCCGGACACTTTAATGACATGCCCTTGGTAAACAACTTGTCAGCATACTACGGCTCTGCTTGCATGTTTAAAGCCTCTGGCTCTTTGCTTAGTTACTCGGCTATTAGCAGCGGCCGGTAAAGTGCAACAGAACCTAGACACTGTTGTTCTTGGGACAACAAAAAGGGTTGCTTGGAATGTGTAGAACGTGCAGTGAAGACCAAAGGGAAAGACGCTTAAAATCACTTGGCAACTGCCACTTACCTAGGTATAATCCGAGTAAGAACATTTGCCAAGGACGATAGTCATGCAAGCCTCCACCAAGCCTGCTGCCAACTGTTCAATCACCACCAACCTATTCACACATTGTGTCCCCATCACTCTAAACACTTTGGGATCTAGAGATGCATGCTGCGGTTCATCTTGAGCCAGCTTCTGCACTCTGTCTCAGTGGCTCTAGATACCCGCTGCTTACACGGGGTAAGCTGTGGTCCAAACGGAGCCTCAGGGTGAGCATAGACGCGACTCGTGTGCGGGCTCGAGTCAAGAAGTAAAGAAAGTTCTCGGTAAAGCTCAAAACTGTGTACGTAAATAGTCGGTCAAGACTGATCATGACCAGGGTTGTCGCTGCGGTGATTTGAAACACCCCGACGGCCAAGTTAATATCTGTCATTTCATTTCGAGTCGCCATCTCAACTTCCCATTCCTTGGGGAAACCCAATTCAGACCGCGCCCTCACAGTGTTTCCGGTATCCCCACTGCAGCCACCCGCTTTGCCTGGGAAACTTTGCTATCAAATTGTTCTATCCCGTTGGAGTTGAGTACTCATCAGATGCAAGTCCACTTGCATGAATCGACCCATGACGTCGCTCTGTATAACAGGACGAACCGGAACGCCGTTGTGCGTCTTTGCAGCTCTGGTGTTAATTTTCATTCTCTTCGGGTTCAGGAGTCTGTTCCTCGTGGACCCGGCAACACTGAGATGGCCGGATATTCCAGCGACCAGCTCTGAACCTGGCATCGCTGCCCCAGGACAGCCAGCGCCAGCAGTTGGCTCCGCTGCAGACTCGAACAGACCGGCAGTCCAGGGCTCCCCATCTCTGCCGTCTGATTACACCCTGGAAACCCCATCATGGATATCGGGCCAGCTGTCAGGCTTTTGCAAGGGCAGGTATACGGCGGCCATGTTGGAGGGATTTCGGGAACATAGCGCGCAGTACTGCTCCGAGGCATCTCAGTCGAGGCTCACGTGCTTCCATACACCGAGCGCCGGGTCGATCTTTGGAACGTCGCTGGCCGGGTCAAACGACTCGTTCTGCATAGCGCAGCACAGCATATTCTTCGATATCGGGCAGCAGAAGTTTACGTTAGACTGCAACTCTCGACAAACTGGTCATAAGGCGGAGTCTGGCACAATCCCCCTTGAAAACCTCAACTCGTATCAGTACCTCACCGGGCCGAAGTACCTTCTCAAACAGTGGCTAGATCTGAAGATGTCCAGAGACCATGAAACATATTCTCCTAGCCACTCAAGCGAGGCCGGTCGGACCTCTAAAAGCTTCGCTCTGCTGTTGAAACGGGAGGTGGACGGGAACATATTTCACAACATGAACGAGATCATGGCGATTATGATTACCCTTGACGTTCTGAGCATGACGCCTGATCCGACTTCCACAAGCGGCGCGGCCTTGTTCAGCCCCGAGGACATCGCGAACACGCAGATCGTCATCCTCGACGAGCACCCCGACGGGCCCCTCTTCGACCTGTTTAGCATGTTCTCGACCAAGAAGCCGCTCCGCGTGGACGAATGGATTTCTAACACGGAAGCGGATGTGGACGGGAAGGCCGGGGCAGTACCCGTAGACAGCGTCATCCTGCCGCTAGCCGGCGCTGCCAACAACCTCTGGGCCGATTTCGTCAACCTCGAATGCGAGCACAACGAGATGCTGAGGGTCTTTGTCCACCGCGTATTTGACTTGCTCGGCATCCCCCGCCGCCGCCCGGCAACCCTGTCCTCGCCTACCTTCACCGCACCGCGGCTCAACGTCACCCTCATCCACCGTCGCAGCTCGCGCAAGCTGATGGGCCTCGACAGCTTCCTCCTGGGTGCGGCCCGGGCCCGCTTCGCGGAGGAGGCTAACGTCCAACTGGTCGACTTCGCGGAGCTGACGCTGCGGGAGCAGATCCAAGTCTCGCGCGACTCAGACATCCTCGTTGGGATGCACGGCGCGGGCCTGACGCAGGCCATGTTCATGGAGGAGGGCCGTGGCGCGGTGGTGGAGATCCAGCCGGACAGGATGTGCTACAAGGGTTTCGAGAACCTCGTCCGGATGGGTGGGCGTGCATACATTGCCGCAGGTGCCAACAAGATCGTAGGCAACTGCTACGAAAGCGGGAGAGAGGACGGGCAGTTGGAGATGATGTCCGACGGTGGGACCATTAACTCGGTCCCAACGTCGAGGTGTTACAGCAACGCGGCTGACCCGGATGCGTGGTCCTTCGCCTGCTCCGACACGGCGCTGACGGGCGGCGACCAGTCATACATGATCTGTCGCCACCAGGACGAGAGCGACGAGTGGTACAAGACATGTGGAGGAATGGAGGGTGGCGATATCTGGTGGATAGCCAGATATGTCATGAAGCAGGAGAGGTTCTTGGAGGTGCTTGGCCAGGCGATTGAAATCGTTCAGGAACAGCAAAAGCAAGCAGGCGGCAGCATCCAGAGTCGATAAGGACCTGGCGTTAGATTCTGTGCTGTCTGGGCTGTGCTAGCCTGTGCTGGTAAAAGAATCCATCCTCGAGTCCTTCACTTGCAGGCGCATCCTTTTCCTTAGAAGCGCATCTTCCAAGAAAATCGCCGGGATTCCATTCCTTTGCACCAACCCCGGCCGCAGAAGGCCGTGTCGGTGTTTATAGACACAATCCTTCTGTGCTGCTAGTCGGAGGAGGCAACTCAAATATGGAAAAAGGGGAGCACTTAGCTGCTTACCTCCGGGCCTGTCAGTTTGATCATTGGTCAACGCCGTGTAGCTTCTTCTTAGCAGGTGGCAGCCTAAGCTAATGCAGCAGCAGGGTTACATTCATCCACTTTGCACGTTTAATTAAGCCATGCGGCCTAGCGTCTTGATATTTGGGCTAGCCGACACAAAATCTGATCCGCATCTTGAAAGTCACTCGCCTTTTTCTTCACTCTTTTCTTGTAGGAATCTAGGTTGGCTTGGCGTTTCCCAGCGCAAGTATCTAGCATCATGGCCGTTGCTTCCCACCGCAAAGCCAGCGTATTGAGCTTTAGATTTATGCTCTTTACTGTTCTCCTGGTGGCATTCGAGGTCGTCGCCGGTAAGTTATCACCACCCGGTGCGATTCCTCGTCACGAAACTAACTAAATGAGTCCAACGTTAGGCGATGACGACCGGGCATGTGATGATACTATCATAGAGATCGTTAATCAGACAGACATCAACTTCTACAAGACCTGTCCAGCCATCGACGGCGCTCTCTTCTTTATCGACCACGAGTTCAAGGGCCCCTTTGAACTGCCCGGCGTGGAGTCCTTGCCTTCCTTGAGTTCTGGATATCTGGGACCCAAGCTTCCGGGGTCAACTCAGGTAGACGATGGCGTAACCACCGTCTCGATGCCAGATCTCCAGAACATCACGAGCGGTGGGATGTTGTTTGGATACCTCGATCATTTGACCAGCATCTCGTTTCCGTAAGCAACTTCCGTTCTTAGTTACCGTTCGCAGCATAGAAATCAAGGCCGCTGTAGTATCATCTTCTATGTTTGACGGCTTCGTCAGGTGCTAATCTTGAGATTGACTGTAGGAAACTCGAAACTGTCGTTAGAGACCTTGTCGTCATAGGTAGCACTGGTGTCCGGAACCTGACATGGCCAGCATTATCCACCGTTAATGGAGGGGTACTCCTTGACGGCCATTTCGACGAGTATGTGTTACTCTCCGGTTTCTTCCACTCACTTTTCTAATTACTGCTCACACGTCACAGAATCAATCTTCCATCACTGAAGTCCGTGGCATATCTCAGAGTGCTGTCGACTGGTAATATTAGCTGCCCGGCTCTAGGAGCAGCTTTCGCTTCTCTCACCTTTACCGGTACAGAGAGCGACATCTACCAGGGCTTTACATGCTGGACTGGGTATGAGAGTAACAGTTGGAACTCATCGGATCCGTCACACAACCCGACAACCGGAGATTCTTCCCGCACCGCGACAGGCTTAGGGTCGGCTTCAGCGACAAGTACTAAGTATGCTTATTTAATTTCAAGTTCATTTTCTTTATGCTGATAAGAAATATAGGACTAGCACGGCAAGTGTGGCCAATGTTGGGTATACCGTTATAATCTTGTTGTTCTTAACTGGGATTCTTTATTTATAGTCTTAATCTAATACTTTAGAGGTAAACTCTTATTAAAATCTTCTCCTCATGATCCAGCTCGGTCTATATTATTAATTATAGCGAGTTCTGGGTGCATAGTTAGTAGAATATTAAGAGTATAATGTAATATCTCTTTAAATAATAAAATTATTAAATTTTATGCTTTTTTTAATATTTTATTTTAAAAAAGGAATTTTAAGAAAGTAATTATAAACTTAACTTTAGGATTTTCTTTATATAATAAAGAATAATATAATTAAAGCCTTATATATTATAACTTATAACTTTAATATTATTTATATAATTATTTAATTATTTTATAGCTTTTCTTTAAATTATTTATTATATTCTTTATTTATATTACCCTTAGAATATTACTTTATTAATTTAATTAAGTCGCTAAATACTTATATAATATTAAATATATACGTATTATATAAGTAATTATAAATTCTTTAATAAAAATAAGTATTTAATATTTAAATCTTATATAATTAAAAATATTAAGCTAAAGTTATATAGTTTTAAGATAGTTTTTTAATATATAATAAAGGCTATTATTAATATTAATAATAATGCTATTTATAATATTATTATCTTACTTTAAAGTAAAATAAATATATAATATTATATTATATATTTAATTTATAATAATAATATTATACTTTTAAATAAATAAAGGGATTTCTTTATAAATTATTAATATAAAGATTATTACTTTTTTTATAATATATATATTTAAATATTACTTTTTTAATTAAAGAGCGCCTTATAAATAAAAATAAAAAGTTAAATTTAATAAAAGTTATTACTTTATTACTTTATTTTTTAAGGTTAAAGAAAAAAAGGAGAAGGTTAAAATAAATTTATTTTAATCTTAAATATAAAATAAAAACTTAAAAAGCTTTAAATTAAAGTTATACCTTTTAATATTATTATTATATTTAATTTAAAATATAAGTTAAATCTTTTTATATTAATATTAATATAAGTTTTTTAATTTACTTTTATTTTATATATTAAATTAAATTTAAATTAAATAAAAATAAAAAATAATTCTTTTTTAATATTCTTTTTTTACTTTTTTTATATTTTATTATTATAAAATTAAAATTTATATATTTTTAAATATTTTCTTTATTAAATTATATTTAATATAAATTAAATTAATTTTTATTTTTAAGTTTTAATATTATTATTAAACTTTATATTAAATAATATTTATTTTAAAATTAATATATATTATTAATAAATATTTAAAAAAAAGCTTTATTATAATTAAATATATTTAATTATAATATATTATTTTATATATTTTAATAAAAAAAAAAAATATTAAATATAAATAATTAATAAATAATAAATTTTAATTTATTTAATAATAAGTTATAAAAATAATAAATAATTATTTATTATTTAATATATTTATTAAATATTAAATATAATAAAAAGTTTTATTTAATATTTTTTTAATATTTTTTTTATTTAATTAATTAAATAATAATAAATTATAAAAAGAAAAGCTTAATTATTTTTATATTAAGTTTTTATAATATTAAATATATTAAATTTATAATAAAAGTTATTTATAATATTAAAAATATTAAAATTTAAAAATATTTATATAAAAATTAATTTATTATTTATAATTATATTTTATTATATAATATAAATTATAATTTAAATATTATTAATATAATAAAATATATAATTAAATATATTTTAAAATATATTTAAATAAAAAGCTTAATAATATTTATTAATATTATTTTTTTAAAATTATAAAAATTATAATTTAATTAATATTATAAATATAATTTATAAATATAAAATTTTAATTTAATTAAATCTTTTAAATTCTTTTAAATATAAAATTATAAAAATTAAAAGAATTATAAAGATGTTTTTTATTTTATTTAATTTAATTATAAACTTTATTATATATTAATTATATTTAAAATTATTATATTAAATTTAATATTTATTTAACTTTTTATAATTATAATAAAGAAAAATTAAAATTATAATATTAAATATATTATTATAATAATAAAAATATAAAAAATAAAAGAATATTAATTAAAATTAAATAAAAAGCTTATTTATTTTTTAAAAAAAATAATTCTTTTAATTAAATTATTTTTAATTTAAATTTAAATATATTTATAATATTTTAATATTAAAAATTAATTTTTACTTATAAGATTTAATAAAAATAAAGTTTTAATTTAAAAATGTATAATAAATAAAGCTATTTTATTTAAAAGATTTAAAATTATTTTAATATATTTAAAAAAATAATATATTTTTATATTTTTTTTTAAATATTTTAATATATTTTTTTAAAAACCTTTTTTTTTATTTTATTTAAAAGCTTAATATATATTTTTAAATTAAAATATTAAAAATAATAAATACTTACTTTTTTAATATTAAAATAAAGTTATATTTTTAATTTATATATTATATAAAATTAAAATATAATTAAAATTTAAAAAAAGGATTTTATAAAATATTTTTAAATTATAATAATATTTATAAATATTAATAAATTAAAGTTTATATATTTTTAAATATTTTATTAATTAAATTATATTTAATAATAAATTAAAATAACTTTTATTTTTTAATTTTAATATTATTTTTAAAATTTATATTTTAAATTACTTTTTTAAATATTTATTATTTATAATAAAATTTAAAAGTTAATAAATTAACTTATATATTAATTTAATTTAAATTTAAATAATTTAATATAAAAGCTTTTAAAAAATAAAATATATATTTTATTTTTTAATTTATAAAAATATATATTAAATAAAGTAAATTTAATTTATTTTATATAATATATAAAAAAAATATAATAAATAATTAATTAAAATAAAATAAAAGATTTATTATATTTATATTTTATTAATTATATATTTATTAATTTATATAAAAAATAATATATTAAATTTTAAATTAAAGCTTTTAAAAATTAATTTTCTTTAAATTAATAATATTTAAATAAATTCTTTATAAAAATATATATAATTAAAGTTAAAACATAATAATAAAGGTATTTAAAATTAAAATAATATATATTAATTTTTTTAAAGCTTATTTATAAATAAATAAATTTTTAACTTTTATTTTTTTTAAATAATTAAGTTAAATTTAATTATATTTTAATATTTATTTTAATAATTAAAATTATATTTAAAATTATTTTTTATATATTATTTATATTAATAATAATAATAAATATATTTTTAATATATTATTTAAAATTAATATTTATTATATATAATAATTTAAAATAATAATATAATATAATAAAAATATATAATTTTTAAAAGATATTAAATATAAAATACTTTATATAATTTTTTATATATTATATAAAATTAAAATATAATTAAAATTTAAAAAAAAAGATTTTATAAAATATTTTTAAGCTATAAAAACATTTATAAAGATTAATAAATCGAAAATTATATATTTTTAAGTATTTTATTAATTAAATTATATTTAATAATAAGTTAAAATAACCCTTACTCTTTAATTTTAATATTACCTTTAAAACTTATATTTTAAATTACCCTTTTAAACATTTATTACTTATAATAAAACTTAAAAACTAATGAATTAACTTATATATTAACTTAATTTAAGCTTAAATAACTTAATATAAAAGCTTTTAAAAAATAAAATATATTTTTTATTCTTTAATTTATAAAAATATATATTAAATAAAGTAAATTTAACTTATTTTATATAATATATAAAGGAAGCATAATAAGCAATTAATTAAAGCGAGATTAATAGCCTTATTTTATTTATACTTTATTAGCTATATATTTACTAGCTTATATAAGGGATAATATATTAAGTTTTAAATTAAAGCTTTTAAAAATTAATTTTTTTTAAATTAATAATATTTAAATAAATTTTTATAAAGATATATATAATTAAAGCTAAAGTATAATAATAAGGGTACTTAAGATTAAAGGGGTATATATTAGCCTTTTTAAAGCTTATTTATAAATAAGCAGATTTTTAGCCCTTGCTTCTTTATAATAATTAAGCTAAGTTTAGCTATACTTTAATATTTACTTTAATAATTAAAGCTACTTATTAAGAGGAAGAAGGGTTTTTAACTAAGTTATATAATATACTTATATTTTAACATTTAATTAAAATTTTATTATTATAGCTAAATGCTAATAAAAAGCTATTAAAATACTATTAAAAGTAAATTATATTAAAGCTTTAAATTATATTTATATTAATTTTATATTAATATTAATTTCATATTAGCTAATATTAGCTAATATTACCGTAATTTTATATTAAAAGCTTTAGTTTAAACCTTATTAACTTTAAACTTATTACTATTTTTAAATATTTTTATAATTTTATAAATCCTTTTATAATAAATAATTAAGCTAGTAAAGAGTAAAAAATAGTTAGGTTAAGGATAAAAGAAAAAAAATATTCTTTTTAAGGGGCTTATATTAAACGCTAATATTATATTATAATATATTAAAAGTAATTTTATATTAAAAACGACTATATATTAATAATAAGTAAATAATACAAGGCATATAAAAAAATATATTATTAAAACATTACTTGCATGTTATTATTATATTATTTTCCTTTTAACTTGCTTATAACATTTAAATAAAACCCCTCTCTTCCTTTAATAAATATATTTAAAATTATTCTTTATATAATATTTATATTAATAATAATAATAAATATATTATTAATATATTATTTAAAATTAATATTTATTATATAAAATAATTTAAAGTAATAATAAAATATAATAAAAATATATAGCTTTTAAGAAATATTAAATATAAAGTATTTTATATAATTTTAAAGCATAATTCTTTTATTTTATAATATATAAATTTAATATATTATTAAAATTAAAAATAATTTAAATAGCTAATAAATACTATTATTTATTATTTTATATATTAAATATATTATTTTAAGAAATATATATTATATAATATATATAATATTAATATAAAGATTATAAGTATAAATAATAGTTTTTAATATTAAGTTATATCTTTCCTTTATTTTAAATATTTATTTAATATTAAGGCTTTAAACCTTTAATTTTTATTATAATTATTATTAATATTAATATTTATATTTAAATTACCTTTTAAATTTAAAAACTTAATATTATAATTACTTATATTAAAATAAAAATATTTCTTATCTTTTATATTATAATTTAAAGTATAACTTTTATTAATTTTATAATAATCCTTATATCTTATATATTTTTACTTAATTATTAATCTTATTATATAAGTTTTTAATAATACCTTAAAAAGCATTTAAAAGGCTATTTTAATAAACTTTATAATATAGCTTATTAACTTTAAGATATAGCTTATTAACTTTAAAAATATAAAATAAAATATAAAATAACTTATTTATTTTATTTTAATTAATAACTTAAGGGTTATAATATTTATTATATTATTTATTATTATTTTTATTATTAATATTAATTATAGCTTATATTTCCTTTTATTTATATTTAATTTAACATTTTATATAGTTTTATAAAAAGTTAATATAATTATAAAATTCTTTATATAGCTTATCTTTATAAAGCTAAATATTATAATACATCTTAGCTAACTTAATAAATATTTAATAAATAAATATTATATATTTTTACTTTTTTTTTTCTTTAGCTTTACTTTATTTTATAAAATAAAAAGTAACGCCTTTTTTATTAAGTTATTAAATTTTTATAAATAAAAATAATAAGTAAGAAGTAATTTTATTAAAAGCAAAGCTTCTTATAGCCTTTGCCCTTTATAATATTAAAAAAGGTATTTTAATTTTATAAAAAGTAAATTAACTTTTAAATAATAATATTAATAAGTAATATTAAAATATATATAATAAGTATAACTTAATAGTTTATAATATATAAAAAGAAAATTAAATTATAATTATAATTAAAGGATTTATAAATAAAATGTAAATTAAGTTAAAATAAAGTTAATAAATAAAGTTATTAAAGGAAACCTTTAAATTTTAAATTAAAATTAAGTATTTTTATAAGCTAAAAAGTTTTAAAAATTTATATAAAAAGCTTTATTAAGCAGAATATATAAGTTAAGGGCTATTTATTTAAAAACTAGCTTTTTAAAAGCTTTTTAAATTTTTATTAATTAGTTAAAAACTTTAGCCTTATAAAGGAAAAAAGCCTTATTTAAAAATAAGCCTTATAAAATATTAAGCTAATAGCTTTATAATATATAAGTACTTTATTAGCTAAAATGTTATTTAAAAGCTAAAGTTCTTTAAAATAAATAAAAAAAAGCTTATAAGTATTTTTAAAATTAATTAATATTTTTATAAATTTATAACTTAATAAAGCTTATTTATAATAATAAGAGATATTATTTAAGAGTTTAATTAAATATATAAGCTTACTTATATTAAATAATAATTATTATTATTTTACTTTATTTTATAATATAAAAAGAGTTTATTTAAATAAGTAAATACCTTATTATTATATTTTTTAGCTTTATAAATATTAATAACTTATTTAAGCTTTTAAATATTAAAATAAAGAAAATTAAATTTATATTATAATTTTATAATATTAACTTAATTATATTATATATTAAGTCTTATAATTAAATTAATATTATCTTTTTATATTTTTAAAAAATATAATTAATTATATATATAACTTTAGCTATAATTAAAATATACCCCTTAAGATATAAATAAAGAATTATATATATATGCTTTTTTTTAAAGCTTAAAGTTATATTGCTTTTTATTTATACTTTATTTTAAAGAATAATTTTAAAAGCTAGCTTACTTAAATTAAGCTTAAAATCTTATAATAATATTTTATATTAATTAAAATATTACCCCCTTTTTTTAAATTAATTTTAAATCCTTTTTACTTAGATTTTAAGTTAAAGCCTTTTTATTAATATTATATAGAAAATTTATATTTATTATTTATTTTATAAAGCTTTTTAATTAATTTTTAATAATCTTTTTTAATATTAATAGCTTTTTTAATTTTAATATCTTTTATTATATTATCTTTTTTTTACTTTTTATCTTTAAAATTAATAAAGTATTTAGCCTTATAATTATTAAAAAAAAGCTATATAAATTCTTTAAATTATAAGTATTTTCTTATTATCTTATAATTTTTAAGGAATTTCTTATAGCTTATTAAGTTATTCTTATTTTATTATTTATAAATAAGTATATTATAGCTTTAAGATATTATAATCTTTATAAGAATAATTTATTTAAGCTAAGCATTAGGTTTAGCTTTTTAACTTTAAATTTTCTTTTATATTTTTTCTTATTTTTAAAAAGTATATTATTTAAAGTAATAATATTATAGTTTTTAAGCTTTTTTATAAAAGTAGTTATAATAAAGGTATAAAGGTTAGTTTTAAGCTTATAAATTAAGGTATAATTTTAATTATGCTTTTTATATAAGTAGTTAGTAGTTATTTTTATAATTAGCTTTATATATTTTTTAAAGATAATTTAAAAATAAACTTTAAAATAATAGTTTTAATTATTAATCTTAATAATATCCTTATATAATATAATAATTTTATTATAAATTATTTTATTAGTTTTTATATATTATATTATAATATTATTTTTATCTTATAATATTATAATAGAAATTTTTAAACTAACGAAAAAAATGTTATTATTAATATATTAAATATAGGCTTCTTAAAGAGATTTATTATTTTCCTTAATAATTTTAATTATATTAAATATAATATAAATTGCTTTTAATTTTACACTTTTTATAAAATAATTAAGTTTAAAAACTAAGCTTTATAATTAGTTTATATAAAAGTATATAGCTATTATTATTAAATTATTTTTAAAAAATATATTATTTTTTATAAAATAATTATAATAGCTAATAATATTAATAAATATAATAAGAGTTTATAAATTAGTTTTTATTTTTTTAATAAATAAATTATAAAATTAATTATAATAAATGTTTTTTTTCTTATTATATTTAATTATAATATTTTTATTTAACTTTTAATATTTATATTTATAAAAAGAGTTAATTATATAAGCTTTAAGTTAATAATATATTTTAATAATTATTTTATTAAAAGAGTTTTAAATATAGCTTTAAGATTTAAATAAATTAATTAAGATTTTCTTAAGTTTTATTATTTATTTAATATATTTATTTAAGCTTATTTTAATTAATAACTTACTTTTAATAATTTTTAATTTTATAATAAGTAGTTTTTTATAAATATATATATGCTTTTTTAATAAAGAGTATAAAGGATTATTTTTATTAATTTTTAATCTTATAATAAATAGTTTTATAAAGGTATATATATTTTTTTTAATAAAGTATATAAAGGATTATTTTTATTAATCTTTAATTTTTTATAAATATATTTAAATAAAGTTATAATATTTAAAAAAGCTTTCTTTAATATAATTAATTTAATATTATTATTAGCTTATAATATATAAAAACTTATACTTAAAAAATAAAAAGCTATTAAAGCTTTTAAATAAATAAATAAATATTTTAATTTATAAAAGTTATTTATATTACTTTATAATATATTTAATATATTAAAATTATAATTATAAGTAATAATAGCTTAAAACTTTATAAGTAATTTTTTAAAGGATTAATATTATTAATAAGTAAATATATATTAATTGCTAGATTTAAATTTATTGCTTTTAATAAAGTTAGCTATAAAGTAAAAGGTATATAATTAAATATATAAGTTTATAATAATAATATAAGTAATTCCTTAATAATTAAAAGAGAAATAAAAAAGGCTTAATATTTACTTTAAAGCTATTTATTTAAGTAAATAATAAAGTTAAATATAAGGTGCTTAAATAATTAAATAAGCTTTATAAAGATAAATTAAATAATTTATAATTTTAAAAGAAACTACTTATTAAAAGGGATTATTTATAAATTATTTAAGATAATAAAATTAATAGTAAGTTTTTAAAAGGTAAACTTTTTATTAATATATTTTATTATATAGGTTTATTTAAATATATTTTAAAGAATATAATTAAGTAAGAAATAAATATTACTAATTATTTATCTTCTTTTCCTTATATTTTAAATAATATTTAAATAAGGCTTTAATTATAATTAATAATAAGCTTAAAGATAAAAGTTAATAATAATAATTAATAGCTTTATTATTAAAAGTAAATTAATAAACTTAAAGTATTTTTATTATTTAATATAAGGCTTTTTAAGCAATAACCTTTAAGTTAATTAAATAAAAAGGTTTTTATATTTAAGCTTCTTTTTATCTTTCTTTTTTAATAAAATAAAGTAAAATTATTTTTATATCTTAAGCTTTTTAGCTATAAATTCTTAAATTATTAAATATAACTTAGCTTATTAAAAATATAGTTTTTAATTAATAATTAAGCTATATTTATATTAAGGCATAGAATAAATAAATAAGATTATTAAAGATATTTATTTAAAAAGGCTAATAAACTTACTTTAAACCCCTTTTTATTATTTATATTATTTACTTTTTTATTATTTATTAAATATAAAGAACTTTTAATTAATTATATATATAATATATTATTATATTAAAGATATTTTAATTATTATAAATATATAAAAATTAAGAGAAAAAAGTAATAAAGGTTATTTAATAATATTTAAGTAAATTATATTTTTTTTTAACTTTAATAATAACCTTTTTTATTATTAAGCTACTGCTTTATATAATTAATTAACTTACCCTTAATTATATTAAAGAATTTATTTATATTATAATCTTTATATTTAATAATTTAATATTATTAATATATTTTTAAGCATAAAAATAAAACTTTATAAGTTAAATTAGCTTATTAATATATATTAGCTTTATTTTAATATTAAAAAGTATAATCTTTTTTTTTTTTAAACCTTTTTATTATAATTATTTATTATATTAACTTATACTTATTATTTTTAAAAATTAAAGCCATTAAAGATATTAATTACTTTATATAAATAAATATAATAATTATAATAATTTAATATTTCTTTAAGTTAATTAAAAAAGTTTTAAGTCTTTATTAATTTATATTATTATTATTATTAATTAATAATATCTTAAATAATATAAATTTATTAAAGTTTTTATTATTTTAAGTTATATAAATAGCTTATTAAGCTTTACTTTTTTTTATTTAATGCTTAATTTAATAATTATTTATAGCTTTTTATAATTTTATTAGCCTTTTTTTATTATTAAATTTAAATATTATTTATTTATTTTAATTAGCTTTTTTATATATTAATAACTAGAATAATTTAAGTAAGATCTTTCTTATAATTATTTTTAGCTTTAAAAAAAGCGGGCCTTTTAATCTTTACTTTAATTATAATTAAAAACTTATAGCTTAAATGTTATATTATATCTTTATTATTAAAAAATAATAATAATAATAATAATAAAACTAAAAGATTTTTTTAATAATATTAATAATAAGCTTAATAAGCTTATTATATAAATTAAATAAGTTTAAATAAAAAAGCAATTATTTAAATATAATAAAATTTAATTTTAAAAATAAAATTAAGCTTTATTTAAAGCTTAGCAATTAATAATAAGTTTATTAATATTAATAATAAAATCTATCTTTTTTAATATTAAAGTATTAAATAAGCTTTAAATAAAAATATCTTAAAGCTTATAAAAAGAAGGGGGGTAAACTTTTATATAATAAATAATATAATTTAAAGGCTTAACTTAATATTTTTTTATCTTATTAATAAAAATATATTATTAGCTATAATCTTTTTTATAATTAAATTATAAATTAAAAGGGAATTTAAAAATAAATAAATTAATTTTAATTAAATTTAAAGCTTTAATTATAAAGATTTTAATAAAGATAAATTTAATAATATTATATTTAATAAGCTAATACCTTTATAATATTAAAGGTAATAATAATATAATTATAGCTTAAATTTAAGGTTTTACTTTTATAAAATAAAATAAATTATTTAAATTATTAATAATAAGATTATATTTAATAGCTATATAAATATATTTTTAAAAAGGTTAGTTATAATTAATAATAATTATATTTTTTTCTTTATTTAAAAAGTTAAGTAAACTTTAAGTATTTTTAAAATAATAACTTAGTTTTAAAAAAATAAAATTAATTAATATTATTAAGCTTAATGCTTTAATATAAATAATAAAGAGCTTATAAATAATATATTATTTATTTAATTATTATTATAATTAATAATTAAATTAAAATATTTATTAATATTAATAAAAGTTATTATTAGCTTTAAAAAGTTATATAAGTTTTTTTTTAAAGATTTATAAGTTATAAAAACTTTCTTTATTTATTATTATAATAAAAAATTAATTATATTATAAATTACTTTCTTATTCTTTTTATTATTTTTTAACTTATTAATTATTTCTTTTTATAAATAATTACTTACTTTTATTTTATTTCTTTATATATTTTTTATTATATAATTAAAATGCTTTAATATCTTCTTTATATTAATTAAGCTGCCTTATATACCTTTATTTTTAATAAATTACTTATAAAGTATTACTTACCTTTATTTTTACTTTATTATTAAAGCTAATTACTTTTTAACTCTTTATATAATAAGCTTATATTTAATTAATTATAAAGCATTAAATTTTAAATTAATAAAGCCTAGCCTTAAAATTAATTTTAATCTTTAATATATAAAGTTAATTTAAAGAAAACTCTTATTAATTAAATTTTATATAATAAATTTATTAAGCTTATAATTAATATATAAATAAGCGCCTTTTATCTTTAAATAAGCTATATTTTTTTAACTTAATAAAAGTATAACTTTATCTTAATTATATTTATATAAAATATATTTATTTAATTAAGCTGCTTTAAAATATATTATAGCCTTATACCTTTTTATATTATAGCTATTTATATACTTAAAATAAATATTTAAAAACTAAATATTAAATAAATAAAATAATAAAAATATTAAAAAAGAATAAAAATAATAATATAATTTTTATAAAAGATTATAATTAGCTAATTATAATAAATATTAAAGGTTAAAATAATAAAAAAAAAGTAGTTAAAATTAAAAAAAAAGTCTTTTTTATATATATATATAAAAGTAAGTTATAATATTTAAGGTATTTATATATTATTATTAAAACTAACTTTATTATTTAAAATAATTTTAAAGAAAAATTAAAAAGATATTATTATTTTAATAATTATTATAGCTAATATATATTTATTTATAATAAATATATTTAATAAGATTTTTATTAAGGCCTTTTAAATTATTATAAATATTAATTAAATAAAGCTTAATATTAAGAATTTAAAGATTATATAAATATACTTATTTATTCTTTTAATCTTTCTTTAAAATAATTTATAATAAATTTTTTATAAAGTATTTTTTATATTATTAAAGGGTTTAATTAAGGCTATAAAAAAAGAAAAATAAAAGGCCTTTAATAAATATATAAAGGTATTTAAGTAAAAGATCTTTCTTTAACTTAAGTTATATTTAAAAAATATTAACTTAGCTTTTTTTATTTATTATAAATATTATATTTTAATAATAATAATTATTTTAAAAAGGCTAGCTAATTAAAGCAACTTAATTTATAAGATAAATATAAAATATATAAAAAAGTAAATTTTAAAAACTTTTAATTAAAAATAAATTAAATTTTTAAAGTTAATAATTATTTTAAAACCTTAAAAATTAAAGTTAATTATTTATAAAATAAAGAAAGCTAACTTTAATTAACTTATAATTATTATATTTATAATATAATTATTATTATTAAATTTAATTATATAAAGAATAATGCTATTAAGCTATTTAATAAAATATATTTAATAATATTAAATTTATTTAATATAACTTTTTTTATATAATATATTTTAATTTTAAAAAATATAAAAAATAAGCTAAAAGCTAAAAGCTATATATTATAAGCTATAAATGCTGCTTAATATTAAAAAGTAAAAAAGTAATAATAATAATCTTTATAATATAAAAAGAACTTAAATTAAAAACTAAGTTTTATAAAAAAAGTTATTAAGTTTTAAATAGCTAATATTAATTTATAAAATAGCTAATAAATATAATAATAATATAAATTTTATTAAAAAATTAATTAAAAATATAAAAATTAAAAGCAGCTAATAAATAAAGCTATTAATAAAAGTAATATTTATAATTATAATATAAAATATAAAAAAAATAAAGATATAAATATAAATAAAAGCAATATTAAAGGTAAATATTTTAATAATATTTTATATAATATAAAGTATAATATAATAAATTTAATTATATTTATAAATAAAAAAATATTAATATTAAATTTAAAAAATATAAAGTTAAAAATAATAATATTTAATTAAAATTAAGAGTATAAAGCCTTTAATATTATTAATATAATATTATATTATATACTTTTTTTAAATTAATAAAGTATTTTTTTAAGTTAATTATTTTAAAAAAAATATTATATAATTATTATTAAATTAATAAAGGTAGTTATTATAATATTAATATATTTAGTTTATATTATCTTTTATAATAATATATTAAGTATTTAAAGAAATTTAATTAAGTTAATTATAAGTTTTTTAATTTTAATAATAACTTATTTACTTTATAAAAATTATTTTTATATTAATAACTTTTATTTTAAGATTATTTATTATTTAATTAAATAATTAAAAATAATAATTATTAGCCTTTATATTTTATTACTTAAAAGTATTAATAATTATTTTAATTATATTAACTTTAAATAAATATAAATATTATTTCTTATTATAATAAGTTATATTAAGCTATTATATTTATTTATTTTTTATTACTTTTAGAAAATATATTAAGAAATAACATTATTAATAAGTTATAAACTATTAACTTAAAATTATAAAACATTTATTATTAAAAACATCTTAAGCTTTTTTTAAAATAAATATTATTTAAATATTACTTATATTAAAATATTAATTATTATTAATAGTAATAGCTTAATCTTATTATATTAACTTTAAAAAGTAATAAAAGTAATTATTTATTAATTAAAAAAAGTAGTTTTATTAATAAATAAAACTTAAAAAATATTATTATTTAATATATATTTTATTTAATAAATTAATAAAGTTTAATATTTAAATTAATAATATAATTAATAATATATTAATTTATAATATTAATTATTATAATATTAATTATTATAAAAAAGATTAATAATAAAAGAAGTAAAAGGAAAAATAATAATAAAAATAATAATAAAAAATAAAGTAATTTAAAATAAAAAGGTAGTTAAAAGTAAAAAGGTAAAAAAGAAGAATAAAAGTAAATAAAGCTTTTAATTAATATTTATATTATTTTAATAATATTATTAATATTTAATAATTTTTATATTAACTTTTAAAATTTATTAATATAAATAATATATATAAGTAATACCCTTTTAAAAAGCCTTAATATATTATAATTATAAGTTCCCTTTTTTTTATATATTTATATAATAATTATTACCTTATAATATAATTTTTAAAAAAGTTATAAAAAATATTAAAGCTTATAATAATAATATTTATAGCTTTTACTTAAAGAGATTTTTAATATATAATTAAAGCTTTAATAATAATATAATTAATAATTAAATATAATTTAAGCTTAATAATATAAATAATAATTTAAATAATAATAAATAATTAAATACTTAAAATAAAATAAATAAAAATTATTAATAATAATAATGCTTAATTATAAATTTTATTAGCCTTATATATAACTTATTTAAAGGCATTAAATTAACTTTATATATAATTACTTAAATAAAAAATATAAGTAATATATAAATATATTAATAATATTATATTTTATTAAAAGTTTTAAAGCCTTTATTAATATTAAATTAATAATTTTATAATATTATTAAAGTAAAAAATAAAAAGCTTAAAAATAATAATAATTAATATTTAATATAAAGATAAACTTTAAATATAATAAAAAGTTAATAAGAAATAAATATAAATATTTAAATTAAAATATAATAATAAATTTTATTATTATTAATTTAATTATAAGGTAATATATAATTATCTTTCTTTTTTTTATCTTTATAATAAAATAATATTTATATATTATTTAAAAATTAAATTTAATATAAATTATAAGGCTATTTACTTTTTATAATAAGTTTAAAATAAATTTTAAAAAGATTATTATTTTATTAAAAACTTTATTAAGGCTTTATTAATACTTTATTACTTTAAAGTTATATTAAAAATATTAAATAATAATTATTATAATTTAAAATTATAATAAAATAATAATAATTAATTATTATATTTAAATTAAATTATATATAAAAGTAATTTATTATAAATTAAAGTTATAATAATAATATTATATAAATAAATTAAGTTTCTTTTATAAATAATTAAATATTATAATAATAATAAAATATATAATATAATAATAATTATTAATATTTAATAATATAAATTATAACTTAATTATAATATAATAATTATATATTATATATTAAAATTAATTATTAAATATAATAAGTTAAATTAATAAATAAATTATAAATAAATAATATAAAGAAAAAATATATAATAATTATAAGTTAATTATAAAATTAATATTATATAAATAATAATTATTAAATAATATTAAGGTATATTAAGTTTTTTTTTTATAAAATATATATTAAGTTTTATTATTATTTATTTATTATTTAATATTATTTTAATTAATTAAATTATATAAAATTTAATAATATTAATTAATTAATAATAAAAATTATTTTAAATAAATAATATAAAGTTAAAAATAATTAATTTAATTAATATAAAATTCTTTAAAATAAATAAAATAAAATCTTTAAATAAATACTTTAATATTAAAGGGTTAGGGTTAGGGTTAGGGTTAGGGTTAGGGTTAGGGTTAGGGTTAGGGTTAGGGTTAGGGTT